>CM065052.1:301989610-302589610 GCA_032883995.1 Coronaproctus castanopsis
TAAAACTTAATAAATAAAATTTATCTTTATTTTTTAATCGTCCATAAATATTTAAAACGAAATAGTTTAATTTTCTAAAGTTTTTATTATTTTTTGAATTCCGCGCATGATATTTGTCTAATTTTTAAATTAAGCTAACACAGCTAACGACGTTTACACATGACGCTAAACATCTTGCCATCGATGATAATCAGATCGAGGCTAACGATCGAATTAAGCAGTGGACAAGTGATTGAAAGATTTCTGTTAAATATTTTGGAAATACATCTTAATTTATCATGGAATATTCATGTCAAGATGAAACGCGAACAAATAAAAACTAAAAATATATCAGTTGTATTAGTTGCTCACGGGCAGAAAATAACGTTTATTTTACAAACAGCTCGAAATGACCATCTGGACTGACGAAATCGTCTTTTAAGACGGTACGACTAAATCAAATCGCGATATAATTAAAAAAAAATAAGATGACATTTTGCGATCAATTATCGATGTTACTCACGCAATGACGGTATCCATATTGATCTTTGTATCACGTTGGTCAAGGACGTTATGGCTGAGTTCGCAAAAGCATGTAAGAATTGACTTGGTCAACATGGCAAACTTTTCGATATCAGTCGTAATATCCGACGACTACGATGTCGCTATTCTGTCGTGACTTTGTAGTTACAATTATATATTGAAGATTTATCCGACGGAGTATCTCCTTCGCACTCGTTATTATTTATTCGTTTTGATACGTCTGTACCTTTTAATTATAACATATTGTTAATGTTTATACTAATTTATTAGGAAGACACATCCAATGTATGGTCAAACCGAGGTGGCATATAGACTTAAGTCGAGAAATTGCTTCATGAAAAGCTCACAACCTGAAAAAGAACGGATAAACCTATGGATTAAAGAAACCCTACCAAACCCAGTGAGAACCCTAGCGCCAGGATATAAAGAGAAATGGTCGATGTGGCGAATAATCAACCGGATACGAGTGGGCTGTGCTCGAAAGGCACCATTGATGATGAAATGGGGTCTAACAGAAGACCCGAAATATCAGTGCGGAAAATTTCTGACAATGTTGCACATACTGAAGTGTAAAATGAACTCGACGACGTATAGTTTTAATCAGCTTATTACCGTGTTTTTAACACTATTTATCATTTTTTTTTTTTAGATATTTTGCTTATAATATGTAAAAATAAATTGATTACGTAAATGTGATATTTTGTCGTATCGTGTAGCATTCAGAGAAATTCTGCAGCTTACTATCGACAACGTAATACAAATTCTCATTTACATAAGTCGACATTTCGATTCAATTACGGACGTAACCACTATATATATATATATATATATATATATATATATATATATATATATATATATATCGTGAACTAATATCGAAATTAATAAGAATAATATTTACATTGCAAGACACACCAATGCAATTGGACGTATAAATTTTGCAACAATACGGATCCAAACACGTCGAAATACTGCGTAAATACATCTACAATAGCGTATAATGCATGATTACATGTAGTTGTCATCCATTCCGCTTTCTGAAAGTATGAGTAAAATTTTTATAAATCCAACGACGAAATTTACATCATAATTGGTCTATGTTTAATTTTTTTTCCTTTTTACAACGACATCCTCAGTGAAACTTCTATCACGAGAAATCTATATTTTAAATATCCTATAAATTATGTTTTTTCTTAATCAATTAGTTTACGTTAAATAAATTTTAAATCAAATTTTAAAGTTTCTAGTTTTTCCATTATACTTTATCGTCGGGGGTACAAAATTCTTCTTCGAAATTTTATGTAAACTTTAGTGTTCGAAATTATGAACATTTTTAAAATGGTTAAAAGTTTTGACACGGATGAAATTAATATTATTTTAATAATTTCAATATTAAAATATATCTTCGGCAAATACATATTTAATATACCTACATATATTATTATGTTTTAAAATAATTATTAAAGGTTTTTCGTACATTAATAATTGCATGGAAAGCGAAAAAAAAAGTAATCTGATGTTCGGGTTTTCAGATTACAGTGGAGAATGTTTACTGTTTATTTTCTTAAATTACGTAAACAATGTATTTTTGGCAATGTTTTAACGCACTAATATTAACTATCGTACATGCTTATTTCCGTATGATTATTAATAATGTTCAGAGTATATACAAAAAACTTTTCAAATCATTATGCTATACCTACTTTAAACATTTGAATCCAAAAGCAACGTTAAAAGATTTCTTTATATTAATTATTAGAACACTTCATAATATTAAACATTATGTTTATAAGTTATATAATTTTATTTGTTAGTATATTATTTATTTTATTTTTTTTTACAAAAAATTATAACACAAAAGATTCTACATCGTTTACACCTCAACTAGTCCTTTACATTATATATGTTACGCGATTGAATAAATTTTAATTTAGAATTAATTTTTGTTTTATTTTGTTATTTCTAGATCAAAGTAGGTACAAGAAATATTTTTCTTTTACCTCGGTTTGTATTTCTGGTAATTTCATGTTGTCGAAAATTCGAAATAATATATTAAACAGATCTTTCCACCAATGCAATTTGAAAGCTTCGCCGTGAGTTTTAATCATTTCAAATAATACCGTCAACGCTCTGGTTCTGACGTCTAATTTGCAACGGCTTACGATGCAAGATAATTCGAAGAGTAAAGGAAACCATCCACGTACCCACGGTCTGTCTTCTTCATTTACAGATATATCATCGACGCAATGTTCAACGAACAACTGTTTAAAATTAAGAAAAATAAACGATCATATGACGTGCAAAGTCCTAATAATAAATATATTTTTTCTTTTGTATTTATAGAAAATTTACAGATAACATGGTTCGATTAAAATAAAATGCGATAAATTTAGGATCGAAAAATAATCGACTTATTTTTAACAAATAAAATGCAGTTAATAATGCCATTTTTAAATTCTAAGATGGGCATTCGTCAACTATGTTTTAAGAGTGAGAAAATTAATCCAACGCGGTTTTTTTTTTAATCCTCTTCTCATCAGGTGCTGACAAATTTATGTTATCAACCGAATGTTGTCTCTTGAGAACGCACTTGGTTTCTTGAGAATATGCCCATTAGCAAGGTCTCAATTTAGGTTTTGAAATGGCTATATCCAATCTATCATCGTTCTTCTTTTCAATCTTTTAACCTTTGCTGGTTTCTTCAACAAACTATCTACTAGTGGGTTTGTGTGGTGCTGTAGTCTTGGTGCTTCCACTATAGCACGTAATACTCTGTTTTGATAAGTCTGAATTTTGTTAACATTGCTTTTAGACGCACAGCCCTATAGTTCCGCTGCATATAGCCATACAGGCTTTAATATGACGTTGTAGAGTAATAATTTGTTTATAGTATGAAGTCGTGAATGTGGACCAAGCAACCAGTATAGCTGTTTAGTCTTTATGTTTAATTCCATTTTCTTCACTCTAATATGCTGAGCCCATGTTAAGGTTTGGTCTAGGTGAACTCTAAGATATTTTACGGTTCGATTTTATTCAATTTGCCTACCTTTGATAAAGATATTATATGTATCGAGAACAATTTTCCTTTTAGTAAATATAATGTGAGTAGTCTTGGACTCATTTATTGTCAATTTTCATTTGCTCGATCAATTTTCAATTTCATTGCCTGCCCTTTGCAAGGTTTTATTTGATATTTACGAAAGCTTATGTGACACCATTATTACAGCGCACTCCTTGGTATCGGTATATCATAAGTGAATATCGAGTACAACAAGGAACCAATTGGGGTACGCACGATTTAATTTAATGAATTTGAGATTGCTCATTATTTACTAACACTCGAAAGTATCTTTCGTCGAGATAGGATTTCATGATTATTATAGCATTGTACTGGCAGGACCCTTTTACATTTGTACAGGAGACCAGTGTGCAAGATTTTATCAAACGCTTGCTGAATATCCAGGGAGGCCGCTGAATAGACCTCCTTCCCCTCAAAAGCTGTTTCGATTTAACGAGCCTGTGAACTTGCTGGACTGTTGAGTGACTAGTTCTAAATCCAAAAATTGATGGTTGGGGATTATTTCGCTTTCATTAATAACTTTTGAATCTTTTTCTTTAAGAGGTTTTCAAACAGTTTAGCCAAAATTAAAAGGAGTGAGATAGCCCGATACTTTTTCAGGAGGCTTTTCTGGTTTTTGCATTATAATCACATTTGCGAACTTCCATAATATCGGGACGTATTGTATTCGTACGATTGCATCGGAGATATAAGTTAACTTCATTAGTGCTTTATGCGGAAGTTCTTTTAGAATTTGACCCGTTTGAGATCATATCCTGACGATTTATTATTGTTTAACTTTATTATTTCCTTCGATGAAAACATATTTATTTTAGTATTAGATTCACTTGGATCCTGTTTTAAATAATTTTGGACAGCATCCTCAATGGTAGATTTCGTTCTTTCCGGTTGAAAAGTTTTTGACAGGTGTACTCCGAACAAACCTGCTTTTGGTAGCATCGTCTGTAACCCAAAATTCCATGTTCAATTTTTAATGGGTTATTTCTAGGTTCCGGCTTATTACTGTAGCGAGCTGCTTTCCATAATGAATAATTGCTATGCTTTGATGATGTTAAATTAGAAATAAAATCATAGAAGGATGTGTTCTTGTAATGAGATACACACAAAAAATCCAAGGCAGTAGATCGAAAATCCGCCTACCTCAAGTGTAGGATATATTGAGAAATTTAACCGGATTAACCTTGAATCAGTGTATATAACGAATAAGCTTAATGTTTCAAGATAATGGTTTGTGGTGGCCGATACAGGAAAAATACACACATAACATATACACATATATAAATTTGTAACAGACGATTCAAGTATTAATTATAAAATCGAACGTTTTCTCTTCTTCTTATTACACCATCTTCAGTCGAAGGTCGACGATCATCATCGCTATCGCTACTAAATCCTTATCTCTGACGCCTATTACAGTTGGGGTGGTGATATTTGATACCATCTTCTTGTATTTGTTTCACAAGAAAATTGTACAAGATGTAACAGGTGATATTTTTCTGGATGTCTTGTGTCCATAGTATTTACCTTCTGGTTCGGAAGGCATAAAGCACCTCAGCTTGATTTGACAATTTATTCAGCACTTCTCTATTGATCACGTGATCTAGATATGGTCTTTTCAGCATTCTCCGATAAACGTACATCTCAAAAGCTTCAATTTTCTTCTCCAAGGTTTGTGTAAGAACCAAGCTTTCTATACCGTATAGTAGTATTGATCAAATGTAACATCGTAGTAGACGTATCCGTAGGTGTAATTTCAAATCCTTAAACTCGCAGAATAGAGATAAATGGCGGAATTTAATTGGAAAAATTACACGATTGGTCAAGACGTCAGAAAATAGACAACTAAGAAGAAGAAAAAATACATAATTAAACGGAATTTAAAATTACCTGAGGTTTCTCGTAAATACAATCAGCACACGCGCGGAGTAATCGTATAGCTTCCATACTGGTATCTGGAAAACCAGCGTTACATGTGAATTCCGATAGACATTTAACAGCGTCTTGAAACGAATCGATCATTATTAGGAAGTTAGTAACATACAGGTGATCTGTTGAATAAACGAAGCGGTGAAAATAATAATAAATTCCATAGATATATACGACGCCCGTATGGCAGTAAAAAAATAACCACCTAAATATTACACTCCGCATTTAACTTACTGATAATATGCTGCGTGGTACGAAATGCCAGATCGACGATTGATTCATCATTATCCGAAGCCGCGTGATGAAATACGCTAAATATATTTTTCCACCCAGAACGAATATTGCGCGCTTGCGAATTAACCATCTGAGCTATACAGCGCACGACCATGTCTCGAATTGTCAACGACCTTAATATAAAATTGTATATGAAATCGTCAAAAAATTTTAAAAAGAAAGGCGTTTTACTGAAAAATTTCGATAAAATTCGTACGTTTAATTTTTTATTATTCGATTTTCGAGGAATACTTCACACACACACACACACAATATAGATATATCAATTATTATCATGGGTTACCGTTTCCATATTATGTTCCTCAACAACTTATGATGTCTCGCCATTTATAGTACTAAACACAGCCATCAAATATTTCATTCATACAACAGAAGTTGAACTAATACCGTCATAACTTGCTTTTTGTAATCAAATCCAATGTTGGCTTTTAGAAACCACCTATCAATTTAGCCCGTTCCAACTATATAGCATACAGCAGGCTCCGCTTTAGCCACATATCACTTCTCACGACTATATACTCCAACGTTCCAACATTCTTGCGTTTTGCCTATTTTGTCTATTTCCAAACCCTTCTCTTATTTGCCATATATTACTACACTGCACTCCGTCTCTATCATATTCATCCGCGTACTCTATTCGGTTTCCTCTTCAACAGTCCAACTATTCTTTCAATAATACAATTTCTTTCTTCTTCTAATCTCATCTACTACATTTAAAATCACCAGTGCCATAATAGCATCTCGGTAGCTACACACACAGCACTATAAAAATAAGATAAAAAAATTTATCATTACCGTTCATACACCTCTCAGTAAGGAATATCATCTGGAAGATAAGACGAATTAAATTAATGCCCGAGTTCCGAGGTGGCTGATCAGTCCAAATACACACGCTCACATAAAGTAGATTCGAATTAATAAGCCTATATAGAAAGGTAATGTTTTTTTATCGATTAAAATTACTACTAAAGTCGTCAACAAGTTCTCAAATAAACTAATCGATGTAATCCATTACCGATTTTTCTTCATAATATGTTCGAAAGGTCGTAGGAAATCTTTTTGAAATTTAAAATTAGCAAATTCTCCCTTTTCGATGAATTTCATAGATAGTTGACGTAACGAATCTAGGGCGAATATAGCTATATCTTCGTTAGGATTACACCCGACTTTATTAAAATGATCTCCTAATACGTTCCAAATACGAGACCACTGCAATCGAATTCGACCCATATTATAATAGGATATTTCAACGATTTTTTGCAGACTAAACATACGATGATGATTCGGATTACTTAATTCGTCCATTGAAACCTGAAATATGCAATAGAAGAATACACGAATAGGTTTATTTCAGTTCAAAAATTCGATAAAACATAAAATTCCTTTTACCCATATATATATATTTCATATATGAATAGTGTAACATAACTAACGAGTATGACAATGCGTTATTTATTTCACGCCATTAAGCAATGGAAATAAAATTGCACTTATAAATGCGCGATCGCTTATACTTAGTAAATCTATTCGAATTTCGATCATCAATCAAACATTTTTTCTTGACGTTATTAAAGACTACATAAGATTAATGAAAAGTAAAAATACCTGCGGTCTAAATTAAATTGTAATTCGGAATATCTATAAAGAAAAGTAACACAACAACTACGCGATATATGTTTAATAATGTGCGACATATATAAGTGATGCAACAATAGTCTAATTATTACGAAATGAAATCAAAAATTTAAGAAAATGAGAAGGTGACATCTTTATGATTGCGTTACAGGGAAAAATAGAAAGAAACGCCCAAAGAGGAATGATGCGCCTTGAGATGATAACAACCGGCTTTGGAGAAAAGAAGAAAGTGGCAGACAATAAATGACGCTAGAACTAGAGGATGTTCGTCATGATGTAGGCTAACTCCTGCCAAGGAGATGCCACTAATAAACTGATAATAGCAAAATGGAATTATTATTTTGTTGGTTTCTGTATTTATACATTACAGGTTGCCACTGACATGTTATTATATCTGTAATATCAAATAATTGACTAATTAAATAATTAGGTTTTAAATATAATTAAACACCAGGCATTGATAATATATCGGCAAAGCTATTAAAAAACAGCGAGAGATAAGATCATTTGAATCAGTTTCCAAAATATATGTGACTAGTAGATAGCCGCAAAAATAGTTCACCTTCATAATAACTCGGTAGCGAATAAACGTGAAATTTCAAAATAATAAGACTTGTATTGAAAAAAAATACTATTCCATCCAATGAAAAGAATAAAGCGATACGTAAATGTCGATCAATTTGAATTCCCTAAACAGTTACAAAGGACGAGATGACAGCATTATGTAATGTTGACCGAAGATTGATGGATTAAAATCGCAATAAATTGTAATGCGTTTGAAAAAATTATTTAGTTACCAGAACAAATAAGGGGTGATTTACAATCAAGAAAAGGATGCTTATAATTGTCGTATATATATAACTGATTGTAAATAGAACACTGGGCTATTTTAGCGTAAATATTGGAGGCGTCAGATTAAAAATAATTTTGCAGAAAGTGTTAGATGGATAAAGAAGCTCAATAAAATTATGCAACAATTTAATGGAATAGGAAAATAAATATAAACAAAATGGAAACATTGGTGATTAATAGGACGCCAACGCCTTTCTATAATATGCTTGATAGTAAAGGAATTGAACGAAGAAAACAAAAGAAGGACAGATAGAATAAAAAATCTAGATGTTCTGGGTACAAGATATGAAAAGAGTATATTCAAGGAAACCATCCACTTACCCGCGGTCTATATCATGGACTCAATGTTCAACGAATAATTATTTATAAATGAGCGTGACATCATCGATATGGGGGAAAAATGAGTAAGGGACGAGGGCCATATTCTAATGGAGGACTACTATGGGTTCGGAAGTAAAATCCAAGGAGAAGAGTTAGAAATTCATTTATAGCGACTTTACTAATAAATACTGGACTCGGCGGCTACAAAAAATTAAAACCAGTTGCGAATGGTCTGAAATGCTGGGGGAAAAGATCATTACTTCAAATGATTCATCTTAGGACCGAATTATCGAATAGCCAGATAGGGTAGGTAGCTAAAGAGGAAGAGAAAAAAATTACCTGGCATAATGCAGTAACGAAATCAACAATCGCATCCCCATCCAATCTAATTGACCCCGTGAAAATTCTATCCACAGCGACGACAACGCTTTGGCTACTAGTTTCACCGATCGACTCTTTAACGCTGGCTGAAATTTAAAAATTCAAAGTAACATATAAGTAATATACGTGTTCGTTTACTGTATAGGGTTTGCTCGTAGTGTGAATTATATAATTTTATTCATTGAATGTTCTTGCATAGAATCTGTTGTCGGTCACTAACACACGTTATATAAGTTTTCGAATATTAGGTAAATATTTTTCAGGCCTACTAGCCGATTTTACGTGAACTTTATATAATCTGATCAAATTTGATTTTTGTCAAAATAAACCAATTACATTAAAAATATCTTCACTGCGAATTATCGATATCAGAATGAAATATTTATTTACTCGTAACTAATAGTCATAAAATATACTTATGATTCGAAACAATCTTTTATCAATTTTTATCGGTTACTTTACAATAATTTAAATACTAACTTTATATTAAAAAAAAAAATCTATATCTATATTAACCAATTTTTACTGATGCTTAAACAACTTTTGTTTCGAGCTTATTCGTAGTTCCGATATTGACGCGTATTCCGTGTTGCTCTATTCGTTTAAGAGGGCATTTAAAACGAAGATCAGTTTGTAGTAGTAAGTGTTACATGATATATGATATTATTACTATTTAACATATCTTGTTACTCGTCATAATCGCGCGACTAACAGACAGTACATCAAATGTAGAGGGGGTTGCGAACAGTGTTATCATTTCGACTGTGATCAAAAGCAGATAAAGATGCGTGGCGATGCCAGAATTGTCGTAAAGAAAAAACCCATACAAAAACAGATACCGTTGTATGAAGATAAAGAAAATGAGTCGATATTGAAAGAAATATGATCTAGGGTCGCGCAGATGCAAATAGACATAAAAAATAATTACGGTGCGCTAAAAATTGAAAATGATGAATTAAAAAATAAAATAGATAAATTAATTAAGAATAACCAAGAGAAAGATGCCAAAATAACCGAATTAAATATTAGAGTAAACGAGTTGGAACAGTACAGTAGAAGAGATTAAATAGAAATTAGTGGAATCGTGGAGCGTGAAAATGAAAATCTACAAAATATTATTATACAAGTATCAGAAAAAATTGGCGTAAAAGTAAAAGAAGAAGACATACAAATTATACACAGAATGGGGAAGATAAAAAAAAAGAAGGGAAACCGAGGACAATAATAGCGAAATTACAAAGAAAGAAAGTGGAAGAAATAATTAGCAAGAGGAAGTCGATTGGATCACATGAAAACAGAAATAGGATATATATAAACGAAGCGATGTCACCATTTTATAAAGAATTATTGTGGAAGGCAAAAAATCGAGCCAGAGAAATGGGATATCGTTTTGTGTAGTTTAAAAGGGGTAAACTACTTATAAGAAAAAATGAAGGAATTCGACCTAAACGTATACAATCGGAAGAAGATATTAAGAAGTATATAAGTTAACATACGTAATGAATAAAACAAAAATCCTATATATTAAGATAAAATTTATACATATAAATATACGTGTTAAATACATGTATATAAGAATAAATTATATATGTGTGTATGCGAATGTGAGTGTAAAATGTGAAAAGAGAAAAAACATAAATAATATAACAAGTTTTTTAAATTTTAAGATAAAATTTATATATATTAATATAATTGTTAAATATTTGTGTATAAGAATGCGGTATATGTGTATGTATGTAAGTGTAAAATATGGACAGAGAATATAAAATAACCAAAAATTACTGATATGGAAACTAAACTTACTATAGTGTATGTGAATGTAAGATCATTGAGGATGAAATGGAATGAGATAATGATACAGTGTAAAATAAAAGGAATATATATACTAATATTAGGAGAAAATACGAAATGTCCTTATACAACATCGAGGGCTATGACAAATATCACAATTTAGAGAAGATAGGTACTAAACATGGACTAGTGATCTATATTAGACGAGATGGAAATATAAAAACAGATGTGATAAATTATAACATGAGGACGGCGGAAAGTATTCTAATGAAATTAAAGTTAAACTATATGTGTGGTCTATCTATAGACAACCAACGTACGATACAAAGCAATATATAAATGAAATTGTCGAGTTAGATAAAAAATTTCTACGAAAAAAAACTGTAGTGTATATAGGTGATATAAATATTGACACTGTAAAAAATGATTTAAGAGCATTAAATTACCAAACTACACTGGTAGAAATGGGATATATGAGCGGAATGAAAGGATACATAGGGAAGAATGGAAGGGCGACTGTTACACACAAACCCAGATAGACCATATTTATACTAAACAGCTAAATAAATCGATTAAAATGAAGCATAAAAATCTTAACACTAAAATAGCCGATCATAATATGATAAAATGTGAGGTGTGTATCAAGGGGTATATAAAAGCAACAGATCTAACGTGTAGATACTATTACAACGAAAGACAAATTAGAACTAAATTGAATGGTATAAATATGAATAGTGACACAGACTATCAAAATGCCGACGAAGTATACGAAGAAATAAAAACAACATTCGACCAAATATACTCGGTATGTAAACATAACAGTGGAGTAAAAAAATGTAGAAAAATAACTGCTATAAAAAATTGGATAAACAAAGAGATAATTGATATGATAAACCAACGTGACCGATTATACAAAAAATGTAAAAAAAAAAAAATAAAAATAACACATCACTATGGAAAAAGTACAAAGCGCTGAGAAATAATGTAAACAAAATGATTAAGACGAAAAAGGATGAGTTTAACAGAGAAAAATTCAGGATATCTGGAGGTGATATTAGAAAAACTTGGATAAATGTTAGGAAATTAATAGGTAAGGAAACCACTCTTGGGGTTGATGAAACAATAGAAAAATACTTCTGTAAAAAGAACGGTATACATAATGCAATAAAATTATTTAACGAGGAATTTGAGCATAATATAGAAAGAATAGAACACAAGTGTAACATACTAAAATTAAAGTCAAATGAATGTTATGCTCGTAGTAATATGTGTATTCCTAAAGCAACGGTAGAAAAAGTAGGAAACATTATTGACAAATTAGTAGCTGAAAAATCTCGTGGTAACGATAATATAAGAATTAAGGACATGAAATTTGTGAAGGATAAAATATCAAAGAAAATAACAAACTTAATAAATAAAACGTTAGAAAATGGAATGATATCGCAAGGATCGAAAACATCACTAAGACCGATATATAATAAAGGCAAACATAACGAAGTTACAAACTATACACCTATTGCAATAAACAATGTTACAGCAAAAGTAATGGAAAAGTATGTAGGATCATACTTACAGGAAAATGATGTTATTGATAGAAATCAATATGGGTTTCAGAAAAACAAATCAACATCGCAAGCACTTGGCGATTTTGCTGAAGAGATAAGGACAAATCTGGAAATGCGAAATAAAGTGATAGTGACATTCACTGACTTAATAAAGGCTTTTGACAGAGTGAACCACAATAAATTCTTAATAAAATTGAATAACATAGGTGTAACGGGTAAAGTCTGGAATTGGTTTAAAAATTATTTGAGCGATAGAAAGAGCGTAGTAAGTACATCCGGAGTAAAAGGAATTGAATTTAAAATGAGAAATGGTGTACCGCACGGGAGCAACTTAGCCTCGATCTTATTTAATACATACGTAAATGGTCTGCAAAAATATTTAAATTATAGTAAAATATATGCTTTTTCCGATGACATAGCGATAATAACGACAAATATAATTATAAAAATAGCCGTTGAAAATATGCAGAAAGATTTAATACAATTAGCATATGGGCCCATGACAATAACCTGATAATAAATACTAGAAAAACAAAATGTATGTTCTTCAAATCTATGATGGATATAGAAAGATACAAGCCTATATTACAGATGCACTCGAATGATTGTGCCCATTACACGAAACAAGAGAACAAGTGCAGTAACAAAGATTGCGAACAAATAGAAATGATACGGGAACACAATTATTGACAAATGGAATAAACACATAAGTTCTGTGGAAAAAAATTCGAGCAACATTGCCAGCATTGTATACATTACAAAACTACGTTAGCAAAGAAACATTAAAAACAGTATATTACGCGCTGATAGATTCACGATTAAGATATGGTGTGCAAGCATGGGGTTTAGCTAAGAAGTGTTATACTGTATGTATCGATCGTTTACAGCGAAAATCCTTACAGCTAATTACAAGAGATAATGATAGTGAATTACATAAACTTTTGAAGGAGGAAAACATGCTGGATATAAAAGGATTGTGCTTAATGGTTAGAATGTTGGTTTACATTAGAAATCGGAAACCTGTAAAAGTTAGGGAAAGAAAAGAAATAACATATGATCTAAGGAAGATACAAAAATATCATACTGAAATACCGAAATCGAAGCATGGAAATCAGACACATGTGTACATATTGCCGCGTATGATGAACGTGATACCAGAAGAAATATTGAACGAAAGGGCGGAGAGGAAACTAAAACGTGAATTAAAAAAATAGTTACAAAATAAGGAAAATGTGGATAAAATACTATAAGAATAATAAAATGGCGAGGATTATGAAATACAAATATAGTATGATACAATGCGGATGCCAGGGTTCTACTACCGATTGGAAAATTAAAAATTTGGTGTAAATGGGAGCCTATATGTGGATGATTAGAGTGGAAATATATTGTTTGCAAATTGAAAGGTAATATGAATTAAAAATACTCTAACAGATGTATAAATGTATTCTATGTGTGTGTGTGTGGTACTGATCAGTACTTAAGCTCACTTTGGAAGTTAGAGAGTATGTGAGAGTGTAAATGAGTTATAATTATATAAATAAACGGTAATTAAAGAAATCAATATAATAAATGTAATCAAAATAAAAATGTATATTAAGCGTAAATGTATAATATTAAATCATAAGAAATGTAATTACCCGTCGACAAGCGAAAGCTTGACGGGATAAGTAGTATTAAAATAATTGTATTATGTCGTATGAGTGTTGTTGTTTGTATATATGAGTCGTGATTATGAGTGTATATATCATTATAAAATTTATCACAAATATACGTTACGTTTATAAAATCCAAGATAATTAGCTCGTGTTTTCCTATATATGTATATATATTTTATTAAAATATATAAAATCATTTTTATGTAATTAAACTTACTTTTAAGTTGAATCTATCGTCTATTGAACTAAATTTAATAACTCGATTTCTATAAAATTACAATTTTTAAACTAGCACGAAAATTCTCTATTTCTCAAGAATGTTAACCTTTAAACGTATGGAAGTTGTGAAATTGCTGTGCTGATCACTAGTGATTGATAGATTAAAGAAACGAATATCAAAGTATAAGGATGTGCGCGATGGTATATAAAAATAGATATTTATGCAAACTGTCGATAGTTTTTAGGAAAAGAACCGACTTAAAGGCGTAAGACTGTTATTATAAAGAAAATGCATCAATTTTCAGTTATTTCGAAATTGTTATCAATGCGTCATCATTTCTGTGAATTTCCTGAATACAACCTCTGTATCGATGGGACAACCAGGATCTGTCAGATAGCGATTATGGAAGACCGCAACTGCAACTAACCTGCAGAGTGTTCAAGAGAACCTAGCAACAGGTCATGATTTTGCGTGTGAAAGATTTGGCGGTCTATTAACCGATTGAGAACCGGGATGACACGATGTGAAGCTAATCTAAAAGAATGGGGTATTATTGAAGATGATAAACGTGATTGCGATATTCAAACGTCTGCTACGCGCATAATATGCTGCCCATTAATGGACAAATATTGTGATATAACCAATTTATGGTCTGAAAATGACATTTACGCGGCTACATGCTGGGCTAGTTTTACGGAAAGTAAGTAAATCAATGGTTTAAAGAACTGGTGAAAATATTTAACCGGTGAACGAAGAGGTTAACAGAATGATTTTTAACATATAGCAAACGTAAAAGATCACGATCGCATAACATTTTAAACGAATAGTTAAAAAAAAAAGACATAAATAAGATCTCTATAAATAGGTAGTTTTTTTATTTTAAAAAATTTGAATTTTTCGGAAAAATAAAATGTCGTAATAATGTTTCTAGACAGGAATTGAGATTGTCAAATATTTACATTTAATAATAAAACTAAGCTAATGTGATAATTTGTACATATTCAGACATTCATAACGATCAGTCTTAAAAATTAGATACTTTAAAATAATTTTTTTATTATATTATTTAAATTTTTAAAGCGATATCAATAATAATTACTGAGAAATGTAGATCAATGGCATAGTAACGGATACACGAAAAACAAAAGAGTTGACAAATACAATCATCACTTACGATCCAAGGATGAAATATTTAGTTTTAAACTGAGTGCTTCAATCGACGGATACGTTTTAGTTGAGTTTATATAATGAGGACGCATGCCAGTTCCGACCATCTGAGCCAACTCTAACTGAGAAATACATTTTACAATATCCAACCACGCATTACCTAAATAATTACCTAAGGAAAAGGTTCATTTTTTGCATCAATATGCAATTATTTGTGATATTACAAAACGATTAAACTTTAATACCTAAAAATTAAATAAATTATGAATTAAAATAACGATTATATATGCATGTATAATTGCGACGATACCATCTGTATATGCAACTGTAATTAACGTTTTCAATGTTTCTATATTCTTAGCTTTCATTTCCATTATCGGAGAATTTGCTGTCAGTAACGTAAATCTCGCTAATGCCTGAACGTACGCGTCTCTTTCTAGCTGCATAAGAAAACAGTGTTTATAACTCAACCAAATAATTATAAATAAATATTTCTTCAAACAAAATTAAAATAACACAAACTATTAAAATAAAAAAAATAAATTTAAATCTAGTCTAGTCACTAATCGCAATGTTTTGATCTCTCTTTTTTTTTTAAATATTTAACGAATAAAATATAAAACTTTATAATTTATAACTTGAAGATCTCGAACAACAACAAACTAAAAATGTTAAAGCATCGCTATTTTGTTAAAATGTGATTTAAAATACACATATAAATCTTATTTTAAGTAAGAAACATAAAAAAAAATGTTTACATTATATTTTTCTGACAAAATTTACTTTTAAATTATAATAAAATTTCAGTAGAATATAAATATAAAACCCAAACTAATCTCTCCTTTCACGTTCATAACGTAATTTTAGAGGTTGAAAATTAATATTTTGTTAAAAACGTATGCGTTGTTAACGTTTTAATCATTCGTTATTATGGAACGTCTGAAGTACTGTTGACAATATGCCTAAAACAAACGATGTCCTGCTACCTTCGTAAGTTGTTAAATTATATAACAAACGTAATTAAAATTGTAAGCAAATAAATATTTAATCAACTGGTTTTTCTAAAATTACGTACTGTCATATGAAATATGCATGCTATCCTGATTGCGCAACGAATTCCTTCAAGACAAAGTGATGCAATTTCAGGATCATCGCAATCTTGTAATCCAACACTAAAAGCCGCCAAAAATGATGTCCACGACATCTGAATAGAATATTCTTAATTAGTTCATCGCGTATGACAAAAGTGTATTAATAATAATAAACAATAATCACAGGGTCATTGTTTGATAGACAATTTTTCCAAATAAGTTAAAAAATATTTATAAATACAAAACTATTTATTTTATTGCAAAGTAGTTTTATTTTTCGTGTAAAATAAAAATGGTAAGTCTGTAACGGTTAAATAAATTAAATATAAGTTAAGATATAAATATTTAATATATATATATATATATGTATATATGTGTGTGTATTTATACCATTTATTATTTAATGATCAATTACGTAAATAATTTTTTAAAATAAAAATAAAAGTAATTACAATTTTTTTTAGATATGTGCCATATATGGTACTGATTTAAATTTTTATCAATATTATTTAACAGCGTAAGTTTAGCTAATAGAATACTAGGATAATTTTTACTGATTGATGTTGTATGTCTACAGGTAGCTTAAATACCCACATCCAACTTTTTAAACTACATTATAGCCGCGTTAACACGGCTCCACAATCCACCGATGTGATTCCTAATCTCCTAGTTGACAGTCACAGGATGTAAGCAGCGTACAAGGTAATCATAATATGGCGTTAGTATATAGATAGACACACAGCCGAGAGAACTGATTGCAATCGTTGTGTTAGATACAATAATTTCGAAACAACCGTGTACAAAAAGAAAAAAATACGATTTATTAATAAAAGTAAAACTAATAAACCGGAGTTTACATTTCAAGCAACATACTGTGCCAATCATCAGAATTAAACTAAACTAACTCTGATCTAACAAGCTACTACCTTAACTATATTGACGATATTACATTCTGATTGGTTCTCAATTGGCCAATCACCATTCTCCTCGCTGGATCAAGTCGGAAGCCGTCCTATCTGTTCAAGTTCTTGAGTTTTTTAATTTCTAAAGTTTAATAATTCTTTCACCTGTCCGATCTACTTTGGTTAGAACTTGTGTATCTTCAATCATTATTGCATGCCCATGATCTGCCACAGCTGACTTTTCCATGTGCCCATACTTGCAGTTTGCTACATGTTCCTTAATCCTTACAGCAACAGTTCTGCCTGTTTGTCCCACATAGCTAAGACTACAAGAGCACGTTATTTTGTACATCCCCGCTACTTTCCTCTCTAATACAATAGTGATTGGCCAATTGAGGATCAGTCAGAATGTAGTATTGTCGATATCCTCCTATGTCAGAGTTAGTTTAGTTTACTTCTGATGATAGGCACGGCATGTTGCTTTGAACGTAAACTCGAATTTATTAATGTATTGTTTTACTTTTATTAATAAATCGTATTTTTTCCATTTTGTACGCGGTTGTTCCGAAATTATTATATCCAATTATGAATATCGACCGCGAAAATAGTTTTAAAAATCGCTTTGTTGTCATCACACAACGCAGCCCCACGTGTTTCTATAGTGTACTATATTATTAATAAGGCGCACATGGTGTTGTGCATGGTGGTTTGCCATTGTCTTCCACGCGATACTATTAGGAATTTATACTTTTATTTTCTGATGATAATTTTTGAGTCGCCGATCGGATTCAAACTCGGTACCTTCAGTATAGAAGTCTGTGTTCTAGCCACTAGGCTATCCCAGCGACATATATATATATATATATATATATATATATATATATATATATATATATATATATATATAAATATTCCATTATCCAAAAGTAAATGCAGATTAAAGAGATTCTATTAGAAGACAATATACGTAAAAAGTTTTGAGTTAGACCAAAAAATATGTTTAATCGTAAGGGAAACACAAATTGAAATCGATTCGAAAACAGACAATTTACAAGTATGTAAACATAATGAAGCTTTAAATTAAGGGTTTGAATATTGGATATCTTACAGAAACAAAAATGATTATTGCCACTGAAAAATGTTTCAACATTTTTTATGGGTGCTTAATCTAGTAAAGGGCCTAAGTCGTCAGTGGAAAGATAAAATCTAGGGCAAACTCTATTATAATATCGACTTTAATTAGCATTATAAATATATAATTAGGAAAAATATAGAATTTCTTAAGTTACAAGAAAGAAGGAAAGGTTCCTGGCGGTTTTAAAGTAAAAAATCATATTTACTAGCAGATCGGTTATGAGAAAAATGAAAAATATATCGCGTGTAATATCTATTAATGAATAAGCAAGGTAAATACGTATAAAAGCATCGAATTATCAAAAGGGAATTACTGCGAATTAACACATATATAATAATTCTTGAAACTAAGAGTTTTTTTTAAAACTATATTAGATACAATATATTTGTTTTACGAACCACAGGCACTAGTATTACAACAGAGGGTAAAGTTATAAGTTTCTTTGAATGTACATATTTTATGTACGTCGAGAAATTTAATCAGGAGTGGATAGTGTTGTATAAAAGACTGAGTAATTGCGAAATGAATAAAGTAGAAGGTTAAAACTGGTGTATTTTTCCTATTAAGGATGTTGTGGTTATTTATTAAGGCGTGACCCATGCGCAGGCGAAGAAAAATGACTTCGTTTCTTCGTCCAGTTATGGTGCATGATAACGACTTGGTGTAAGTGTAAATTATATGAATGTGATACACATAACCATATTTATGACCATTTCTTCCGTATATCAGACCGAATCGATGTTGCAACGTTTTAAACTAGAATAAAGATTTGGCTTCTAGCCCCTTTCTTCATTCCTTTCCTTTATCCTAATCTCATTCCATTTTTCCACACATCAATTGTAGCAAGCCTGATTGTTTTGGTTTAATTATGCTATCGTATCACTTGTAGCTGCATAGACAATGCAGGAGCTATTGCGTAGTAACTCCTATTTTCCTACGTGCACCTATACCATACTTTTTTCCCTCTCTTTGTTATACCAAAATTATGTGGTAACGTGTCCGTCGGCATATTATATATATATATATATATATATATATATATATATATATATATATATATATATATATAGTCGCTTTTAATTGGAATGAAGTAAAAGTTTACATACCTATTCGGGATCTTCGCTGCTCTCTGTGAATTCGGAAGGGACTAGAAAAGGTTCCTCAAATATAGCCCGTTCAAAATCAATATGCCACGGCTATCGGAAACCCATATACTTGCGGTAAGAACAAGAGAAAGAATGAATTTAAACTGAAACTGTGGTCGTGTAATATAAAAACTGTAACGGATAATAATACATCAGGAAGAAAAATCGTTCTCTTGTCGAAAAATCTAAATAATTACAATATTGACACGGCAGAAATAAGGGTGACTAAATTTCTTTCTTGGTGATGGTATTGCAGATTACTCGACTGACCATACTTTTGATGATATATTGATATAGACAAATTATTAATGATTACCTTAAACATTGGTCGTACATGTTCTAAATGCTTAGCGGATGTAAACGGAGCTTGCACGTGACTCACGGATTCCATTAGATTTTTAGCAGCTGTGGATATAGCTTCCATCTCCATATTCCACAAAAGTCTTCTTCTTTTTTCACTAGATATAACTTAAGACGACGATTTAATTAGTTAAAAATAAAATAAATTAAATGCAATAAAAACAATTCCAGAAAAGTATTAATATCATTCGTCGCCTTATACTGAATAAAATAAGTTTAATCGATTTCTCGTTATTTAAAAATTAAATATACGTTTTAAATACCTTGTTTTCCAGGCTTATTCGCGGGTTTAATTTTAATTTCGTGCCCAGCTATTTCATCGTAAATCTGACTTAGATATTCTTCCGGTAAATCCTGATTATCGGAAATTCCTCTATTTAATTTAATGTACTGTTCTTTCGTCATTTTATGTTTCACTTGCGGAGAATGTAAATCGGTCGTTAACATAATAACGGAATAGGCTAATACGTAAGCGGAATCAGCGCTAGCGAACAGACCGTTGCTGTCAAATGAAATAATATATTAAATACAAAACATATATAAATATAAATAAAAACTATAATTTTATATTTGATTCATACGCGTATAAATAAACATACGTTGCTGTCAAATGAAATAATATATTAAATACGAAACATATATAAATATAAATAAAAACTATAATTTTATATTTGATTCATACGCGTATAAATAAACATAAAGTCAACCGTTAGTATTAAAATTTATGTTTCGATATTAAAAATTTACTTCGGATTACACTCGCAATATCTGCTAGCGAATTTTTCCATTAATCGATCAATTTTCTGAGCTTCTCCGGGTAAACGGAAACCTTCTAAAAAATATCTTAAGGCATAAACAAAATCTCGACCGCTGAAATCTAATTTATCAACATACGCGTACATTACCTACCAGAAAACAAGAGATGAACAATTTAACATAAATTGTTTGTAAACCACCATCGGTTCAGCTAATTAAAAAAAAATATATTAGTTTAATTTTGTTAGATTTTAGACAACATTTTTTCTATACCGATTTTGAAAACACGTGGTTTAAATTGAATCGAAGGAACAATTTATTTTGCTTCCGGGATATAATTAATAAAAAAAAGTTAAGATTTGATAATCACTAAAGATGTGTTTTTATAATTTCAATATATATATTAATGTATCGTGCGCCTTTTTTTTTAAAGATACGTTTAATATATTTGAATTATTAAAGTATTTACAAAAAAAAACAACTTTACATGTTGATACCTTAGAAGATATTCAAAAATAATCATACAGACACTCAGTTTTCCAATTTTGACAAAACTAATAATAAAAAAATGTTTTATTTTTAATTAGGGCGGATCCTATTTGGAGGAAAGTAATAAGTATAACGGTGTTATTAAACCGATAAATTTTTGCATTACATCGCGTAAATTTACGTGTACTTATATATCTATATATATAAAATTAAATTACCTCCCTACTAGTTTCATCATTTTCACCTAAACAATCACCGATAGCGGTTTTATCTAGTCTTTCCTCCGTATGCAACCATTCCGCTATATCGGAAGGCGAAGTTCCTAATAGTTCTCTTTCCTGTAGAAACTGAATACCTTTTTTAGGTTTTCGATTGAATCTGAAAGTAGATTATGAATAATAGTAGTAGTAATAGCGATAATAAAATTAAAAAATATCGCGTAATTATTTTATATTTCGTTGTAATAGAAGTAGCTTACACGTTGATACCGTTTTCCCATATATCTTTTTGATGCTTCATAACCTGCAAATGATGTGGCGTGTCAGTGGCTGATTCTTTGTTTCCAGAACTCAGACTGTTCATACTACTTGTACTACCACCAAATGAACGTATACTATCTCCTGGCGTAGATGCGCCGGTTGTATCATTGATACTTTCTATTTCTCGGACGTTCCTTTCTGAGCCTGTGTATTAATGTGGTTAATTAATTAATCAAGCAATAGTGTAGTCAATCATATTTATGTTTATATACAGTGTGAATGTAAAAGGAACGCTAAACATACACAAATAAACTAACTTTACTGTAATTTTCATATGAAAATAATTAATTACGCTATTTAATAATTATAATTTCGATCGTTAATTATATTTCAGTTCATTATATCGTTACGTTTTCACGTACAAATTTATTTATATATATATATATATATATATATAAAAAGGACGAAAAGGTTCTTAGCAAACGAAATTAAGGATATATCAGTGAAATAATACGTTTACTTGCATTTGTATTTAAATATATTATTAATGTACAAACCTAAATTTGTCTGAGAATTCGGATTCACGTATAGATCTTTACTCCAATCGACCATACATTTTAAAATGAATACTGTACATTCTAAACCTCTTATGCGCATGGATTTTTCTTGATTATGGGAAACGCCAAATTCGACCGCTTGACGACCTTGAGCTATTTTCGATAAATCGTTTACTAATCTACGATGCGAATACAAAATAAATTTAAATAGAATAACAAACTGAATATAAAAAAAACTAACATACTTCTATTAAAGAAATAATCTAGTACATACCTTTCAAATAGATTTGCAGCTGATAAATCACAATCGTAATTTACGTACATATCCACAACACTTTGAGCATCTGCACAAATTCTCGTTAATGCTTGTATAACAATCCATTTGTGTTCGAAAGAAGAACTGGTAGTTTCCAAGATATTTAGAAATATTTCTTTGAAAAAAACCTTGAATTGTAAATTAAAATTACACTAATTAACTTGTAAATTCTACGTGATTCCTAATATCTAAAAATGATCTACAATCTAATTACGCACTATGAAGTAATTTATTTATAATATTCTTAAAGAAACGTTGTAATCAATGTCAAGATGAAAATTATTTTTTCACGGTGCACTTAATTTAATATCAATTATTGTGTTGTACATTCCTTTGTAAGTATGAAACAAATTATTAAAACGAACGTATGAATTAAAAATTAATTATTTTTCGTACGTTTTCTACACTAACAAGTCACATTTGATCACATAATAATTATAAGAAAATAGTTATGTACTCCTATCATTTACATTATGCGAAAATGAGTTATTTTAAAATAAATGTATAAAAATGTGAAAATACACACAAAATAAGAGGCAGTGTTTATTTCACGTTTCAAAATTAACAGTCTACACTTTTAAATTAGCAAAAATAGTTAAAAAAATAATGCTTACTTCGATCTGCATTTTAAGATGCGCTTTAAACTGAGAAAGGAGAGCTAAAAAAATAGCTAAAGATAACTCAAAAACTTCAGGGACAGGTGACACGCCATTATTTGACAACGCAACGCATAAATGATGTTTGATGGCCAAGATAAAAATCGGATTGGTTCGAAAAACCGGACCAGGATTCTGAAGAATCGACAAAAGTAAATGAAGAGATAAAATTTTCGATCTAAGTTCATGCGACCTACAAAAGTAACAGTTAATCGTGTTCAAAAATTATAATATAATAAACATATATAATTTAATAAATATTTTGAAATAAATAAAATCGTTTGTAAATTATTTTTAGTATAAATATGTCGTTAAGCACAGAGCACAAATGACAACAGTGTTGCAATATTGATATGAAAAAGACCAAAGACCACCATTACAGAAAATGAAGATGAACAATACAATATAACAATTATGTTTTTAACATTGTCATATTGTATCTAATAGTACGATGCCGGTAATCGAATTGATAAGATAGAATGTCTATCTTACATATTATAGTATAAAAAATTGTTTTAAAATTCTTTCAATTTTATCAAATTATTCTTATTTCATACACGGATTTTTTAACGAAAATTGTCGGAATCAACCAATAATTAATTATTATCACGGTTTCTTTAAAATATATATTGTGATTTTCATGGCGGCTTTAAGTTTAATCATACATACATAATTATTTAAAGTTGTATCACGATGTTAGTTTTATAGCACAATACTGAGTACTTACAGTACTTACTTCGGATCTGGAATTCCATCTGGTAATGGTTTCATGGATAACTTACATAGAGCCCGAAAAACAAGGAAAGCATCTTTCTGTAAGATGTGAGTAAATTGTGGATTGCATTTAGTATCTGACTTATTATTAACTGAGGCTATAAGGCTATCCTAAAAATAAAAAAAAAATAAAACAATTCAAATAAAGTAAATATATTTATAATAATCGAAATAGATTTTACAAAAATAATAAAATAATTAGTTTGTATTTATTTCCCGATAGACATTAAGAAGATGTGTTCAAATAAAATTGTACAGATTTCCAAAGAAATAATAAATGCATTTTGTTTATTAATTACAAATATTGAATTGGTTAATTTTACAACTTTATCTACATGAAAAATAAAGTTTTTTTCTTCTTTTTTAAATTTTAACCCGGGTTTTTGTAATTTGTACTACTTGCGTAAAAAAATTATATTTTATAAAATTCGAATAAAATATTGTATTTATTTAACGTACCAGATATAAGTATCGTAATTCGAGAACGCAGTGCACATTATTTAAAGAGACTGGAAAAACATCGTAATTATTAGCAGTTAATTTATTAGATAACACTGAGGATGTCAGGCGATAGCCGACTAATCTAGATTTATTTTTCCTTTAGGTTTGCTTAAGAAAGTATTTAGATTAATGATAATTAATAAAATAAATAAACAAAAAATATATTTACCTGTGAAGCTACTCGAGCAATTTCCTCCGTCGGACTAGATTCTACATTAAACGAAACAGATCCATTTTGTGTTATAACAGGCGACAATGCTTCTTTGTTAATTCCTACTTAAAAGATAAAAATAAAATTAATGGGATGAAGATAAATTATATATATATATATTTTTTTTTTTTAATAAATATATTAGAATAATTACGTTTTATATGAAAAAACCACTTTTCAGGTACTGATTCAAAGGACATGAAAGTTATCACTTAATTAATTTTCCTCGAATATTATATCAAAAACAGAAAAATTATCTAAAACATTTATTAATCATTTAAATAATAATTTCCTTATATGATGGTATGTACACTTTTAATTATGGGGAAAATTGTTTATTTACATAATACAGGGGCATTTGATTGACACGATAAAATAAAAAGAAAACATTATATATCGCGTTAAAAATTATTTGGAGTTATCTAAAAAGCTGCATTATACGCAAAATATTACTATGTATATTTCCACGTCATCCAGTAATTTTCATTATTTCATACTACCACATGTATAATTTTATATAAAAAATTGTGTGTGACTGAAAGGCTTAAGAACAATCAAATTACATATTTTAGTAACAAAACCGGTAAATTGAATGATGCTTTTAATGCTTTCTGAAGTAATTTAAATTAATGTAGAAGACAGACCCACAAAAATAGTAAAAAGAAAAGTGTAACACAAATCATGTTTTCAAATAATTTAGTAATAAAAAAAATTCAAGTATATGATTACCGACGAAAAATTATTTCCATTTAACTTTTATCATTTGTCAATGCGTCTAAGAAGATAAATACGCTAATCTTAAAATAAAAAAAAAAAACATATTGTCGAAACCAAAAATTATACGATATTTAATTAACCACACTTTTTTTTTCCTTAGCTAATACCTGGAGCCGTTATTGTATATAATTTATACGGCAGATATTTTCACTCCTGCAAATGTTGAAGTAGCAATATTTGCTGATCATACAGCTATCCTATGTGCAGATAGTTCGTCTGTAGATGCATGCATAAACTTGTAATCAGCAGTTGAAGAAATAGTAACATAGTTTAAAACGCGAAACATTAATATTAATGAGGACAAATTGACATTCACCAATAATCCCTCAAAAAAGAAGTGAAATACCTTACGACTAACACGGAGTAAACATATGAACTTAATATTTAATGGAAACAAATATTTTGGCTGTTAGGAAAAAGATCAGAATTATCAATCGAAAGCAAGCTGTTATTATACAACCATGTCCTGAAGCTAATTTGGTTATACGGCTGTCAATAATGGGGTTGTGTAAAAAAAAAGCAATATTGCTATTCTACAGCAAATGCAAAACAAAATCCTCCGAAATATTGGTTATACCCGCGCCCAAATCTGGTGACTGATAATATTCTATCTTTATTTTATTAAACAATTTGAGCAAGGTGATTCAAAACGTTATATATCGTAGGCACGTTGATTTTACGAAAGAAAAATAATATAATAAGCATAAGGTTTATCAGTAACATTGTAAAAGTTTGTGATCACGCGACGGATTCGTTTATATATAATAAAGATGTTGGATATTGAAAAAAGTTGTACATTAATTGAATTTTCTTTTCCCATTTACTTAACACAAATCTTGTCCATAGTATATACTCGACCGTAAGTTCTCATGTTCAGATCGGTATGCTTAGACTAATAAATAAGGTCAGTATTTTCGAGTTCAGCGTAATTAATTTAGCGTTGTATGCACATGATACAGCTTTATACGGTCCATATTAACGTTCATCTGCAGTTAGTAACAAGTTACAGTTTCGTATCTACCGGCTTAGTAAAATATTAAATAAAGCGTTTCTAATAAAATGCACACAATGTTTGTTTGCTGTATATGATGTCCGATAAATCCCAAATATGACTAAATAAATGGTTGGTGAAGTAAACTGGACACTGTATTAAACTTAAAAACAAATTATACTCACATATTTCTAGCATAAACATAGCTAACTCAATGGTCTACGTAATAAACTTTAAACATCTTACTAGACCTATTGCTACATATGTGTGTAATGTTTTTTTTTTGGTTTTCTACTTCTGATTGAACCTATAGAAATCTGAAAATCGTTTAATTATATTGTGTACTTTGTAACGAACGCGCCGAGATACACAAAACTTGAAATAGATCCGTTCTTGTAAGCTTTAAATTTATCTTCGAACACAGACATCACAGTCCGTTACGAAGATAAGCATACAACTTTTGCAACGTATACAAATATGTAGGCACTTTCGCACGTATCTTATTAAACAGTTTGCTTATATTCACTTATTTATTTTGTGGACTATTATTAAGTGTTTTTGATGTTGTTTTCTCTACCGATAGGTTTAATTTTGTTTCTTACAAATCATTTACTTATTATGGACGTAACTCTGCGATCTTTCTCTTCTGTTATTAGATTTATTATTCGTTAACATGTATACTATAAAACCCATCCGATTGTTTTAAAGTATGTACATATATATATATATATATATATATATATATATATATATATATATATATACATATATACATATATATATATATATATATATATATATATATATATATATATATATATATATTATCGTTCCTAAAAATGCTTAGTTCGCGTCTTGTATGCCTGTTTTATATGTAGCACTTAAGTGATTGTTATATATGACATTTTTGAAAAAGTTGTAACTCTATATACATTGTGGATGTGTAACAATGCAATTTTTCCATATATACGAAATGTATTTTTAGTTTATTTTTTTATTATAACAGGGTGTAAATGTACAAAAATCGAAATTTAAAAATATGTACTCGTATATATATATATATATATATATATATATATATATAATAAATAAATAAATTATATAGCCGGGACTTACGTTCAACAGCGTCAGTTATGACTAATTCCACTATTTCATTAGCTACATCGCTAATATGGTTAACGACGTTTTCTTCTGTACTTGATACACTTGTTCTGTTACTATCGTTATAATTTTCATTATTACTGTTTTCACTTTCAGTTTTTGTTTTATTTTTATCTGTTTCAATCTCAGTTTTATTTTCTTCGATGTCAGTTTTATTATTTATACCAACGCCACTATCTACGTCGGTATCAATTTTATTTTCTACGTTGTTAGAGATATTTTCGCTATTTTCGTTTTTATTTAAATTTTCATCTTTCACTTTTTCGTTTACACTTTTGCTTTCTTCATAATCAACCTGTAATTACAAAATAATGAGTACATTTTTTTTATAAATACACACAACAGTCCGGATATAATAATAATTCACAAATCGTATAACTTACCGGTGCCTGCGATTCCATACGGGAAAATATTACATTAATCATTTGATTAAGAGTGGCCCGTGCTGTAGCTTGATTAATTAAGTCCTTACTAGCTAAGTAAATATTGTAACAAGTTTTAATAGCGAGTAACACTGTACCTTCGTGTACTTCGACGTATTGACTCGTCATAACGGTCAGCACCGCCTAAAACATATAAAAGAATAAAATAAAATAAATTCAAATTCAAGATAATTAAATTCCTCCTGAATATCTGAATAATTAAAAGCTTGTGTAACTGTTTAGACCAATTTGAAACAGTTCAAATGTACATTGTTTTACAAAATTTTAAAGCGATACTACTTTAAAGGCGTTGTTTCTGCGCCTGACTTCTTAAAAAGAAATATTTTATAAGTAGTTTTTGTTTTAGGCGAGTTATTCAAAGCAATTGATGCAATTAGCTATCTGAATGCTATAATAAGAAGTTTCATTTAAATAAATCCATTTTTAGAATTAATTACAATACTATAATTATTTAAGCGCACGCGCTTAAATTATACATAAATTAAATATGCGCATAGAAGGCAAATAATTCAACGCAAAATGAATACACATTATTTTACAAATTTTAATACATGTCGAGTACGTAATAAAACATTAAGAAATAAATTTTATGATAAGTAAATTATTTTCATACGATACCTTAATAATTTGTAGTTGAACACCTTCGTCAGTTTGCGGTCCATAAAAACAATCACAAATTGTTTCAACGATCTTATCAATAAGTAATCTACCGGTTCCTTCCGGATCTATACTATTTCCCGTAAGATGTCCGTACGCTATTAATTTCTGTTATAACATTAAAGTATAAATAAAATAATTCTGCGCCTAAAATTACTTATGAAATTTTTTAATATACCATTCAGTTATGTGAGTACACAAAAGATCGCACCAATAACTCGGATATTCAGCGTTTTGCCAGTTTTTACTTCAACACGTGTATATGTTATAATTAAAATCAAGAACACGATTAAACAACAAATATAATTAAAAATGGTCATATTATAGTAATGAAGAATCCTTAATAGCAAAAGTAATATTGTTCGCTGCCGAACGTCGTGACTAGCCACTGTACGTTTATTTTTACGTACAAAATGAGCCAGCATTCGAGGCACTATTTATATGCGACGCAAATGTGCGCGCCTTTGATGTTATACGGAGTAGGTGATAATTAAATTTATATAACGATGAAAAACTTTCTGTCACGTGTTGTATGCTCGACTGTTAGTAACTATGTCACCACAACAGTTACATTTGATACTATTACTTTTTTTTTTTACTGCGAGATCGAAAAATGTGGTGTTGATGTAGTTTCAAAACATTTTGGATATGATATAATCCTGATTTAGAAAGAATTTACTTAGATCATGTTATGGATATACAAATTAAGTTAGCCAAATGCACATAATTTTAAATACCACAAAAACCAAATTACTAAAAAATATATATATGTTAATATATTAGATAGTTAATTATGATGACAAAATACAAGTAAACGTTATATGTTTATCATTACATAAAATGTAATTAAGTTATGTTAAGTACAACCTTCGAACGAATAGCATGGACGCAAAGTAGAGGAGCTAACGTTATGAAATACTGACACACTCAGCTAATTGATAAAAAGTTTAGTCTGTTATTATAAAACTAATTTCCTCATGTATTTTTATACATATTTTTTAGCTTCTATACTACTGGATTTTATTTTAGATGCTTATGTATTATCATATATACAAATCTGACAATATAAAATATTATTCGAGATTTCGCAGTTGTTTATAAATCAGACGAATTCGAATCAAAACAACATAATAAATGACACATGTACTTCAAAATGTTTAATGAATTATAACAAAATTACAAATGAAATTATATGATTTGTAATCCACGAACTTTTACAACTCTAATGAAAATTCTGTGGTATTTGAAGTTAACGTTATTTATTAGCAGAAATAAGTAATATTTGGAAAGATTTCAGATACAAATAACAAAACAAAAAAGTCCATGAAATATTTATGATCAACGTCACCGTGTATCATTAAATTTAAAAGAAATTTCACGTCGCCATATGGGAATTTATATTACTAATAAGTACTGTGTATAGTTAATAAAATTTAAAATACTAACCTGTAGACAGTCCAAGGCTGTTATGATCATTCTTGGTGATTTACTTTTGCATGCTAATTCGAATGACAAAAAATAATTTTCTGCTATAATTGTAGTGTTGCTGTCTTTAGGTAACGGTAAAGTAGATGATTCATTATCTACAGTTTCCTTTATGTTTTGTTTTATTTCATCTATACAAATAATTGCCACAATATAAGCAATGTACATATATAATTTAATGGATAACGGAAATTACATACAATTGGTTACACGTCTGTATAAACAGTATATATATGGCCCTTCGTCATTCAACGTAATAGAGCTATTACATTAATATTTATACTTACTCAAAGCAGCTTCGCAAACTCTTTTTAAATGAGAATGCTGAGATTTTTTAATATCTTTATCACTTAAAATTTTTTCTAAAGAACGTATTATAAACATTTCTTTGGCATTTTTCTTTTTCATTTTATATATGTAATTTTTTCATAATTATTTTACAACAAATCAATTGTTAGGCTTCCAAAAATTCATGAAACAAAATATGTATCCAATAATAATAATGTACAAAAAATACATATAATTATATAAATACAAATCTCAAAGAACACATAATCCTTATTGTTTTTCGGCTTGTGCAAAATATCTAGTCAACAACATTCTTTTTAAATTTTTTAAAGAAGTGTCACGGTTTAGTTCACAACGATTATTTGAATATATAAAGTTAAAAATTAAATGTTGATTCAACAAAGAAAGATATATTTTAAATAACTTTTTTAATGTGTAAAAGGAGATATATACATATTTTTAAGTAATTATAAAATATTCTTTATAGTGATCAACCGATCGATCACCGTATCATTGTGATAATTTTAAATCTGGTTGCTTTTATATTAATTGATGTGATTGTTGGCATTCCCTCCAAAAACAAATAAGTTTGGCAAATTATTGATTTTTAATTCACGAAATATAAGTTGTGTATTTATATTTATTTATGTGGTTTATGGAATAAGTAATTATGAAGAATATAACCGATTATTTTTTAGATTTAACACAACAAAATATGCCGGAAGTCGAAATAAATTCATCTTGTATTCATGATACGGGTAATATTCGTTTATTAGATGATAGATCAGTTTATCCTAAAAATAGTAAATCGGAACACATGGGTAAAAAAGTTATGCTTAGTGAAAGTGATTATAAATCGAATAATAAAAGTAATATTAAAAAGCGCAAAAATTCTGACCTTTCAACAGCAGGCACGGAGAAAAATATATTAAAAAAGAAGTTTATTAATGAGTGTGCCTTAACTGGTGAAAATCAGACGATTTCAAGTACGTGTTCAGACGTAATTACTGAAGCTGTATTCTCAGCAAAAACAATTGCTTTAAATAAAGAAAGCAAGAAAGAGTTAGAAAAATTAAATTTTAAAATATGTAATAATTTCGTGAATTATAATTTAAATTTGGATGCTAAAGAAGTAACGGATTTAAAAAGTAAGAGAAAGAAACGTAAAAATGAAAAACCGGAAGAATTTAATAATAATGAACGTTCATGTACTAGAAATGTGAGAGATAAGTTTCTGCAATCGCAAAGTAATAAAAAGCAAAAACTAGATGAATTTATTAATGACTGTAAAAATTTGAATGAAAAGAATTGCATGGACGATGAAGAATATTCAAATGCTTCATTATTCATGAAAACAAGTATTCATAATAGTGGTGATGATAATTTAATTGGTTCCAAAACGGGTTTGCCACAAAAAGAAAAGTCTTTACCTCAAAATAATTTATTCAGATATTTTAGTGACGTTAACAAAAACAAATCATCTAGCTTTTCTTGTTTAAAAAGCGAAAATAAAACTACATCAACAGCTAAGAGAAAAGCAGTGTGTTGTAATGAAAGTGAATGCACTTTTTTGGATAAAATGCAATCACCGGACGACTCATCACAAATAAGGGCCATAAATACAACAGGTATGTTTGTTTTTATTAAGTGTTATAAATGATGAGATAAATTGCTGATTGAGATTTGAATTCCTATTTACAAATAGTTGAATTCATCTCATACTATGATGTTTTTCACTTTGATCTCTGATATTTACTTTGTGCACAAATTTTACAATGTTTTAATTTCATTTTACGTGTAAACGTTTTTAAAACACAATGATCTGAACAAATTATTATATTGTGTTCAAATAATTGTAGCACAGCTAGCCCCATTATTTTTTAAGAAACAGGGAAAATCAACGGTAAAAATGTCAAACAAGTTGAAGCAGGAATTTCTTAACAGCGGTGCACCAGATATTATCAGAAAGAAAATGTCATCATTAAAAAAGTAATGGTTATAAATTATTTTTACTTGTTTCAAAAAAATATGATTTCATTATTATATAATTGACACGTACATTTTTATGTTTGTCTTTTATCGGTCATTAGTAATGAAGTTGATCAATACAATGGGGAGTACAATTTTCCTGTAATCACTCATGTTGGCTCAATTAGTGCAACAGACAATGTTCTTTATGCTTTACCTTTAAAACCGGACAATTTAGAAGAGCTGAAAAATCTAATTGTTTACCCATGCGAAAACATTGCATGTTTAATTGAAAATTCATCATCTTCATTGTCGCTTAGTTATCATGAAACAGTGAATGTAGCATGTGAAATAACTGCGTTAAATAAACGAGTGAGTATAAAAGTATGTTAAATGAACTTGATTTTTTATTCAAACAAACATTCTATTTATGTTTTCTTAATTTTTTGTTTGGTTTTTGCATTATCAAACCAAGTATTAATTTTTAGTCCTTTAAAAAATTTGACTCATGCATCTTCTCTATGCTATTTATTCGATTAACCAAAATTTTAAATTTGCAGATTTTTTTATATCTTTATTTATATTTATCAATCAAATTGATTAATTATTCCTTTTTAAAAGTACATATTATCAATCTCATGTTTAGTTATCGTGCTTTAGAATTTGCTAGTATCTTTTCTAAATCTTTCTAGTTGAGTATCAGTGTAGTTGTTTATCAACGTTTATAATAAATTTCTGTTTTTTCTAGTTTTCTAATGTTGCTTTATTTTTTTATGTACAAAGAGTTATTTGGTACGAATCGTAAATTAATAGCAAAATAAAAGATTAACAAAATAATATTAATTAAACATTAGTACATAAAAATTTGAAAATGGTTGTTTACCGTAATGATTTCCGGAAATATTTAGTTTTAAACATAGTAAAGGAAATTATTTTATTTAGTATGGACAATTATGTTTTTGGAAATATGTTGCAACAGTCTATTATTATATTCTTCATATACTTGTTATTTTTGCATTAATTTAAAAATTAATTAAACGTATAGATCTAAAATAAAATAAGTAATTTTAATAATTGACATAGGAACCTCACGTCGATGTCTTGAAAATTTACTCATTTTTAAAAAATATGCAAGAGACGAGCAATTTAACTCGAAAAGTGAAAGATGTCAACACTCAGTCATCGTGGATTGGTTGGACAGAAAAGTATAGGCCAGTTTTTCATGGAGAAATTTTAGGAAATGCTACCAGTGTCAATCAGCTAAAAAGTTGGATTGAAAAATATAAACATGTACAACGAAATGGTAAAAATAATTTATAACTTAATGCTATTTCATTATTATCTCTAGCCTCCATAGTATATTATGTACAGGGTGAACCAGAGAAGACGGACGGTTTTGTTTTTTGAATAATTCAAATACTACTCGACCAAAATTTTTGAATGAAATTTTATTTAAAAATAAGAAAACAAGAGATTAATTACAGTCGTTTTTAGTTCGGATGACCGCCACTTGCAACAATATATTCATTCAGTCTTTTTTTACAAAATTTTCGAGCAGAGGTCGCTGAATTTTTGAAATTTCTTCAGAAATCCGACTATTCAGGTCTTCCAGATCTTACGGACATGTTTCGTATTAAGGTATTTGAACAAAAAAAATCTGAAGTGTTCAAATCTGGCGATCGTGGCGACCAAGTGAAATCCGTACGACGTGACAATATGCAGTTAACGTTTCTTTCAATATTTCGAGCGTTCCTGCCGTACAGTGACATGTTGCACCATCTTGTTGAAACCATGTACAACCCAGACGACGACAACAGGAAAGCAAAAACGAGTTTATCATCTCGATATAGCGCGTTTCGTTGGAAATGGTAGAAATAAGGCCCCACTTCGACACTCCAGCTCAGACAATTGCTCGCTCACTGTGTGACGGCTTCTGTTCGATTGAATTCGAATTAGATTTGTACCAGTAGCAGCAGTTCTGTTTGTTTACGAGTCCGAATAACTGAAAATGAGCTTCGTCGCTCATTAAAAGATTGTTCAAATCGATTTCGCCTTCGATTTTTTTCAGGATGGTTTCACCAAAAAGTTTTCATTGTGTATGGTCGGTACTTTTTAATTCCTGAGTTATTACCAGTTTACAAGGATGAAATTTCAAGTCTTCCAGCAATATAAGGCGATCAGATTCTCTCGACAGTTTTAAAAAAGCAGCATGACGACGAGCACATCGTCCGGGACTCCCAATGATCGCTGCTCGACCTTGATCGATGTTTGTGGGAGTAAGAAACTTTTTTTTTTTTTTTTTTATCCAGGAAGCTGTCTCTCGAAAGGTTTCAACCCATCTTAAAATTTAATTGCGAGCTGGTACAGCAAGTTTACACCGGGTAATTGAATTCCTTTTGAAACTTTCTTTGCACTGTCGTGATCGATTCACGCCGAAAATAACTTTCCACGCAAAACGCGCGCTCTTCTCGTTACAAAATGCCATGATAACTGAAACTGGACAAAAAACGAATCTCTCGCCTGTACACTACATGTGGAGCTCGTGATTTGCGTTGTAGCAATGTAGTTAATTAACCGATGATTAAAGTGGTGTAGTTAGCCAACTAATATAATGTGTTAGACGTTTCCAAGGGCATCCACGTTATTGAATTACTGTTATCTATTAATATCGCTCTTCGGGGAGGTCTACACCGGTTTTCGAGCAGCAAAATCCTGTGTAGATCAAGTTGTTGCCATTACACAGCAAATAGAAAATGCATTCCAAAAGAATGAAAAGACATTGGCTGTTTTTATAGACTTGACTTCTCTTATGTTTGGCCGCCATTAATATTTTACAGGCAGAAGCTGCGGAGCCTCCATTTTCGTTAGGGCAGAAATTTATATTCGACAAATTTTACCTTAGAGTCAGGCAGCGTTACTCTCACATAATCAACAAACAATTTACTCGTATGTACAAAACTCGCAATAATAAATATTGGCTTGGTAAAAATTTACCTTCACTCATTCATAGTCGTAACAAACTGCACGAGATAAGTTTAGTACAGACGTCATTAGATCCATTCTATAAGACTTCCTTCAAAATACTACAATTTAGATTACAGGTATATAGTAGCTTTTTCAATACATCGAAGAGTCTCCCAAATGGCTTCAACAATTCCATTGTCGAGTCAGTATTGGAGAAGGAGTACAACGGTTATAAAATTATTTACATCGATGGCTCTATTGAACATTCTAAAAAGAGATATAAACACGTATAAATCTCGCAAGAAGACTCGAAGGTTCGACTTGGGGTGCTGATGCTAGAACACTCAGAATTTCTTCTTCGGCACTTGTATACCCAGCAGCTGAATATTGTTCATCAGTTTTGTGTAATAGCTGCCATGTTAAAAAAGTAGATGTAATATTAAATGAAGCACTTCGAACTATATCAGGAACGCTGAAATCTACACCATTTATGTGGCTTCCAGTTTCAGCTAATATAGCTCCAGCTGGAGTTAGACGGGAGACAGCATTATCCAGAGATGGAAATAAATTTCAGATGTACCCTCGAACTGCCAATATTTGAAGAGATAAGGTCCGCACCAGTATCGAGACCCAAATCCAGAAAATCACCTTGGACAATGGATGAATTATTAGCAGAAGATATGAAAGATTTTAATAAATGGAAAATAACATGTGAAAGCAATTTAGAACATGCAACAAATTCCAATTTAGTTGTCGACCCGAGGAATGAAGTTAAAGGAATGGATTTATCTAGGAAACTATGGAAGACACTGAATAGAATTAGGACCGGATAGGGAGGATGCGGATATCTAATGCAGAAATGGGGTATAACGACAACTGCTGCGTGCCAGTGCGGAAATCTAAGACAAACAATGCAGCATATTTAGAAGACTGTAGTGAATTTGCACCTGTAGGTTTAACATTAGACGATGTTCACAATTTTAACGACGAAGCCATAGATTGGCTAACAAATTTAAAGTTAGACTTATGATAGGAATTTTGTGTAATTATATATATAACCGATGATTATACGATAAGAAGAGAAGACCGACTGCAGTTAGTAATTTATTAGTAATAGCTTTATTACGTGTTTTTCTTACAGATAACGAATATAACAGCGAAGATGAATTTTTACATTCTGATGACAATAGTAATGGTGACATCAGAACGAAAGATAATGTCGCTGTTCTAGTCGGTCCGTCTGGTTGTGGAAAAACTTGCGCTGTTTATACTATAGCTCGTGAATTAGGTTTCGAGGTAAATACATTTTTAAATTTTCATAATTGATATCCGTACGTTAAAGATTTTTTTCGATGTAAACTACGTCAATTTTTTATTATAAAAAAATCATGAAAGTAATAAATTATTAATTTATTCGCGCCGTCTTTTACATATGATCATTGTGGTAGTGTTTATATATATTACACTTAATTATTATTGTTGAACAAATGATAGTAGTGTTATATTTATGGTTGTCACCGAATAGATAATTATTGATTCTATCAATTTTATACATGAATTATCAAAGTCATGTTATTCATTTCTTTTTACGAATGTTGTTAATCTTTTTTTATAGTTATTCACATTCTAGTGTTGATTAATATTTTATTAGGTACTGGAAATTAACGCCGGACACAATCGAACTGGAAAGCGTATATTAAGTGAACTTTTAGAATCAACGCAGTCCCATCAAGTAAAACGTGAAAATAAATTGAATATGAGTATGTTGCATGATTGATTTGCTTTCGTTTATCGATGATAATTTCATAATTGAGTCATACACATATATATATATATATATATATATATATATATATATATATATATTATATATATATATATATAAGATTAGATTATATGCTTTTCAATAACGTTATGCTACTTTTTTACTAATAGGTAAGAAAAATGATAAAAGTAATCATCAGACTACTCAGCAAAATACAAGAACTATGTCGTTAATTCTTATCGAAGATGTGAGTGTTTTTTGACTGGCGACATTTTTAATGATTTATATAATTTTTATAATTTTTTCTTTGTTTGTAAAATGTTTTCATATATATTTAATGTTGATACGCTATTTTTTAATAATTGTTTTGTATTTAATTTTTGACTTGATTTTTTATCCTTTGACCAGTTTAATCAAGTTTTCTTTAAAAACAGATATAAGTGCATACATTCTCGAGATAATGCGTATTATTTATATAACACTTTATAGCAGAGTTCTTAATGTCGGTAATACTTTTTTATGGAATAATCTTCATTCTTGATCGCACTCATCACGTTGCCATATCATATGTTCTGTTACTCCTTCTGAACCACAATAATCGCAAGCAGAGCTATTAACAACTCCTAAACGCCATAAGTGAAATGGTGTTCGATGATGTCTAAAGCATAATTTTCATACCGTTTTTATGTAATTCTTTTCTATATTCATCCGACATATTCCAACTTATGAAGTTTCTTTATATAGAAGCATCCGCCGAACTCGCGAACTGGGCAATAAAATCCTTTACCCAATTAGTATCTGTGCTGTATCTATTGTTGCTTCTTAAACTTTTAAACAATTTTATTCTATTCTACAACTCCTTAGAATCTATTTTTGACCCGATACTACTGCAGTATTTTTGCCATAGAGTTTTTTTGTTTTAAGTAAGTGTTTGTTGTTTTTTATAATTGATATGATTTTCTATAGACGGTTATTAAATATTCGAAGAGCCGTCCTTAAATTTCACGTGATGATTATATGGTTATTTTAAATGTTTGTTGGTTAAGTATCTTATCTATGTTTTTGTTGCAACGTTTATCTAATAGTTACATTAATGACTTTATCATTATTTAAATTAGTTTCTATAAAATACCTTTAGTAGGATATCTAATATCTTGGAGCAATTCTGGAGGATAATTGTACCCCAAGAAAAGAGATCAAAGAAAAAATAGGGCAGGCAAGGAAGAAGTTTATGAACACGAAGAATCTTTTTATTAGTCTGGAGCTAAATGTCAAACTGAAATTAAGAATGCTTCGCTGCTACATTTTTGTATTATGGATGCGAAGCATAGACAATAGACGCGACCTTGGAAACCGTATACAGGAGTTTGAATTTTATATATATCGTCACATGTTACGTATCTCATGGATAGAAAAAATCACTAATAAGAGTGTTCACTAGATTGGACAAGCAACCAGAAGTACTGATCAACGTGAAGGAAAGAAAACGGAAATATTTAGGACATTTGATGCATGGACCAACATACAAAATGTTAAGATTAATTATTCAAGGAAAAATCGTGGGAAAGAGATCTATTGGCCGGCCACAAAATTCATGGATGAGGGACTTACGCCGCTGGTTCGACTGCTCGTTAGAAAAATTATTCCGGCCAGCCGTTTCAAGACATGGCCTGTGAATCATGAACCTCCGTGTAGGAGATAATGTATGAAGAAGAAGAAGGGTATCTGTTCAGGTCGAGTAAACGGAAAGTTATTAATTCGTTGCTTTAAAGGTTCAGGTTATGTTTAATTTATTTCGGTGAACTGAACTTCTTATTTTCAGATTTAGTTTTCCGGCGATATGTATATATGTATACACATCCATTAACCCATCTTTTATTGTTTGCTATTACCTTTTAATGGTTGGTGGCATGTTAAATTTACAGAAAACCATCTTCTTAACGATATAACCAATTTTAGAATATATCGAAATTTGAAATGTATATTAGTGCAAACAGATCAATTAATTATCGATTTCCAACTTATGTTCATGTTTGATTTTTTATGAACGATTTGCAATAACTTTGAGAACTTACACGCTAATTTCTTCATTTGTTTTTAATTCAGGACGGATAAGCAAATGTTTGTTTTAAAACAGTTTTATATTAATAATTATTTAAAAATTACCGCGATAAACAAGGAAGTCGGTGTGATAATACAAAGGGTCAAAAATAACAAGCCAGATGCTATCGAATTTGCAAAATATAAGATAGTAAATTAATTTAATTACCTCAGGTAATATGTAGACGCATTACATTAGCATTAGTTGCAGTTACGAGACTGGGAAAATTATAGAAAGGCACGGGTATAACGAGGAATACAAAGTTTTTAATTTTCCCAGTAGTGAGTTGCGACCTTTGCGTCCGAAACTTGGACGATTAAAAGAAGAGATGAGAAGCGGATAAATTGCTTTGAGATGGCAGTCTACAGAAAAATGATCCGGATACAATGAGGTGCTCACAGAACAGACGCATCAGCTTTAGACGAATTAAAAATAGAGGTAACGCTACTAAAAGAAATAAAAACACAATAAGATATTTTGACCATGTAGCAAGAAATGAGAACTCGATGCAGAAAAATATTATACAGGGAAAAATACATTGAAAGCGCCCTAGAGGAAGATGTCCAATGCGATGGTCAGATCGAGTGAAGGCTCTAATTGGGCTCAATGTTCTTTCCGGACGCATTCCACCTAGCTGGAAACAGGAATAGATGGAAAAGAATCGTCAAAATGATATGATGTCATCACGTCCTTGTGATGAAGGACGATGGATTTGATTGATTGAAGCATGTGATATTGTTATGCCCGGTTAAAATTCGAATATTTATTCTTTTGGCGGCATCTATAAATATTTTATTCGAAATTTTTTAAAAAGATAGCAGATAAGTTAATTTTATACGTAACTGAATGATTATCGTTGTAAAGTTAAACGTTACTTTTTAAATAATGCCAAGAAATGAATACATTTTAAATTGCTTAAAAAAAACAACTCAACATAAAATTCAATAGCATGTATTGGTTAATCGGAAAGACATCCAAGCTTCCAATAGAAAGCAAAGTCTTATTGTACAAGGCGATCCTAAGACCTATATGGTCTTACGGGATAGAACTTTGGAGTTCAGCTAGCAACTCGAGTATCGATGTCATACGGTCAACCGAAGATAGGATATTGCGTTCAATCGTCGGTGCGCCATGGTTCGTGCGCAATGATGATATACGAAAGGATTTGGAAATACCATCAATCAAAGAAGTGATCAGCAGTCATAAGGAACGATACATGCAACGGCTAGACAAACACATTAACCACCTGGCCCATAATCTGATTGTAAATCGGTCCAGATTCGTACGCTTAAAAAGGCGTAATATTATTAACTAGCATATCCCATAACACTGCGCCTAGAGCTTGCGTACCATTTGGAAAATAGTCCAGTTATAAGATAAGGAGCTGTGCCAACTGGAACACGCTCCATTAAATATATTTATTTTTAAAAGTTATCCTCGCCGCTTATTGCCTCAAATAGGCAGATTGCGAGCATTAAAAAAAAATTAAATTAAATTTCTTTATGGTAAATTTGTTTTGTAATAATTATATGATAATCGATTTATTTTAGGCCGATATTTTGTTTGAAAACTACGACGAAGGATACTTATCAGCTATAAATTCATTAATAGAATTATCGAAAAGACCGATAATATTTACGGTTAATGAGATTTATAGTCCGCATATTGCGAAATACAATAACACAGACCATCTGGTATTACACTTTACAAAACCCTCGTGGTCTGAAATCAGTAAGTTATTTTATATAAATTTATTCACTGATTATAAGAAAAAATATTTAGAAATTGAATAATTGAGTGTGCGAAATAATAGCACGCAAAATTTTTATTTCGTAATTTAAATTTTATTATTTGTAAGTATGAGGAAATTTAAATGGCTTGTTCCAATGGTACCTGGTAATTAATTCCTAAGAATATTAATGAAAATATAATAGAAAAATATTCCAAACTTAAACTAGATGGTTCGTGGTGGATCGTATTGCATTGAAATATAAACGACCGAACTTATCTTATTGCAGTTTTATTCTCCTACGATTTTTTACATTTCTAATTTAACTTTTCATTTTTATACTTAGATATATTTTAATTATCTTATATAGGTTAATTTTTTTTTCAAATCGAACGAGTATTAAGATTTTTTTTTTTAAATTTCAGGTGTTTGGTTGCAGATTATCGCCTTAATTGAAGGTACGAAATTGACAAATGAAATGTTGCACGTTCTATTGAATACTGCCGGTACTGACATAAGAAAAAATTTACTGCAGTTGCAAATGCTGATATCGTCAAAAATATGCTTTCCGGTAAAACGATTTGTGTACTTAATTTTAATGTTCAGGATGCTTTTTATTAGAGTGAACCAATTGAATATATTAGAGTGTTAACTTTAATTACACAATACTCGTTAAGTCTGACTAAATAAACTTTAAAACTATAAAACGAAACATACACCATACGTTTTTTAAACACACACACATATATATAATTATTTCGTTGATACGTTTTCGGATTTGAATTACTGATAATAAATATTTCGATTATTTAAATTAATTTTCACCCTACACTACAACTGCCTTTTTAACTGAAGTGTAGTCTTCATTACAATTACAATAAATAAATAAATTTTAAAAAACTATCACTAATCGCTTTAAGCTTGCACAAGGCGTTTAAGGGTAAAGACAGATTAGCATGTACGATGATGATCGATACGACCGTTTCAATACTACGTTTTCACGAGACCTCAAAGGATGAAGAAGAACATATTTGAGTACTGTAGGGATTAGTTCATAATAATTAAAATGTATATTGTAAACGTTCTTGTGTATCATGAGACACTAAATAGTACTAGAAATTAGAAATTATGCAATCTAGGACAAAGAATGATAATAAGTAATTCGAGAACGATGAGAAAGTGCTGATGAGTACAATTCCCGTACGACTAATCTTCTTAAAGAGATAGAACCACGGGAGTTTGGGGAGAGACGGCTGGAGGTGATAGTAATAAGTGAGATGCGATTGATTAATGCTCTCAGTGTACATTAGCTCCCATTGACCCCTATGCTCTAGCTGAATAAAGTGAATGATATCTTTGTGAGTTATTAAGGAGAGCTCTACACCACTAGACGACGCGTCTTTAGCCAATGAGTCAACAAATTCGTTGCCTGGAATACCTTTATGACCCGGCACCCACAAGAAGGACACAGATATTCCCACATGATCCAAATTATTAAGTTCTAGCCAAACTAAACCGATTAATTTATCTGACACGCTACGTTTATTGTCTACAGCCGTCACAACGCTTTTTGAATCAGTAATAATAAGGTAATTTCTGCGAAGATTTAAGTCCGGTAGAATTGACAAGGCTTGTAGTACTGCTACACATTCTGCAGTAAATACTAAACATTCTTGGCATAACTTGTACATGTTACTAATATTGAAAGCTGGAATGAACACTGCTGCTCCCGTTCCTCGAGTTGACTTTGTTCCATCCGTGTAAACAAGGGCGTGTAGTGGAAACATTTCTGAGATAATACTATTGAAAGTGGCAAGGATTAGTGTAGAAGGATACAGACTACAGTTTTCAGGGGAAAAGGATGAATTTGGTTTGTTGAAGAAGTAAAAATATGGTACCATAAATTGAAAAAAGCTTGCATGCACGTGAGACGTGCACGAAACTCCTCCAACTTTGTTATAACGGAACAGAGCAGGGGCATTTTTCTATTTGAAAAACGCCAGTTAGAGTGGGTATGACTGAACTTGTTAAACAAAGTGAAGCGATCATTATTAATCCTACGTATTAACAGTTTCAAGGCTAAATAACTCCGTCTAAGTTGTAAGGGTGGAACTTAGCACTCTGCAATTAGTGCTGATACCGGAGTGCTTTTAATACCACCAATACACAGCCTAATGCATTCATTTTGCACACGATCCAACTTGCCTAACAATACTGTTCACGCGGTTCCATAAAACATTAAACCATATTCCAGTTTAGATCGGATTAGTGATTTGAAGAGTAGTAATAGAATAAAGGGGTCATCACCCCATCGTGTATTATGCAAAATACGTAAAATGTTAATAGCGCGATTGATAGTTGTTAATAGTTTATCAATATGTGGGCGCCATGTTAATCGAGAATCCAGAATAATTCCTAAATAGCGAAATGATGAGCAGAAAGGAATAGCGCCCCTTTCAGTTGTAATGAAAAGATCATTTGTGTCATATCGGCGATATAATAGTCTATCCATGTACATACCAAGTTACTTGACTGAGTCCGTTTGCGGTATCACAGTTTATTTATCTTTGAATGTTCGCCAATTTTGTGTTCATTCCAGTATTCTATTTATGTGATTTTGTACCGCAAGGTTCGTAGTGCGGATTGCTGTTAGCCACAATGATGACTATGTCATCCGCAAATGTCAGCTGAGTTGTTTGATTCGATGTGGGTATATCGGCAGTGTAGATCAAGTATATAAATTGTTCAAATATACTAGATGAAGCCATGCTAAATTCTTAAGAAACTGCGTCGTTTATCCTTACTACAATCGATCGGCCAGATAAGTACGATCTAAAAAGCTTAAAGAGATTTTTAGGAAGAAACTGACGTAGTTAGAAGAGCAAACTCGGGTGCCAAACCTTGTTGAACGCCTGGGATACATTTAAGAAGGTTGCAGAACATATTTTTCTTTTTTCGAAAGCTGATGAAATTCCGTCAGCTAGTCGATTGCACTGCTGCATCGTTGAGTAAAACCAAACTGATAATTCGGTATTAAATTAATTTTTTGAATTAATGGTTCCACACGATATAATATTATTCTTTCTAGAATTATTGTTAGTGAAGGAAGGAGATTCATCGGTCCATGTGAAGATGTGTCAGTCTGCGATTTTCCTAACTTTTGTATTATGTTGATGACAGATTTTTTTCAATTCTTTTGAAAGTATCCGAGTCTTAGTATACTATTAAAGATATAGCACATGAATATAAGTGCCTTTCCTGGTAAGTGAGATAGAATTCCTTCAGTTATCGCGTCAAGTCGTGGAGCCTTTTTGGGAGCTGTCTGTATGCATTGTAGTACTTGTTTTAGTGAGAAGTGTTTTATGATTTTTTGAAATGAGGTTTGTATGAAGTATCTTTCACAAATCTTGAATGGTCTCTGTTTGCGTCAGGATTCGATTTGAACGCGTTGCTAATATATTGGGCAAAAATATCAGCTTTCTGCTTATTAGTTTTTACCCAACAACTATTACTTAATTTTATGTCGGATGCTCGGGAGTTGGCAGTATCAACGTTTTCGTTTTAACCCACAAAGTTTTGCTGTTTCCATTCAGCGATTGCAGTTGATAGTCGAGCAAGTCATTTTTGTAGACATCAATTTCTTTTTTTTAGTTTACTTTGTTGCGGGTAGTATGAGTCTTTGAAAGACAGAAAATGATTACATTTCCTTTTTTTTTACAACTAAATTTATGCATGCGTTGTGTATGTAATATTCTTTTACGATGGAGTGAAACAGCATCGTTTATTTCAAATTTCTTGATGTGCACGAAAAATCATGTATATGTATATATTTTTTGTTGGACTTGTTTTATGGTTTTAAAAAATGCAGCAAATTATATGGCAGTATATGGTTTATGAATACTTTTTATAATATTATTATTTTATTATTTACTACAAGTATGCAAATTAACGTAAATTAGGAAAAACTCAAATGCAATAACTTTACAAAATTTATTTATTTAATAATAGTTTACAATATTACTTTTACAGTTGACTGCGTTGGACCATTCAACTAAATTTGCAAAGGATAAGCGTAAAAAGGGAAACTCTTCAACAATAAAACAAGAAATGGAACAATACTGTAGTTTTCTACGAGAAATGTCAAATGTTGACATTTTGGATCCTGATAATAAATATGTTGGTATTTTTAGTGAGGTTACATTATTATTTTAATGAAACAATTGCTAACATAACACCATCCTTGACTTTTTATTTATTATTTTCTTGTCACATTTTATGGGTTATTTACATATCGTGAAATGTAATAAACACTGAAAAATTGAAAACGGCGGTTTGAGACGAAATAGAGGATTCATTAATTTAATATGTCTTTTCATTTTAAAATAAATAGATCTTAGACAACGTAATTTGAACAAGTGTATATTTACGACTAAAAACTGCTAACAATTTTCAGAATTTATTAATTTTAGTATTCATAAGAAAACCTAATTATAATTCGGTTGAAATAAATAATTAATATTTTGTTTCCTTGAAAAAATTAGGAAACACTATAACAATAGATAAAAATTTTAATATCGGACGTTGAAAAAATAAAATTTTGTGAACTACACAATAAGATTAAACGTGCAGTTAAATGTCTTATGTTAATGTGACCTGGCAGTTTTAAAAATTAGAAGATGAAATACAGAATTTATGAGAGAACGTTTAGGAGAGCTTATTTTTATAAATCCACAACAACCTTCGCAATACTGCGGTTTGGGAACATAATCATATACTTCATTTCAATGTATTGTAACATATGCTGGACGGAGTCCAAGTGAAACTAATTCGCTTATATAGGGAAGTTGATTAAATAACAAATTTTGTAATTACTAAAATAATCCGGTTATTATCTGAAATCTTAGTGGTTTGTAAGATACTTATGAATTTACATGTTGACTGCATTAGACGAATTGTGTAGTCACGAATAAAAATTTTCGCCGAAAATATACTGAAAAATCCATATATACCAATATGGATCGGTGTAAAGTTTTTGTATCCATCTGTATAAATTTATAGTCAACCGGGGGTCTGCCAATCGTGCAAGATATTAGTAGAATGAGTGTAGAGAAAATATGACTAAAATTTAATGGATCTGTAATAAGCACATTTAAGCATTTGTAAATGCAGATATACGATTATATTATAACAGAGAAGAAGAATGAGTTTTATAGAGTTAAAATCTGATATATGACTCATCATCTAGTGATCTTGCTTATATAGGGTAACCCAGAGAAGACGGACGTCTTTTTATTTTATTTTTAACAGCGCAGTTGGTAACACTGCTACAACGGAAAACGCGTGTTTCACGTGTAGCGTGCACACGAGAGATTCGTTTTTGTCCAGTTTCAGTTATCATGGCATCCTGTAACGGAGTGCGCGGTGGAACGTTATTATCGGCGTGAATCGATCACGACAGTGCGAAGAGAGTTTCGAAAAGAATTCAAAGTTACGCGTTTCATTTTGTGGGGGTACTTTGAGAGCCACGTTTACTAAACACGTTAACGAGATCTGTAAGACCTAAAAACTCGGATTTCTGAAGAAATTTCAAAAATTCAGCGACCTATGTTTGAAAATGTCTTCGAAAATTTTGTAAAGACTGAATGAATGTATTGTTGCAAGTGACACGATATGTTGCACAAATGATTGTAAGCTACTCTCTCGTTTTCCTATTTTGAAATAAAATTTCATTCAAAAATTTTGGTCGAGTAATTTTTGAGTTGTTCAAAAAACAACAAAACCGCTCGTCTTCTCTTGTCACCCTATCTATATCTATATCAATATTAAAAAATATTCTAACGCATTAATTATTCGTATAATTTGATTTCAATAACTGTTGCGTTTATAGATTTTTGAAGAAATTCGAGTTCATAAAACAATAAATTATACATCTTCAGATCCACGATATTCGGAGAATTATTTCATTCATAATCTTCAGCGAGAATTGCACAATTACTGTAGTAAAAACCTTCAGAGTCGTTACTATTCGACGCTACCACTGTTAACAGAAACAGTGCAGCAAGAAAGGTTGGTGTACTCAATATTTGATTCGAATAAAATAAAATGTTACAGTCGTAATTATCGATATTGTTCACTATTCATAAAGAGCTTTTATAAATATTCTCGCTTAACTCTTTAGAAAATGTAGGGAAATTATGTGTCGAGGTCGCAATACGTACTTGTATCAAAGCGTTATTATTATAAATAAATCATCTTGATCCATTAGTTAGCAAAGAGGATTTTGCCCCCCCCCCCGTTGAACTATCATAATACTAATGGTAAACCGAATATTAATACAGCGACTTCCATTAGTGTGATCTATGAATTAGTAAATTAAATTCACGAAATAAACGAAGATCAGAATCTGATAAAACTATTTAAAATGGTTCGATTTAAATTTTCTATGTCCCCGGTTAAACTAATTAAATCAAAATTAAGTAATAGATTCATTTTTGTTACCCACCTCTCTATTAATTCTGTTAAAATTTATCACGCTAGCATTTCTGCTTTCTTCTATATTTCATCGGTGAGGGAGGTTGTACTGCGAACAAAAAGTTAATTTACATACTATAATTCGGCCGAGGTTAACGATGTTTGTATATTTTTATATTTTATATTTTACTTTTGGACATCATACATCGCAACAGTAAATGAAAATTTAAAATTCCACCAGGATACAACTTTTTCAGAATCCAGAAAATAATATTGAAGAAAAAATAAATATAAAAAAACAAAATCTGTAAACAAATATATTGATGTTAAATTTCAACAAATCAAAAAATAAATAGAACAGAAGCAGAACAACATTCACCATCACCATCAGATATTTTTAAGTAATTATTTTTAATTTATACTTTTAAAATTATGATTTTTAAAATTTTTTTGTTCACTTGATAATGGCGTAAATGCCGAAAAGCTTTGTGTTTTTCCATAAGAAAATAAATATTAGTGATTTAACTAATTTTCAATTAATTTTTTAATTAATGCTAAATATATTTCGTCGACATTACGATTATTATAATTGGCGATGACTTTTTCTCGCACGTATAAATATAGAAAATAATTTAATATTTGCAGACGTAGGAGAAATGTGTATATTTCATCGAAAAGTGCTCTGTCGAATATCGTACCGAAATATGCAACGCGATATGTGGGAATCATCGACTATTTGCCCACGATTCGAGCTATAAGTCGATTGGAAGATGTTCGTCTGGCTCACAATACTCGAAGAACCTCTCGTTATTTTAATTACTTGAAATCGATCGACGTATACGTTAGCGACACTGAAAATCGACTCTTAATCAGTTCCTTGACGTAATATTTAAGTATCACGCGACGACAAGTAATAACACATTTCACTTTTAATAGTTAATATATATGTATGTGTGTGTGTGTGTGTATACCTGTCGAAATAACCCGCGGTTATGTATAAGGTTGAAGGCGCTTTGTTATATTTGAATATATTACTTAATTTCTGCGATCTTCGATAATTTAATCAGTGGTATTATGTCGATAATTTTCGTTAATATTATATTGTTAATAATATTGAATATTACTCACGTGTAGAAAATTTTGTATTTATTAGACGTATTTTTATTTTTGAAGCGAATTAGTAAGACGGAATAAAATCGAAACGGCCTATTTCTAAAAAAAAAATGAAAAATAATATTTAAATTACGTCGTTGTATCAAATGTAATTTTATTTCTTTAGAATTTTATAATATTACGTTCTATTTAAAAAATTATCATTACTTTAAAATCCCGGACGATGCGTTTCATCGATACGTCTTCGGATTTGAATTACTGATAATAAATATTTCGATTATGTACATTAATTCCTACACTATAACACCGGATTTTTAACTGTAGTGTGGTCTTCGTTACAATGAATAGATTTTAATATTAAGCAAAGCTGATAGATTGTTTAAAAAAAAAAAAAAACAAAGTTATAAAATGAACAATGTGGAATGTAGTGATTAAAAATAAATAAATAAATAAACACCAAAAAAGTAGTTAAAAATCATTAAATTTTGATATATATAATAAGACCACAAATCTGTTCGGTTATTAAGCCATTATGAAGCAGACATTCCATTCCATTTAGTAATATATTCTTGTCAGAAGATGGTATACATCAACGTGTTTTATATTTCTCGTTCCCCGGCTGATTTTATTATTTCGATATCTTGGCAGTCATTTCGAGTATTTTTCTCTGTCGCATTTTCTTTCTCAAGATTTTTCTTTGAACAGAGTAAATATCCGTTCTTTTATTTTATGCGCGAGATATTCTTTTAGCTTTCTTTTCTCGGACGACGTTTATTTTTTCCATACCGGTCTTACGTTTTAATATCTCTGAATTTGTTACTTTTGCCGTCCACGGTATTCGTCATTCTTCTAAACGTTCACATTTCAAACGCGTTTAACCTTTTTACACTTTCTACGTTTAGTTTCAGCAGCGTATTTCAGGACGTACATGGCATAATACTGGTGACTTTTATCTTTATATTCATTTTTAGTTTTCTGTCTATCTATTTTGTCAACCATCTTTGTGAATTTCATGGATTTTTTTCTCCTAATGTTTATTTTCATGTCATATTTCTCTCCTGCATTGTTTAGCCTACTCAGAGCAATATCTGTATTTCTTTAGTTGATCTTGCCAGTAATACTCGATCTTCTGCAAACACATCCTATTGAACATCCGTTTATTTTGAATCCATAGTTATAAACTTTTGCTTCTTTAATGATCTCTTACTAACATATAATAAATAGTCTATGTGATAATGGGCAACCTTGTTAAGACAAGGTTGCCCAACACCGTTTTTAAAAGAAATAAAATATAAAAATATACACAATTTATAATAAATATAAAAGGAAAAAAACATTTATTATCCGATTATGTTCTGATCAATTCTGTTTTCTCACTTTTTTTTTTTTAAATAATATTCTAAATTTTGTATTTTCTTGCATTTTTATTTTCTTTTTTCTTTTTTCCCCTTTTTATATTTCTTATAAATTGTGTATATTTTCTTATTTTACTCTTTTATGTTCACTTCACGATATCACGATATGCCTATATCAACCCACTGCTGGGTGTAGGCTGTCCCTAAACTTTTTGTCTTGTGCGGCTCGGATCCAATTGATTCCCGTCCATTTAACAATATCATCTCACCACCTACCCATAGGTCTTCCTTGTGGACACCAGCTGCCAATGGGCCACCACTGTAATACCCGTTTAGTCCATCTTTCATCCTTTTGTCTTGCTAAATGTCCGGCTCATCAGCATCTACCAATTTCGTCTGTTCCCTAATCCATGTAACCATCTTGCGATCTTTGAGCTTGATTCTGAGGATAATCTTCTCGTGAGCCGTCTGGGTTTTCCTAATAATTCTAGCTGTCCCTTTAATAAGACTCCGTGTTTCAGCTCCATATGTCAAGACTGACATTACAATTATACAGCTTACTTTTTAGACTATTTGGTATTTCTTTATTTTTAAAAACGTTTTCTAATTTCCCAAATGCCATCCAGGCAAGCGATATTCTTCTTTTAGTTTCCAGTTGCATTATATTATTCTTATCCATAGTAATTTCCTGTCCCGGGTATACGTATCGACTTACGCGTTCAATTTCTTCGCCATTTATAGTTACTGGCGTATCTTCCGCGGTATTCATCATTATTTTGGTTTTTTTTGTACATTTATTCTAAGTCCTATTTTCACAGAATGCGCGTCAAGTTCGGTTATCATTAATTGTATTTCATCAGCACTATTACCGATTAGTACTGTGATTCAATCTTTCCCCATTTATTCTGATACCCATGAGCTCCAGTTCAATTTCCTGAAGACACCTTCCACAGCAGCAATGGACAGTTTCGGTGATATGGTATCACCTTGTCTGACATCTCTCTTCAATTGTATATCGCTTGTGCTTTGCCATAAATTTATCTTCATCGACGCATGTTTATATATATTTTTTATGACGCTAATATAATGTTCCTCCAACCCATGTCATATAATGACTTTAATATTGTCCATATTTCAACAGTATCAAAGACTTTTTCGTAATCTACAAATGCCAAACTTGATAATGATTTAATAGCCGAAGAGCTTTGTGGACTTTTTACACATATACAAACTGTACTTATTTTAACTACTCTGATTTTTTTTTTTATTGTTTATTTATTATTTCTCTAAGTTATAAGAGTTTAGAAATTCGTGTCGTAGTTTACATCACCATATTAGGATCGTAAATACACGCGAAATTTTCTTTAAAATGAATTATCTGATGGTTAAAATTTGAACGAAATTAAAAAAAAAAGTTTATAAACGTTTCTTTTATTATTTATTAAGTTTTTATTTAAATCGATTAATTCATATATCGAAATCAAAATCGTATTTCGTACTAATTTTTTTTATTTTTTATTGAATTTTTATATTTAAATTATAAGTCAAATATATCTTAAATAATTAATAATTATAAATATTTTACATTAAAAAAAGGTAATTAAAGAAGAATTATTCCGGGGCTATGTTCTATATTACGTTATATATTCATCGTCATCTTGGTCGCAACTGCAGAGATCACGTACGTACCTATATTTTTCGATCTTTGACGTATATTATAATCTATTACGGATGCGTTATACATTTAGTTGGTTCTTATGTATTATTTCGGAATTTTTCTTTTCTCTAACCGGTTTTGATCGTATTTTACCCACCATCGTAATCGTGAATATTTCATTTTATCGTATTTTACACGCTATTATTTCCCCTCTTTTTTTTATTATGATTATTAATTAAAAAATTCGGGATGGAAGTAAACACAAACAAATAATCAATGGTGATCAGTAAGAATCCGAGTGGCTTAAATGTTGATAAAAAAGAATTGGAACAAATGAAACGATTTAAATATTTAAGGCAAATAATGGAGGACTTACATTGTGATCAGGAAATTAGTTCACGTATTAGATTTACGAAGCTGGCGTTTTAGGTAGATACAAAATATATTAAGGCAAATGTCAAAACACTTGCTAAAAGCGTATGTATTATTTATGGGGCTATATGATACCGGAACAATAAACTAATTGTAAACAAGTTGCAAGCGTTTGAAATGCGGTGCTGGAGGAGAATGGAGAAAATAAGATGGACGGACTAGATAAAATGGATAGAATGAACAACAAAAAGGATATTAATAGGTCGGATACGAAAAACGCATGTCGATTTTAGTGGGTCGTGTTGTTAACTATGCTCGTTATCTAGTGTGTTCATAGAAATCTGTTTTAATATTTCTTCGACTCCTACTTTCTTATCTTATTTTATAATATATATAAACTTAAATGTTGGCGATTTTAATCGTTCGTGTTGTTAACTATGCTCATTATCTAGTGTGTTCATAGAAATCTGTTTTAATATTTCTTCGACTCCTACTTTCTTATCATATCTTATTTTATATTACTACATATAAACTTAAACGATCGTGCGCAGTGTTTTTCGACTCGTCTCTTAGGACAAAAACACACTGAGCGGTTTGACCGTCACGTTTATCGAGTCGATTTTAAATGCTTAAAACACATTCGTCGGTTTTCTAGCGTTTTTAAAGCGGTAACCGTCTGCTGATTTCTTGGCATTTTATATATCTAAACTTGGCAGTTCGGTTTATTCAGTAATATGGATGGTGTGTTGCTTTTAGAGTTATTATACAAAGAAAAAAATCACCGATGTTTTTGCGTACATCCGGTCGTTGATAACAGAGTGAAAAAGGGACATTTTTATACTAATAAGAGAATATGAAGAAAAGTTTTTTAATTTTACTGGAATGCCTAAAACTACTTTTAATGACCCGCTTACAAACATAAATGTAGAAATTTCCAAAAAAGAACAGCCGTCTTAAATGTATACCTCCAGAAGAATAGCTCCTCGTAACGTCAAAAAATAAACACCACTTTTGAAAACGCCATGTTTGGTTTAATACATCTGAATGAATACAAACGTGAAATGCGTCTAATGTATAAAATGCCGCGTTTCATGCGAGACAATCGCAAAACGCGTCAGTTTTAAAACCGACAGGCGGTTTCACCGCTGTGTGTGTTTACATCATAAGAAACGTGTTTATCTGAAACCGACTCGGTTTTACTTTCGGGAAACGCTTCGGTAAAAACCGATTAATGATTAATGTGTTTTTACCATTAAATACCTTCAGCGCCACATGCATGATCCGCTCACTACCTCCCGAAAGAAAACGGAACATTATCATTATCATCAGTAATAATGGAAACAGACATCAAATCAGATGATAACGTTTCATTATACGAAAATATATCCCTAAGAATATTATCGTTCAATCGAGCAATGAAAAATTTCTCTACTCAAAGTAGTTAAAGATATTAATGAGGCAACTAATAATAAAGAGCAGAATGGCAAGTAGTACATTATAATAGGTCTAACAGGAAGAGACAAAAGGAAACAAACCCACTACCTGCAGAACCTGAACAAAAAATAAATAAATTGACAAAAAACAGATTTTCTCCATTACAAAATGAAATCTGCTCAACTTCTAGTGAAATTCATACATTGCAAAAGGATTTGAAATCTTCTTCTATATTTATACCAAATGTTCAAAATTTACCACAACTAAAAGAAAAAATTGAGAAAAATTTGGGAATAGATGCATTTAGTTATAAAACTACTGATGGAAGGGGGACATTGAAAGTGACAACTGATAATATAGATAAATATAGAGGCGTTATTAAAACATTGAAAGAGGAAAATGCAAAATATCATACCTACCAGTTGAAGCAATAACGAGTGTTTAAAGTGGTACTAAGGAATATACACCCTTCTGTACAAACTAATGATATTATTGAAGGTCTTGAAGAAAAAGGCCATACCGTGAGAAATATCATTAATGTTAGACACAGAACTGGAAAGTATCCACTACCTCTTTTCTTCGTCGATCTGGAACCCAGAGCAAACAATGGGGATACATACAATACTCAATATATATTAAATACAAAGGTTAAATTCGAACCGCCGAGGAAAAAAGACACAATAGTTCAGTGTGTTGAACACATCAAAACATATTGTAGTCGACCATACAAGTGTATGAAGTGTGGTCAAAGTCATAAAACTGTAAAATGTAATAAGGATAGAAGCACAGAAGCAGTTTGTGCCCTTTGTAATGGTAATCACACATCAAATTATAAGGGTTGCACAGTATATCAAGAATTATTAAAGAAGAGAAATAAAAACCCAACTACTACAATAAATATAAAAAAATATGGAAGACCAATGCTGGAAAAACACAGGCTTCAAATGAACATCCTCGGCTAAATAATACTGTCACTAATGATGAACAATCGCACATTAAACAAAACCAAATATGGAAATAAAAATTCCTACAATTAAATATGCAGATATTGCAAGTAAATCAAAAATATATACTAACAGTCATACTAATAGTTAAAATAGTGTTAATCAGGTATACATTATCCTTCAGCTATATTTAGTGAAATAGCAAAAAAAAAAAGGCGCTAAGAAAGAAATAGCAAACCTATAGGCACCCATTAGACAAAAAACAACTGAATAGACAAACTAAAAAAATTCGAATACTATTAGAGAATTTAAGAAACGAAAGTTTCAATGAGTACATTTCTTCACTTTCTCCCTTGTCTCCAGATTATTCTCTCTGGAAAGCAACGTGCAAGTTAAAAAGACCAAAAAACCATATTCACCAAATCCAGAAAAATGATGGCAACTGGGCACATAGCTCAAAGGAAAAAGCAGATAAGTTTGGGTCATATCTTGCTAATATATTTCAGCCTAATCCAGGAAATGAAAACCTAGACTCAATTAATTGCAGTACAGATGTATATCGAGCAATTAAACCAACTAGTCCTGGCGAAATCAAAGCAATTATTAAAGCTATGGACCCTAAAAAGGCTCCTGGCTATGACCTTATCATCGCCAAATTACTAAAGCAGCTACCACACAAGAGATTGATAGCATTAACTTATTTATTTAATGCTATCTGTGCAGCTTAAATTTTCACAAATTATAATGATACAGAAGCCAGGGAAAACACCTGTCGACAAGACTTCTTACAGACCAATATCATTATTACCAGTTATATTGAAACTTTTCGAAAAACTGCAGCTAAAAAGAATACTTCCTGTAGTTGAACAAAGGGAAATTATTCCAGATTTTTAGTATGGATTCAGATCAAAGCACTCAACACCGCAGCAGGTTCACCAAGTTGTCAAAAAAATAGAAGCTGACCTTGAAGAAAAAAAAAGGTTTGTGATTGTATTTCTGGATGTGAGCCAGGCTTTTGACAGAGTCTGGCACACGGGATTGCTTCATAAAATTAGAATTAAATTCCCTTATCATTACTACAAACTTTCCTCGTCCTATTTAGACGAAAGACTTTTCCCAAGTGAAATATGAAGATGCAAATTCAGAAATATACACTATCAGTACTGGCGTTCCTCAGGGAAGTGTATTAGGTTCGCTTCTGTACCTTATTTATACAGCTAACAGATAACTGCTTTGTGGCAACTTTTGCAGACGATACGGCAATATTGTGCTCAAATAATTGTTCTCATACTGCAAATCGCACCTTGCAAACGGCAGTAGACCAGATTTAAAGCTGGTGCCAAAAATGGAGAATTAAAATTAAAGAAACAAAGTGTACTCTTGTTACTTTCACAAATAAATTCATAACACCTGTAAGCATATATATATAAATAACAAAAAAGTGCGTACTAAGGAGGAGGTAAGGTATTTAGATCAACACTTAGATAGAAGATTAATATGGTGCAAGCATATTCAAAGCAAACGAGCGGAGTTAAACCTAAAGTTAAAGAAAGTTTATCGCTTGAAAATAAATTATTAATATATAAACAGATTCTCACACCCGTTTGGATCTACGGATGCCAATTATGGGGCTGCAGTGCTAAAAGCAATATCCGCATAATACAGAGATTTCAAAACAAAACTTTGAGAACAATGACATCCGCACCTTGGTGCGTGAGCAATGATACCCTTCACCAAGATACAAAAACTCGATATCTAGAAGACGTCATTAAAGAAACAGCAGAAAGACATATTGATGCGCTGTACAGTCATACTAATAACACTGCGTTAAATCTGGATGATTCATTGGAGATTAGGAGACTAAACAGGACAAAACTATTTGATCTGGCTGATTAGTACAGCATCAGACTAAAGAAGACAAACATGATTCAGCATGAAACCATAATTCTGTCTATCATTGGATAGCTGAATGTATTCAAGCAATTATCTCCAACTGAAATCATGTATCGATAGCCAAGTTGGCTAGGAATAAGATATGCAAAAATATTTATTTAAAAAAAAAAATGATGCCGAAACAATAAACTAAATGTAAATAAGTTGCAAGCGTTCGAAATGTGGTGTCGGAGGAGAATGGAGAAAATAATATGGAAGAACAAGATAAAAAATTAAGAAATTATGGATAGAATGAACAAAAAAGGAGATTAATAGGTCGGATACGGAAAACGCGGTTAAGATAGATTAGCCATGTTATAAGAGTGGAGCACTACTTCGAGATGTTTTCGAGAGGAAAATCCGAGGGAAACGAGGGCGTGGAAGACCCAGAAATTCATTCCTAGTAACCTTACTGCAAGACACAGGGCTCGGTAGTTATAAGGAGTTAAAAAGAACTGCGGGGAATCGGGAACATCGGAAAAATATTATCATGGAAAAAGACTAGTCTTAGGACTGAACTAAAAGAATAGAATAGAATTTTAATATCTTCAACTATAACTATTTCTTTTTTCCCTTTTCTTTCGAGTATTGTCTCATTTCTTATATCATCTTATCGTATCCATAACGCTGTATACTTTCTGTTCCCAAAAATCAACTAGATTTATCACTTCATCGGTTAGCTGTGGGCAAGCTGTCAATTATTATTTGATCTCCAAGTAGTGGACATCTGGACAAGTGTTTATGGTTTTGTTCTTTCCCGCATTCGCATCTTGAATCAATACCTGGTTCCTATTTTTTAAATTTTCCTTTGTTCGGCCGTATCCTGTTCGTAATCTATTTAGGGTTTTCCATTTTTCCAGGTGATCACGACGTGCGACAATGTGCCCTCGTTATCAACCACGTCCATATGAGTTCTGTGCTGTGTTTTGCTGGCTCGTGTAAAAGTGGTGTGATGAAGCTCCAAAAGTATTTTCTAGATTTTAGTCTTTCTTTAGACGGCGAATGACCATAGAGCATCGCTGGTGTTTTCATTCTCATTTCTGCTGCTTTCCTATGTATTTATTGAGATCTTCAATCGCTATTGATTTTAAGTAGCCGGTAACGATTCTGTAAGCGCTGTTTAACGCCGTGTCCGTGCTGATCTGCTCCAGACTCCCCAGCTGCAAATAATAAGATCAGCGCTGAAGATCGAAACACTTCTGGGATAGCACCCCATTTCGTAGAGACGAGTTTGTGCGATAAATTATTTCTGGTTTCATTTTTTTTTGTATGTTTCGCAGTGTGTGCTAAATGTAAGTGTTCAGTCTATGGTAACTACTAGATATTTTGGAGTTTGATTATGCTGTATTTCCAGAAGACATTCAGTTTACACCTGCCCTTTCCATTGTTTAGATGGAAGGCACACACTTCCGTTTTTCCTGGGTTGGGGTTTAAAGCGTTCCCTTTATAGTAATCACCTAACTTCTCCACTGCTCGTTGTAGATGTTCTTGAACTTCTGTATGGCTTCTGTCTTAAGTTGCAACTGCTAGGTCGTCTGCGAATATGAATCTTCTTGTTCCCAATGTGTTTGGCTGATTATTGGTGTAGGCATTGAAAAGTGTTGGGGCCAATACGCTACCTTTTGGTATGCCTTTTTTTTTAAATCTCCAGCTGCATTTTTGTTTCCAAATTTCACTTTGAATCTTCTGTTTTTGTGAGGAGTTCCCTCAAGATAATTGTTAATTTGTAATCTTCTGTCATATCATATATTTTTTTGGACAGTAAGCTATGGTTCACTGTATCATAAGTTGGAATTAGATCAATAAACATTACTCATGTGATATGTTTATCTTGGAATTATTTCTCAATATATTGAGTCAGGTTCAGTACTTGATCGCTGCTGCTCTTTCCCATTTTGAAACCGGCTTGTTCTCTTATTAATTTACTTTTAATGATCGGTTGTATCCTGCTAAGAATGATTCTTTCAAATATTTTCATCACGTGACTAAGTAGAGAAATAGGTCTTATAGCTGGCAGAAGATTCTGGATCTTTGCCAGGTTTCAATATCGCTATATTAGCTTTTTTCCATATTTCTGGTATTTTTCCTTTTTTAATTATATCGCTAATTCAGTTGCTTTGCCATGATTCCATCGGGTCCAGGAGCTTTTTTTTTCTTCAATAATTTTTATAGTTCCTTGTATCTCTTGTGCTGTAATTTGCCCCCTAAAATGGTTTTTATTTTTGGTTTCATCTCGGATGATTTTCACTTTTTTTATTTTCCTTTTCGGTTTACAATTTGCAATCAGCTGACTGAATATATTATTAACCGTGACATTTGTGCGCCCACCATTTAGGTTTTTTACAAGCCTTCAGGATTCATATCCTGTGAGTTTATCGATTTAACCTATCTTTCTCTTTTATGATTTGATGTCAACTCATTTACCTTTCTGCGAGTTCCATTGAAAAAGAAATATTCTTTGGATGTATTCTCGTTTTTGTTGAGGTTTCATCGATTAAACCTGGAATGAACTGTTTTCTATGACCTCCGGGGATTTCTTTAATTGAGCATTTGTAGATATTTCGTATATAATCGGTATGTGATATCTTTAACACGTTTTCGATAACACCAAATTTCAAATTCCGATATCATACTTTTACATGCGGCGCACGTGGATTATGTTATTATCCGTTTCCGAAGATTCAGGCTGATATTTTGATTTACTCAAGTTAGTAAATGCATTCTTTTTTTTGTCGTATCGGTTTATTTTGATTTTAATTATTTTCGCCTTTTAGATGTAAAATATTCATTTGCTTGTTCCAGCTTTACGATATATATATCCGGTGTTTTAAAATAGTCAACTAATTCGGTTTTTCCAAAATAATCGAATAAATCAGTCATCTTATGAAAATATTTTTAAAATTTTGTTTATTAATTTAAACAATTGATTAAATATTCTTCTTTCTTTATATACGATGTTCACATATATTTATAAAGCCTGCAAAGATGTTATTTTATCCACACAAGTAAGTTTAATGTTTTATTTAATTTGTATATAATATGCAAAGAAGTGTGTAAAAACCGACTACCTTTAAATTGGGCAATATAAATCCCATTGAATGTAGTTACATTTCGGTTAGTATCTGTCAGTAATTATTCGGTTATTTTAGTTTGATTGAAATGAAGTAATCATATTTCAACTGAAATATTCTATTGTGTGCTTTTTAATGTGTTTATTAAAGTTGACTTCGAATTTAATAATAAGAGTTCAGTAAGTAGTTATAATGTGATTTAAGTAATTTAAGTAATTTAACGCAGAAAATATCTACATTATCGATTGAAAACTAGTTAGATTATATCGATATTAGTAGGTTTTCTAAGAGTCGATTAAAAACTAGTCGGATTTTGGAAACGGCGATTCTTAGTTATGTTTTTACTAATATAAATTATTGATTTTGTAAAACACCGATTACATATATTCATGTTGTATTAAAATATATTCGATTTATTTATGGTGTTCTAAGATCTGTATGATTATGTGATTTGTTTTACAAAGTTCATACAATTCTAGATTATCTGTTAGTTGCTCTTCAACTGAAATATATTTTTAAACTTTATTTTAAATTATATATTTTGTTATACAACTTATTATCATGTGGGGATATTTTCGTTTGCTATGCATTGTTACGTTATACTAATACAGAATTAAAGTTAATCTAACTGAATAAGAAACCGAATAATTAGTCTTTTTTAGAAATGGTGGTGAAGTAATCGGTTATACTCAAAACTCATATATATATATATATATATATATATATATATATATATATATATATATATATACATATATATATAATTGCTCCATTGGTTGAATATAAAATTCTTAATATAGGGTAATTTTAAGCAAACGAGCACATTTCGTGGTCTTTGGTATAACGGGGCACCTTTAAAATACATCAACATCTATTTTGAATGATTTTCAGTTTATTAAAAGCGACTTTAAGTACTGAGCTACATGCTGGGCAGGGGTAGGTTATTATTGGTCCGATGAATGACTTGTAGATAATTATCTTGTTAATATTAAGGTAAGATTTACCTTTAAAAAACATTCGTCTCAGAGCGCAGGGAGGAAGTGAAACTTTTTAAACTAACACTGCATGGTTTGAAAGACGTATTGGTAGTGTGGTACATGCTAACGGTGTAACACATATATATATATATATATATATATATATATATATATATATATATATATATATCCTTGTTATTTCGTTGGCACAACTAACGCAACAACAAAACGTGGTTTTATATATATATATATATATATATATATATATATATATATATATATATATATATATATTAATTCGGCTCGATCGCTCATTTTGCTGATTAACTCCCCATATATATCATGCCAATAGAAGTTTCACTTCAAAAGTATTATTGATTATTATTAATTGTGTCCGAGCCAATTATAACTTAAGCTACTTTTTAACATCTATTAAATTTCCTCGGACCAGTATTCTCCTAACTTTATAGCGTCCTCGCCCGTGTCAATGACATTATTCATCGTGCATCTAACACCAGTCAATTCACATTCGCGTAGGTGTGCCATGGTCTGTGTCTTGCCGCGTTCGCAGTGTCTGTACCTGGCCAGCGACTACTTTGTTAGATTTTATTTTGTTCGGGCACACCCTGATCGGATCCGATTAAGAGTTTTCCATATTCGCCAGCTTTCATTGAAACTTCCTTTGGTTTTTCCTTCACATTGAAATCTCGAGATTGAACTTTGTCTTGCCATATTCTAACTCGCGCTTGTTCTGCATTAGTATTTAATGCCATACTGCTTGTCGAAGTTAGAAAGCTTCTTCTAGACTTCAAACGCAGAGTTGCAGCATTTTGCCCAAACATATGGTGTCGAGGGTCCAGAACTTGTTTGGTTCTTTCTATATCTGCAGCCATCATCCTCCTTATGTTTGGAGGTGCAATACCACTTAGTAAATACAGGTTGTCTACTTTTAATGGCCTGAGACAACGCGTTATAATACGTACTGCTTCATTTGGAGCTATCCACCTTCTTAGCTTGGCTTGACCGTTCCCAAACTGGGCATGTATATTCTGCAGCCGAAAAACTTAGGGCCAGCGCCAATGTACGTACAACTCCTGGCTTTGCACACGTGCAGTTCTAACCATTTCCATATAATCCCATTCCTTGTATGAGCTTTATTTTTGACTTTTTCACCGTGCGTACGATAAGTTAGGCTTCTATCCAATGAGATTCCCAGATACACTGGATTTTCCTCGTGTTGCAGCAAAAGTGGGTATATGGAACAGATGACTTTATTTGTCTTAAGACTAATATTGTTTACGTGTTTAGTGAACGTCATCTGCTTTCTACAGTAACACCCAGAAGCATATCTGGTTACTCCAGGCTATTTGTGCATCTTGAATAAGCAGACTATTTGGCAATGTTGATCTTATACCGGTGAAAAATATGGCCTCGGTTTTCGTCGGATTTATATTAATTTGTCACTTATTCCAATAAATTTCCAAGTTGCAATCTACTGCGAATAGTATCGGGTCAGTATGGGCTGCAATATATAGCAACATCATGCACAAAAAGTGCGACTTGCATATTAGGCAAAACATGAAAATCCTGTAAATACAATGAATAAAAATGGACAAAATACGTTACCTTGCGCTACACCCGCTAGACAGATTTAATGAGATGATTTCGTATTACCTATAGAAACATAAAAAGATTTATCGCTAAATAATTATGGGTTAGTCGAATTAAATATGAAGAAAATTTATAATCGATCATTTTACACATGGTATCGAACGCTTTAGCAATATAGAATAGTACCATAACCGTGTGCTTATTTATGTTGAAATTGTGCGTTATAAATTCTGTTGTTCTGCATACTTGTTGTGTAGTATAATAATTAAAACGGCATCCAAACTGAAACTTATCGGCATAAGCTTTAAATCTTATAAGCAAAACTTTACAACAATTTTATTTAAATTACTAAGTAGACTGATAAGTCGTACGTTGGTAATTTCGAAGCATATTTTCCCTGTTTCTGGTGTGGCAATAACCTTAGTAATAGTATTTAAATTTGATAACACCATTTATTATGTTCGAAATCTCTACTGGAGTACAACGTGGTAGTTTTTTAATAAGAAACAATGATATATTATCGTGTCCTACCGAGTGCTTGGGTTTCATATCATCAATTATTTTAAATATTTTATCCGGATTAGTGAAAGGAATATTGCAGTCGTGTGTAGGAATTTTCGAATATCGCTTAACAGCAGACCGGATTTTTCTAACTTGATAATTACGGGCTAAGCTTTAGTCGTAGCCTTGCACTTTGTAATATTGATAAATTAGGATTTATGTTTTTTCGTCTCTTTAAACGCGTTTATCCTTATGTCCTTTTTCTTCGGCATCCAAAGTTCCAAGGAATAGAAGAAAATTCTAATAATGTATTAACTATACACATTAGCGACAGAAAATGAGTAGAAAAATCCCGAGAAAATTTAAATAATCGACTATCTGTAAAGTTTACTTTTGAGAATTATTTTAAAATCACGATTGGAAGGAGCGTAAGAATTTTTCAAATTTTTAAAGCGTAACCTTTTATTATTCCGTACAACGAATAAGAAAAATACTGTACCGAAAGGTTTTTGATTTATTCCATTTTTAGAAAACATGTCGTCCTGTCCTATATATATAATGTACAGCTTCAGATTAAGGGGGATGAGGCTTTTGAAAATAAGTTGCAAGTAAGGTGTTCCGCTGCAGGTGGTGTTCGACGAATAAAATAAAACTGACGGATACCTTCGATATACGTATATTTAGGGATTTCCGAAAGATATGTTTTGCATTTATTAAGCTTTATATTCGTTGCGTGGCTATAGAGTGACGCGAATAGGTTTCGGAGGAAGATATGGATATATATAGGCGGTTAGCTATTAAAGGAGTCGAAGAAGATTGAACTTTGGACGGATGCTGGGCGTTTATTGTTAAGGTTTATGCATACATACACACATATATATATATTAATATATAACTGCAACTGTACCGTTACTACTACTATAATAACGTTTGTAAAATCCACATAAATGCGGTAAAAGTACAATGTATGTATACATCGGTAAACGGGCGGTGATAGCGCATTGGTTTGTACCGCCTGAAAAAGAGCCGACTACGTACTCTAAACTTTCAACTAAAACCGACCCACTTTTGAGACGTCTTCTTTCGTAAGTCGCACGCACATTATTTCACAGTATCGGGTCACTAGTTATGCCAGACGGATTACCTTCCCGGATATATACCGTACCGCTATAAACCATTTATTAATTCCGTATTTCATTTCCCATATAAAAATAAATACTTGTCGTTCCTTTTATTTATATATATATATATATATATATATATATATATATATATATATATATATATATACTGCTATGAACATATTTTTATACTCCTATATTTATACGTAATATAATGCTTCGGTATTTATTCATTCCCTTTTTTTAAATTATCGATAGTCGTTGATGATACATTGGACGAATGATCGGCTTATCGGTAAGTAAATATATTCGATTTAACGATTAATTAATTACTAATTAGGTTTTAATAATTTTATTTCAAATATCTTTCGAATCGTTATTTTTTATATTATCGTTGCAGATACTATGTCTAGGCATTTTAATTTTATGTTCTTGTTTTTTTTTTTTTAATTTTCTATTGAAAACTGAAATTTAAAATAAACGAAAATTTGGAATTTGGACGGTTTATAAAAAATACAAATATAAATGAGGAGACAAAATTTAATAATGTAGAAATTAGGAAACGGAATGTTTAGGATTTTTTTTCTTAATTAGACTATATGAAAATTTTAAATTAAACCTATTAAAATTCAAAGGAAAAATTAATAATGAACTATAATTATTTACAAAAAAAAAAAAAAAAAACTAGTTATAGTTTAATGTTAATTTTTTTCCGTTCAATTGTAATAAGTTGTTTAAAATTCTGGTAGGTTCTAATCAAAAGAATTGAGACGATTTTAATGTTAATATTTTCTTTCCAGTCTTTAACGATGTTTAATTTATTTAAAATTTTTGTTTAGTCATATTAAAAAAATCTTTAATTCCTTTTCTCGGAATTTCTACATTATTTTTGTGTATCATATTTCGACAGTTCGATTTTTCATCAATTTTATATACCGGACTATATTCTTTAAATTATTCACCTTTATTCGAAATATATCGCGAAACTTTATATTCCGCACCGTAGTTATTGAAATGTGGAAATTTTTATTTTAATAATAAATATCTTAACGGCGAGTTGATCGTCGGGATCAATGAGTATTTTGTATATATGAAATAAGTGATTTCCATCGAGACACATACTCAAGAAACCTTGGATTAGTTTTATAGATTTATAACGTTCAACCTCACGGTTAGTGTCCGCCCAATTTTTTGAGCTGAAGTATTTAAATGGTTGTCTGACTTTTCTACATGTTTAAGCTATCCACTGATTACGATTGTAGAATGGTTTGATTCGTGAGGTGCCACCAAGTTGTTTTCGTTTTATTTCAGTCGGGCGATAATCGTTTTGCACAGGTCCGCATTTGTGTTTCACATTTCGAATAGTTTTGAGAATAGTAGTTTAGAACAGATGTTTTTTTATTAATTTTTATTTATACGTATTAATACTCTTAATCCTTTCAATCACGATGTCCACTATCATCGTCATCATCATCATTCTTCCTCAACCGCTAGATTGGTGGGCAACATGGCCTGCAGCTAAGCAAATAATTTCCTAGCAAGAGCAACTTCCTTTATCTTCGCATAATTCTGTTCTTTTATTACGGCGTCCATAAATCGGGTTCTTGGTCTTCCTCTTCTTAATTTTCCATTTGCTTTTCCTTTCATTAAGTTTTTAGCCATTTACAATGTCCCACTTGATGACCGATCATACTATTTCTTCTCTTTTCAATCATGTTTGTTATCTCTGGTTGTTCTTCTCTTCTTTTGAATTTGTGATTTTATCCATCCATGATATTCTCAGTATCCTTCGATAACACCAAACTTCAAAAGCTTGAAGTTTTAATCTTTCTTTTTTTATGTAAAGTCCACGTTTCGCTGCCGTATAGTGCAACGCTCCAGACCAAAGTTTTAACAAACAGCTTCCTTATGCTTAATGAAATATGTCTCGATGTAATAAGCGTTCATTTCTTTTAATAAAAGCGTTTTTATATTCTTTTTCTTACTTATTTTTCTATTTGTCCGTTGGATGTTATTAAACTGTCAAGGTAAGAAAATTCTTTTACTTGAGATATTCGTTATATCTTTTGCGACTTCATTTGCACATATCGTTACTTTTGTTTTATCTGCATTTATTTTCATTTTACATCTATTAATAGGTCATTTAAGTAATTAGGATGTTGTTGCAATTTTTCCTTTCCTTCTGCTATCAGAACAATATCATCAGCATAAAAATTGAGTCCGATGTCCATTATATGGTACATAAAATTTTAACGCTAACGAAAATGTATTATTTTTTAAAAATATCTATATAAATATATTGAAAATTATCTACAGTTCCTCTAAGAAGCAGCACTCTATAATAAACACGTGTATAAAATTGGTAGTTTTTTGTCAAACATTTTATAATATGCAAAAGGCGCAATAAAATAAAATCTTATAACAAGAAGACTTTACAATATAACTTAAAACTTAAAAGGTATTACTCATGCCAAAAACAAAAATTAATAATACGTTTGTAAAATATAATTAGATATTGAAGGCAATTGACCACGCTATATAAAAAAAGAAAAAAAACCCTGCAATTGTAATGATATTGGGATCACGGTTGATTTAAGCGTTAATTGTAATACTATGAAAATTTGAATTTTAATCGCATGACCTGTTCAGCCAGCAAAAGGTTTAGATTAATATGTGTACTGGTCTATTTGATGCTTGTTTTTATATGGATTTCTCTCTCTATTAATTATATAATAACGGGATATTTACCTATTCATTTTTGCTTAATATTAAATTTGTTTTAAATCAGTGTTTGACATGGATTTTTTCACAAGATTATTGCTCGCTTCACTAGGATCTATATCGGAAGAAAAAAATGTATTTTTAAAGACTTTTTTTTTTTGTTATTGGAAAATCGCCTGCGTATATGAAATATATAGCGTTGGTAAATATTCATTTTTGAGTTACACATTCCAAAATAGAATATATTTCGGAGAATGTAAACATTCATAACGTCTTTGAAAATATTTAGGACTGTGTACACAAGATTCCAGCGGGAGGTATTAAAAAGAATTGTTTTAATTTATAAGCTAACCTATCGAAATTTGTCACAAATGTTTTTTGTCGGTAAGGTAATATCTATTATAAAAGTATACTGGAGGGCTGTGTTCATCGGTTGTCAAATATTCTTGAATAATATTTAATCGTATATATGCGTTTGTTGTGTATGTAGTATTGATTAAATTTTATTCGAGTGAATTTACACATGTGCGTAATACATATGCACACACACACACATATATATTTTATATATTTGAATTCGCGCCGATCGTACTATTTTTTTAACTGTCTTAGTTTATAATATATTTACTATTTCCGATATTATAAAAGTAAAGTCATGACTTTAAAATTGTTCACGTTATTTCTCGTACTTTTGCGATTATCCTCAAAATTCGCCCTATTTCTGTCCAGATATATGATAGCGATAGATTCGTGAAATGTGCGTGTGTTACCAACACCTGTTGTATTATTGATAATATCTTGGCACATTCGTTGGCTAGATGCCACGACACATCCTGCTTAACTAAATTTGTTTATAGGAATATAGCGACGAAATTATTTTAATAGATCCCAATCCGATATACGTTGTTTTATTGGTTTATAAATTTGAATCAGAAATCTTTATAATTCGATTGTGATTGTTTTTTTTATTTAAACGCGTACTTTCCATCGAGATAACCGCTAATCTTTTCTTTGCTCGAAATGCGCTTTATTTCTTCCGTCTGCTACTCCCGTTCGTCTACTCAGGTACTCGTAGATATTGCTGACATGCCTTCATGAAATATTTAAACTATCGGCTCGCAACGAGTTACATATTTTCTTATAAATACCGTTTCTCGTAAGATTTTATTGATGTTATTATTTAGTTCAATTTAGTCTTTGCATCTACCTCTGTCACGAATTTTCTGAAAGTTTTGTTCAGGAACGAGGAAAATTTATGTTGTCGTCGGTTCTTATGCTGCCAGAGAAGTGAGACGACTGATTGTTTGTCGTAGATGAACTACTTAATCTATTAGTTTTGCCGTGCGACTGTGTCCTTTAAACGGTCTAAAGAAGTAGGTATACGTCATCACTAGTAAAAAAAAATTATTTGGCAAACGTTGCGGTTGTCTCTATAAAAGTATACAATAAACGTCATGCTGGACTCTGTGATAATTTAGTCTCGGCGATCGGAAAAGTGTGGACATTGTTGTGCAGATCAAATCGTAAATATCAGTTGTCGCACGTAATAAATTTAGTTGTCGAATATGTATACATATTTTAATTTTCTATATAATGTGGAATGTAGTGAATTTTTTATAAAAAATCAATTGAAAATTAGTTAAATCACTAATATTTATTTTCTTATAGAAAACACAAAGCTTTTCGGCATTTACGCCATTATCAAGTGAAACATTTTTAAAAAATCATAATTTTAAAAATATAAATTAAATATAATTACTTAAAAATATTTGATGGTAATTGTGAAAATATACTCCAAAAATGTTGTTCTGCTTCTGTTCTATTTATTTTTTGAAGTGTTGAAATTTAACATCAATATATTTGTTTATTAATTTTGTTTTTTTATATTAATTTTTTCTTCAATATAGAATCCGGAAAATAATATTGAAGAAAAAATTAATATAAAAAAACAAAATTAATAAACAAATATATTGATGTTAAATTTCAACAAATCAAAAAATAAATAGAACGAAGCAGAACAACATTTTTGGAGTATATTTTCACAATTACCATCAAATATTTTTAAGTAATTATATTTAATTTATATTTTTAAAATTATAATTTTTTAAAAATGTTTCACTTGATAATGGCGTAAATGCCGAAAAGCTTTGTGTTTTCTATAAGAAAATAAATATTAGTGATTTAAATAATTTTCAATTGATTTTTTATATATATATATTTGTAATATTTATTGCAAGTAGCCGAGTGACGGGTATCTCTAAGAGAGGTTCATATGTTAGGATAAAAATTTTGTAAATATTTATCGAGCGAAATTAAAAGTCTTTTCACGGCGTAATCGTTGGAATACCCATCAACGATACTGCTAGCTGACTCGTAGGTGTTTTCCTGCTTCAGTCCATGCACTTTATATCGAGGTTTCTATATGCAGGGTTCGATTGGAGACGAACTACAATAGGGTTCTGTATTGAGGCGTCGAACATTTCGCAGAAGAAGAAAAACTATTTATCGTAAAGAATATCTGATACATGTTTAAACAAATAAAAGTATAGTAACACAGTTTTTATTTTTTATTTTTTACTCTAAAACGAACATTGTTATATGACACTGTATGAAAAACATGTTTTTACTTATTTAAAAATAGTTGCTTGTTTTGTATTCTTTTAGTTTTTCCAACATTCCTCTTTGTATTGTTACATCTACGTGTGATTTTAATCTATAAAATTTATTATTTGTGACACTGCAGTAATATATTTATTAATCTTAAAAAACTAGATTTTGACATCTAAAACCACCACGGATGTTAGTAAAATTTAGTCGTAATTTCAACCGCCGAAGTAGGCCATTACGAATTAGTGTTTAGAAAGTTTCGAGGTGACGATAATAAATTAATCTACTTAAAAGTCTCCTTCAAGTAAACTTAAAAGTTTCTACTTTATCGCCTCACGAGCTTGTAAATTTTACTTCATTTTAATGTATCTCCTCTGTATTCATTACATCTTTCTGTCTTTGATATATATATATATATAATATATATATATTAGTGTAATGTATTAATGCATCATCTATTACAAAAGTATTATACGTAAGAAATGTGTACTAATGCAGGTGTATGATATTCAGTAGCTATCATATCATCATTAGTTTATGCATGCCACATACACACACACACACACACACACACACACAGATATATATATATATATATAAATAATATAAAATTAAAACATGAAATTATTAATATTAAACAAAACTACAATATTATATGTATATGTATGTATGTATATATATCCATTCTTCTGTGTGAACTCGACTGACGAGTATTCAGTCCACTCTCTCAGATTCCAGCTTTATGCTTATGCCTACTATGCGATATCCAGCCTATGCTGTGAGTAGATATAGAATTGCAGTGGCTGAACTTAAATTCGCGTTGCTCGTTGTTATCACCTATTTTTTTTCTGGTAAATCACGTTCTAAAACTTTTCCGCTAAAATATATTCTCCACCGCCTCGAACTCCCTGTTTTCATAAACACCACGTTATCATGACACGTTTGTACGTTTGGAGATGACAGCGTAATACGTTGACTAACGAAAATTTTCCTTAAGCTTCCATGAGCTTGTAACAACATGTTCACCCCAATTTGAAGTATGACTTAAAATAATGACCAATCCGTAAACGTCATGCCTTGTTTACAGTCAGGAGAGGAACGTACAATGTAATATGTATCAATAATGCAATTGTTCCCAGCTCTTACCGCTTTCGCTATCAGTCGATAGCCATTTCACATGGAGGTACCGTTTAATTCTTAAGAATTAAGACGTACATACTATAACTCATTCATTACATCGAAGAGTTTCCCATATGCATTTAACAATTCCATTGTCGAATCAGTATTCGAGGAGGAGTAAAATGTCTATAAACTTATATATACATTGATGGCCTTACCGCAATCAAAACATTCCGCATATCATGTGCAAGCTCATCATTTTTTAAATGGAAATATATGTCATATATGAGGTTGTTACTTTTATTATATTATATAGAAAGAAAGGTCATAACTGTACCCTAATAATCTTGCTAGGTTAGGGATCATCAGAAGTAGAGTTTGTGAGGTGTGCAATATTGAAGATAACATCGAACATTAGATTTGGTCCTGTCCCAAGTATAAAAATAGAGATAGCTTTCTGTCTCAACTTCTGTTGACCAGAAATACGCTACCAATACAACTTGAAAAGCTTATTGTGGATTCTACCTTCTTGGTTGCTCGTAAATTGTATTATTTTATTAAGACTAATAATACAAGTTTATAGTCTGAACAGTTCACTTAAACTGGCCAAAGTGTGAAAGCTGTGCCAAAAAAATAAAAAATAGAAAAGGTTGGCCTCGATGCATGCGTTATTTTTACCATCTAGTCCACACATCTATCTTTATATGTGTTTTTGGTTTTTTTCCTCTCGCTTACACGTTTGTATATTATGAAATTTTTATTTTCCACGTTTGATTTGGTGACCGTCATTACACGGCCAGTTATATGTTTATATTACTAAGCTTGGAAACCTAAGTCGGGAACCAGCTGGATCTCGTAGCATATCATATTTTGCGTAGTTGTTTTCCTTGTTGATGTTACAGGGATAGCATTATAATGACGGCGGCATTTCGTTGTATTCCGTCGTGATTTTCCGTCATAGTTTACATCCTTAGTTGAAGTGACTCCCGGTTTGAAAGTTTTGGCGATATTCGCTTGCTCGTAAAAGATTTTCGACTGGGTCATTTTATTATGAAGAACTTGCTCATATTCCGTTGTTATTAACGCAGTAAGAATCTTTAACGGTAATTGTTAAAAGGTGTACTATCAACGAGTGTTCCTCCTATAGTTTTCCTGTTAGTGGTGTATTGTGAACTGTGGTTCAATTTTCCTAACACGGTATCAAGCTCGTCGAGTAGAAAATTACTTTTTTTGAATATTATGCTATTAAAAATAAACAATAGAAATGAGTTAAAATCATTAAATGTTTATAAAAATGACAAAGCTTTTCGGGTTATTAAGCCATTATCAAGTGAACATAAAATAAAATATAAAAAACATTATACAATATGTAAAAAATATAAATTGTAAAAATTTTCAAATATACAATTTATAAAAATTAACAAAATGAAAAATATTCCGATAGTGAACGTGATAGACAACCACAATCGACTTATTAGAAATATAAAAAAACTAATTTAGATTTACAATTTATAAATTTAAAAAAAAAATCACTATATCCCATATTTGTCAAATTACACGCTATAAGATTTTAAATAATCTATTGTCAAAATAATTTTCTTTTAAATTTAAATTTATTAATCTTAATGTAATATAGAGGTTTTAAAACAAAACAATAAATTATCGAATGAAGTTATCAGGACACCGGATTCCCTCAGTTGTATTAAAACGTTATAATTCCGTGATTTTGATCATATCTTAATGTTGCTAGTACGGATACTAAGATTTTCGACTAATATTAATTCGTTCAAATTAGATCACACGTAATCAAATTTTAACCTCCCACGGATGAAAGAGCTGTAAGATTGCTTTTTAAGTTTAGAGGACTTAAATTTATCGTTATAATACAACAACAACAGCAACGTATATTTCAACATAATTTACAGTGAGTATACACAAACCAAAAATTTTAAATAATAATTACGTAACGCCCAGGATGGCTCGCCGTACATCAGAAATAATACAAAGACCCGTAATAAATAAAAGAAGTAATTATACTTATACTTATAATGACAGCAAAAAATAATTGAAAAAAAAAACTGTACAGCAAAAAACAAAAAATTAAATAGTAATAATAAAACAAAAGAAAAAACACGTTAGACATTAAATAAATAAAGAAGGAATATTAATTTCTAAAATAGGCGCCGAGCAGATTATGTTTGAGCCTCCTATGTTAATATTTACTATACATAAATTGGAGTTGCCTGGAATCGTAATTACAAATAGTAGAAATTAAACTATTATCGTGGACTAAGCAGTCATTGCAGAACTTACGCGTTAAATTTAAGATATGGTCCTTAATATAAGGCGTGTTTAAGGTAGCGTGCATGTCAACGATTTTGTGGTATCTAGGGACATTTAGCACACATCTGAGACACCTATTTTGAAATACTTGTAACTTGTTAAAGTTTTTGTATTTGAAATAAAACTCCAAGATGGACAACAGTACGTCATTATGGGACATATAAGTGTTTTATACAGAATTAATTTATTATTTACATTAAGAAATGATTTTCTGTTGATTAATGGATATATGGCAGATATACTCCTGCTAGCTTTCAAGGTAGTATGACTGACATGTTCAGAAAAATTTAGTCTGTTATCCAAGACTACCCCGAGGTATCGAACATGTTTTGACAAACTCACAATGGTAGAGTTGACCTTAACTTCAGCAGTAACGTGGGACGCCTGCGGGTGAAAAATATATCCTCCATTTTATCACAATTAATATCAATTTGCCATTTTTTATAATAACGTAAGACACAGTTTATTCCTGACTATAATTTATTAGTAATTGGTTTAGGTATATAAGAAGTACAGAGAAGAGCTGAGAAGATGGTATCGTAAAATAGTCTGTTTGCTAAATAGCTGCTAATAACGTTGATTACATAACAAGGAAACTGATATTTTATCATTTTGTAAATAATACCTTTATGCCAAGTAGTATCGAAAGCGGTCGCTACATCCAGGAGAACCATACCAGTATGTTTATTACTATAAAATTATAACTCGGTGATTCGTGCTACTTGTTGGGTGGTGGAATAAGCCGGACGAAAGCCAAACTGTGTGTTAAGAATGATTTTTTGATTATCTGCATGAAGTCTTAAACGGGATAGTATAATTTTTTCCGCTATTTTTCTTAGATTGCTCAATAAACTAATAGGACATATGTTACTTGCACACGTGGCATCCTTTCAAGGTTTTGGGAAGAGCAATAATTTTGGCTATCTTCCAACTGTTTGGATAATAACCGAATCTAAGGATAGCATTAATTAAATTTATAAGTTTAATAACAGCTTTTAGCGACAATTTCTCAATAATGGGAGTAGAAATATTGTCATCCCTGACGAACCTATTACTTTTATAGCTTTAATATTGCTAAGGACTTCACTTGGGGTGACAAGAGGGAAAATATTGGGTAGTTGATTGGCATTGAGGAATTTTTTAACAGCTGAATGAATTTTTCTCACTTGATAGCCAGATGCAAAATTAGAATTACGATTATGAACTTTGGAATACTTTGATGCTAAAAATCAGCTTTCGCTTCATTTTTGTAAACATAGTTATTTAAGTGTAAATCGTAGAGTGGTGGAAGAGCTGTATGCTGTTTCGTGTATTGTCTGCAAACTTTCCATAGCCGACTATCATTAGGCTTAAGCTTAGAGAAAGTTGAATTGAAATTGTAATTTTTAAATTTATGCAAAAGAAAGCTAACCAATTTATTAAGAAAATTAAACATGTTTTTCAAATTTTGAGAACGATTAGAGAAACGATGCTTACAATCTCCTAATATAATTTTTAAATTTGATGAGAACCACGGTACAAGTTGGTAGTGCCATATGCGGATAATTATTAAGTGGTTTATTCGGAATAAAAAGTTCTGACGAAGGAATTAATTAACTTCGTAAGAGTTGTTAAATTATGGTCAATATCAGCAGGACTATGTAGCTTAAGAAGCAAATTAATATTATTGTTAATATAATCCTTAAATCCTGCCCAATTTGCATTTTGGAAATCGGGCAGAACTATATCGGCTATGTTTAATTTACTTCCTGCAATAGTAGTGAAAATAGGGTTGTGGTTGGAGGACAAACAATTTATTGAAACAGCAGTTACAATAGAAACATTTTTGACCAAAGCAACATCTAAGATACTAGTACGATATTGAACAGCATCAGGAAAGTAAGTAGGTTCTTCAGGAGCGCAGATACAAACATTTGAACGTAATGCGAATTCAAAAAGAATATTACCAGCACGATTATTATTAAAGCAATTTCATAACTTGTTTTTTGCATTAAAATCTCCAATCAGAATAACTTTGTTATTTACACTCATCAAGGATTGAAGATCATCTAGAAATTTATGATTAAATCTAGGTGGTCTGTATATCGCAAAAATACTAATAAAATTATTATTATTAATATTATTATTGTTATTAATTTTTAAATTTACGCCTACTGCATGTACACAATATAGCTGTAGTACCGGCAATAAGTCAAATTTTAAACGTTTGTTAATAAGCAAAGCAACTCCATCACCGCTACGAGTCATATCATTTCTATAAACAAAATAACCGCGAAACTTTAACTTATACGTATTGTCAAGCTTAGTTTCAGATAATGTTACAATATCCAACTTATTACGAGTTGCATAAACATGTAGCTCATTACACTTATTAATAATAGAATTACAATTCCAAGCAACTATACGAGTATCAAGATTTATAGACATTTATAATAAATCAACAACGGTTTCGAAAATTACTCGTAACTTAGTAAAAGTATCCTTATTTCTAATCGATTTTAGTTTAGCGATTATCGTTTTAATTACGTTAAAAATATGTCTTAAATTTAGATCACGAAAGAGTGATAGAGCATCGTGTATTGAGAGCCATATCGTCATTATCTCTGGGTAGTAACGGGAGCTCTTACTTTGCTAGCGTACGTTTCATTAACGATATTATTTAAGCCTGACTGTCCTGCGTTATTTTTGGTATTTTGAATATTCCGCGAAAACGATTCAAAAGGTGGTTTGCTATTTCTTAAACTAGAGTGAACATGATTGCTACGCGCACTAACAATTTTTTGAATGATATGACACTTGCGAATTTGCAGGGTGTTGACCCAGACAGTTTGCGCATTTATACGTTTGAACACTGCACATAGAACTCGAATGATTTTCGCCACAACGTATACAACGGTCGGGTAGTTGGCAATTATGCGACACATGACCAAACCTTTGGCAACGATATCACTGTAGGTAAGGAACTTTTGTGCTGTACTTTTCCCACCTGATAATGCAAGAAAACAGAGCCTTGACTTCCAGTATATTGCGCGGAAGAGTATTAGGTGGAAACATCACTAAGTACCTAGGTAACGGTTGTGTACCATTATTCAATAAATTTTTATTAAATTGAATCACCGAAGTGACGTCAACAACTTTTCTTAGTTCACCAGCAATCTCGTCACCAGTAAAAGAGGGAGGAAGTACTTTAAGCACCATCTTAAGGGGTTTACGATCACGTGGTATGTGCGTAAAGAATGGAAACACGATATATTATAACATTAAAATCGTAAGTATGCAGGAAATACCCAGAAAGAGCAGAACCTATTAAAGGGTGCGTTTCCACAGTTGAATAAATTATCTGAGATTTTTTTTATTAAGATTATTGTGACGATTATATAGTCTTTGACAATAACGATGACGAAGTAGAAAGCACGTGTGAAAAGTTACACTTACAATGATGTGACTTTGATTTATTCCTTACTTCAGTAAGTCATATAGTTTTCGAAGTTTGTCGTCTTAAATCCTCCGATCTATCCAGGAGTTGTATGGCTTCACCATTAGTGTATTTTTCCAATCTTCTTGCGTGTGTATACCATTATTACGTTTAAATCGATATGCGCGGATGATCGTACGAAGTGCAACGTTTTGGCTTCTTTGTATGGAATCTATATTTGAGATACTAGTAGAACCGCACTATTGTATTCCATAAATTCAAATAGGTTTAACAATGGCTATATAAAAAAGTCATTTATTTTCAATAAATAGCGTTGATTTTTTTCAAATTAGCCAATGAATACTACTCACTTTTGCTTTTATTTTCATTAGACGCGAATCCATGTACATCCCTAGATACTTGATTGACTCCTTTTGTGGGATTATCTGCTGATTCGGTGTCATTGGAATACTTTTTGTTTTCCGCAAGGTGAATTTTATTTGAACCGATGTTTCGTTGTTAACTTAAATAATCATGAAATTTTTCCAGTTAAATTATCCTGTGCAGCTTCCATTAGCTGCCGTATTGACAGTCCCGTCATGCCTTGGATGTAGTCTACAAAACGGGTCGGCGGTCGGCCTCTGCTTCTTTTTCCTGCTATTATTCCTTGTATTATTATTTTTTCTAATCCATCACGTCGTATCACATGGCCAAAGAACTTTAGACATCTTCTTTTTATTACTGGAACCAATCTATCTTTTTGCTCTATTCCGAGTTGTTTCAGTATAGCTGCATTAGTCCGATGTTCCATCCATGAAATCCTGAGCATGCGCCTATAGCAGCACATTTCAAAGGCTTCTAGCTTTTGGCACAATGTTTTGTTATAACACGCTATCGAGAATACCAATGATTCCATTAATCGTTTTTTCGTTGTTATTTTTATAGAATGATCTTTCCATATTCTTGTTAGTTTTGCTAGAGCGCTTTTGGCCATTCCGATTCCCCGTTTAATTTCACTTTCGTCATTTCCGTTATTGGTGATATACGCTCCCAGATATGTCGTTTCCATTTTTTTCTCTATGTCAGGTACCAACGTAAATGTCGCGGGCAATTCCCTCGCCTTGTCGATAGTAATTATGGTACATTTAGCCCTATTTAGTATTAAATTAGCTTTCTTGCTGAAATATTCTATACGCTTCAGTAATGTTGCCAGTTCTAGTTCATTTGCCGCTAAAATCACTGTATCATCGGCATATCGTAAATTGCATATTTTCTTTCCTCCGATGGTTATTCCGCCGTTCCATTCTTCAGCTGCCTGTAGCATAATCCACTCGCTGTATATATTATATAGTATAGGCGATAGTATACACCCTTGTCGTACTCCCTTTGTTGTTTGAAAACTTTCGGAGAGCTGTCCTATTTTTATAATATAATTTCATTATTAAAGCTATTAGATGTTCAGGTATTTTGAACTCTCTTAAGACATACCATAGTGTATTCCAGTCCACCATGTCAATTGCCTTTGTATAATCTAAAAAACATAATATTACAGGTGTATTGAATTCGTAGCATTTTTCAATTATTTGTCTTATTATCATAAGCTGCTCTCGAGTTCCATTTCCCGGCATAAAGCCTGTTTGTTCCATCGCAATTTGTGGCAGTATATAATATTTTAATCGCTCTTGAATTACATATAATAGTATTTTGCTAGTATGACTAATAAGCGCAATAAGCCTATAATTTTTGCAGCTTTGTCTATCGCCTTTCTTATAAATTGGTATAAATATTGATTTAGTCCAGTCTCTTGGCCATTCCCCACTTATCCATATTTTATTGCACAGTCGGTGTATTAAACTTATCGCTCTTTCTTTGGTTGGTTTGATCATTTCGGCTACCATATCATCATAGCCTGCTGATTTATTCTCTTTTAGTTTGTTTATCGCATGTTTGATTTCGTCTTGGAGTGTGTGTGGTTCTTGTTCTATTGTATTTATAGATCTTTTATATATTCGTGTTGTGTTGCACCCAGACATTAGTTCTTTACAGTATTCTCGTCATCTATTAATGATATTTTGATTATCTGTGATTACTCTTCCGTTACTATCTTTCACTGATATATGTCTTTGTTGAAAAGTTCTAGTTATATATTTCAGTTTCTTGAATAGGTTTTTTGTTTCATTCTTTTAAGAATGACTTTCAATTTCTTTGCATACTTTATTTATGAATTCATTTTTGTCTTTACGAAGCCTGTAATTCAGCTTTTTCGTAAGTTCATTATATATTATTTTTTTATCATTCTCCTTTAGACCGCATATCTTTAATTGTTGTCTTTGTTTAATCATTGCCCATGTCTCTTGAGTTATCCATGGTTTTTTGGTTTATCTCTGGATTGCATTACTTCGGCCTGCTTTTCTAGTATAGTTTTATATTTGTTCCATAATTCATCTGCATTATATTTATTCATTTCATCTTCCGTTATATTGTTAATTCCAGTAGCAACTCCCGTTATAAATTCCCTGACCTAGGCACCATCTATTTGGTTTCCTTTTCGGTATTGATGACAGTTTCAATTTTAGGCACTCTTCCGCAACTAGTGCGTTGTGATCAGACCCACAGTCTAGTCCAGGGTAACTTTTTACGTTTTTAACGAATGATCGCCATCTTTCTCTTATGAGCATGTAATCAATTCGGTTCCTAGTTTGACCATTGGGTGACTGCCACGTGTATAATTTACGTATATGATACTTAAATATTGTGTTACTAATTACCAGTTTATTTTCCGCGCAGAAATCTAGGAGCATATTTCCTCGATTGTTTCTTTTATCTATACCGTATCTACCAACTATATGTTTTATATGGTTATCATTTTTTGTTTCACCCACTATTGCGTTGAAATCTCCTATAACTATCAGTATCTCCTTATTTGGGATTAATTTAATCGTGTCGTTAAGTTCTTCATAAAATTTATTTATTTCTTCATCTGTGGAGGTTGCTGTCGGTGCGTATACTTGAATTATATTCATGTTGACAGGAGTTTTTTGCAACTTTACCATTACAATTCAATCATTGATAGTTGAGTAACCAACTACACTGTTTTTAATTACTTTATTAATAACGAAACCAACTCCATTTTGTGATTTTTTTTCATTGCCAGAGTTGATGACTAAGTTCCCGTTTGAAGTGACGAAGTGTCCGCTCCCTTTGTAGTGGGTCTCCGACATTCCTAAAATTGGAATTCTATCCATTTGTGCTTCAATAATTGCTAGTTTCCCAATCTGGTTCATGCCACGAACGTTCCAAGTAGCTATTTTCAATACTGATCCATTTTTTTTATTTTTATTCTTACCAGTCGCATATTTTCTACAGAGAACCTGGTTATCCATACCCCTGTAGCTGGTCGTCCATTTCACACTTACGACCCCGGAGTCGCAGTGTCGAGTGCCAGTCGGATAGCATGGCATAAAACTGACTTTATTTGTATTATTCATGATTGGTTTTCTTGGAACTAAATTACCACAGTAGGGTTCCTCTTCTTTCTGTGACGCAGTACTACAACCGATTGAACCGCTCCGGTTTCGCTTGTAGATATAGCATGTATCGTCATTTTGTCTTTTGACTATCGCCTTTACTGCTTAATGATGCGCCTGCTGCCGCACACCATGGGATCAGTGTCCCCACTCCTCTGACCTTACCGCCTTGGGTGGCCCTACCAGGAGATAAAACTCCCGACGGCATCGCCCAAAGGAAATATGCGGACAGTACTGAGCCCCTCCACCAGGACAAGGTGGATCCCCGGAGGGGATTCACATTTTTTGGTAGTACCTTAATTATTAGAGGTGTAATCTCATCATATTTAGTTGCTTTTTTCACATTAAGGTTTTTGTCAATTTCATTAGCTACTTCCATAATTGAAAAGTGCTTTATATTTTCAGTCATTTTTTCAAATGACTGGGAGTTAGATCTGATATAATGTCATTTGACTGAAAAATCTGTTCGAGATGATCAGCGAACGCTTCTACTTTATCCATTTTACTATATGCCCAGGAGCCATTTGCCTCTCAAATAGGTAGAATCTGTGTCTGTGGCCTTTTTAATTTTCTTGCGGCCTTCCATAAAGAATAATCAGAATCATGTGAGGTGTAAGAATGACAGTTTTTTTTTTTCGTTTTCCGCACTGTGTATAGCAGCGAGGCTAGGAGCGCGGCGAGCAAATTTAAATTTTGTTAAACAGGTTTACCGACCTAAGCTAGAACATGGCGAACACACATCATTAAGGAAACAATGAATGAAAGGTTTGATTTTTAACCTCTAATGTTTTCATGTCTTGCTAATGCTGTTTCATTTCAACATATCTTTTGGGTGTCCTATTATGTGCCACCATTTACTTTTTTTTTCTTTTATGTTAGACGAAATCTCTTATTTCTATGGGGTATATGTGTCTCACAATTTGTCTGATGCTTTTGTAGGTGTTGCCATTTTGGAAGTCTGTTTAATATCTTTGGTAAATTCCTCAACTGCAGATTCTATGTCTCAGCTTGACTTCAGTCTTACTAATAATTTTTCTGAATCATTTAATATATTTATAAATTCATCCCAGTGGGTGTATTTATTTTTAAGGGTTAACTTTCTTTTTTTCATTATAATAGATGAGCTCATTGTAATTAATACTGGGGTATGATCTGATGACAGATCTGTGAACTTTTCAACTTCCATATAGCTGAAGTATGTTCCTTTCACAATAAAGTCAAGTAAATGTGGAGTGTTTTTGTGATCCGTTGGCCAGTATATTGGTTTAATTGATGAGAACATTCGCATCAATTTTTTGTATCGATTTAAATAGATCTCTGCCTTTGGCAATAATTAGTCTTGAACCCCAGTATGCATGTTTTGAATTATAATCACCTACAGCTATAAATCAGTTGTCTAGTGAAAGAAAATAATCTGTAAATTTGTCTTCATCTATCTTAAATCCAGGTGGGCAGTATATTGTTGAAAGAACAAGATTATTACTATTACTACCAGTGATTTGAATGCTTGTCATCTGAATGATTCTTGTTGATATTCTGCAGTTATCAAAGTGTTTTATTGAGTCTTTAATTATTACTGCTGCTCCTTCTTATGTTTTATGACTCATGTGTACGGTAGTATAGATACTGTAAACTTTAAGTTAAATATATGATAATGGTGTAAAATGTGCCTCCGAAATCAGGGCTATGTCATCACTTTTTTCTCAAGCAGAAGATACTCAAGTTCATTTTGCGCGGGATTAGCCCATTTGCATACCATGTCATTATCCTGAATGTAGTATTACTTATGCGCGTATTTGTTTTTGCATATTATTTTCTCGATACGATTTCAGCCAACGGTGTTAAACGGCTTAAAAGGTGAACGTATTTCGAAGAATGTATTTACGTGAATTATTAAACAAGTCGGTCCGATAATTTTAACTCGATTTTAATAGTCTCCCAGAGACTCGAAGCAAACAATGACGCTTGTATATTAAGTAAATGACTTTTAATTGAGGACCCTTTCACATTGGCGTTTAATTTTAATGATCCTTATTAAGTTTTCCCTTTTATTCGGAAGAACTTTTGTACGTTCGCTTTACTTCAGTTATTTCTTCATTAGATAAAAATTAAAGCAGACTATTGAAGTCATTTGGGGTACGTTACGAGTATAACTATGAAGGAGGAGTATCCAATGATATTTACCCAGTGCCTTCAATATTATCTATGTATATATTAACCGTATGTGGTAGTGTTAGAGCAAATTGTTAAGTTGTTTAGGCAACATTAATTTTTTTTTGCGTGCCTCCAAACATAACTTTTTAATATTTTTGATTTATTTATTACAGCGCTTAATACACAGGGACTTCTGGGTGTAGAAACCACATTTTGCATAGTCTACGTATTATTTTAAAATTAGTCCATTGCAGTTCTAATTCAGTATGATGGTATTCATAAAGGAAATTTTATATTATAATTTACGATCTGCAATTCGGTTTAAAGTTTATTAATTATTGTTCGTTGAAATGGCAGATGTTATAGATATGGTGGGATGGCAAATTTAGTGCATGATCACACTACTTCCATTCATATTTCTTGTAGTTTATCGTAAAATAGCTCGAATTTCATACAAATACAATTGATAGGCGTTGATATTACTATAAATTCGTCTTTTTATTTTTATATTTATAGTCTATATGTTAGACCATCCTTTCGTCGAATATTTCTCTTTTTATAGATACTTTTAGTTAATTGAAAACTCCATTTATCATTGATGGTGAATGGAATCATAATGTAGCGTGGGGTAGTCATATAAATAATTATTTGGGGAACGTATTATATGAAGCTTTCTTGAAATCAGACTGCTGTATTTTGAATAATGACAGTCCAGCTCATTTCGGTAGGCCTGGAACTGGGGCTAAGGCGCTAGATTTAATATTTTCTTCGCATATAGCTAGTAGGAAAACTATGCCTGATACTGCTGAGAGTGACTACTGCACAATGAGGTTGACTAATACTAAATTAATAAAGGGCGAAAAGTAACTCAGGCATTTGGTGGTCAAATTGCTGTCGGTGTACAGCTTGTGATAGAAGGAGCTTTCCTATAATATAAGGAAAATAGCACCGTTGAAAATTATATACACTAGATGAAAATTAACACAATAGCTAAACGTGAATTTAAACTAGCAAAAGAAAGAAATGGCAATATTGTCGTATACAATTCAATCGACAAACACTGATCTCAAAGGTGTGGGAATTATCTAAAGCATTCAGATGTTCATCATATAACCAAGTGTACAGCTAACAGAAGACAAGAGTCACTAGTTCCATCATGTACGTGAACTGAAGAAGGTTATACAACTTGAAAGTAGCCCCTCTGATCACATTTTAGATACAATTTCACTTAAAATTAGGTAGCCTACATTTTAAACGCAAAAACTCAACAATGTCGGATGATGGTGTTTCTTTTGAAGCACTAAAAGAATTAACGGATATTTTTTTATGGTCTTCGTTTACGTTTTAAATAAAATTTAGCAATCGTAAATTGATTCCAAATTCTTGGATGCTTTTTAATATTGTTTCTCTACCGAAGAAAAATGGATCGTTAAGGAAATTCCTTAGTATATTGTTTAAGGAAAATTTGGGAATTCGTTATAGTTTTCCGGCTCAACAGGTGGTCAGAACATAACGAAATCCTTCCAACTAATATGTATGGCTCTTGTAATAACACGAGCACATTCGATTACGTTAGTTAGTAATATATATAATGGATTCATTACTGGACATTATGAATGCCTATAATAATGTATACCTGCCCATTTTACAACATAAATTATTGTTAAAAGTTGAATATATTGGAGAGTAGTGATTTTATTAATTAATTATAAACGAACGAAATAAAACACAATCACTAAAAGTTTTCGATTAAAAAACTTTTAGTGATTGTGTTTTATTTTGTTCGTTTATAATAAATTATTGTTGCCACTTTATTGATTGACTGTATTCGCAACGTTATATCCTAATAAGCACGTCAATCAGTTATCGATGGTATACAGTAAGTTACCACAGGGTTTTTCTCTTAATCCGATCCTTTTTAATTTATATATTTCAGAACTCTTCCTTTGTATTATACAATTCATCTATATGCTGATGATATTAGATTGTTTCAAATACAATATTTTTCGATGCTGTATGTGACATTAATATTTATATAGCATTAATCGAACAAGTTTTTTTTTTTTTAAAGTTAGGGTTGACGCTCAGTGTCCATAAATGTATGGCGGTGGTTTTTACATACAGGCATCACAGCTTCAATAACAACAGAAAATTGTGTTATTCCCTTTTGCACATCAGTTCGGTATTTAGGTATTGCTTTAAATCCTCGTTTAACATGGTGGCCACATATTGGGAGTCTACTTAATCGCGCAATTAACATTTCTTTCGTTGGTGTGGTGATCCTTTCATACTCTTAACCTTTTATAGATTATTAATTCGGTCTAAAATGGAGTATGGTTGTGTTTTATGGATCGGCATCTGCATTATTATTAAATAAGCTTGATCGTACAAAACGAACGTGTTCGGCTTTATTTAGAAATACTCGGATACCGGCCTTAATGGTAGAGCGTAGACGGAGTTATTTAGCACTAAAATTCAGAATGAACATAGATCGCTTTCCGCTATATAATTCATTCCATCAAATTTATTCCAACTGGTGGTTTTTAAATAATAAGATGCCACCCTGTTGGTTTCTTTTATATCTAGATTGGAAGAATTTCATACCAATACTATGCGAATTCGTATCCCTCCCAATACCGTATTCATACAATTTTCCCACTTCTTTCTGAAAACTGTGTCCTTTATCCTACTCCACTGATCTGAGCTACATTCAATAATATTATCTTTGAGAATTTTCGTACGCACACGCTTATTTATACAGACGGATCAAAGTCGGGTCAGAGAACGGGAGTAGTAATCTTCACTTTATATCTTAATATTAGTCAAGCCTACAAATTATCTGATCTTTGTTTCACATTTACTGCTAAATGTGTAGTGGTACTAGAAACCACGATAACTAGAAGTGCATTGTAAAGTTGACGTTATAGATACATAGTAGTTCGAAGGCGAGACGTCAGCGATACCAACAATATACCGGTCACATTTCTTGTAATGCATTTATTTTATTTTCTTTTTTGTGTTTATTTATTTAGCTCAGTTACTCGTCGCATGATTTTGACTATATATACTAACAAAATTTAACATTTAAAAAAAAAAGTTAGATATCTAGCTTACAAATTGAAGAGTCAATCGACAGCTCCATCAGCTAGGTCCTGAATATCTTCAATCTTCAGTCCTCCAGTGTATATCGGACAATCATCCACAATGTTTTCCAGTGTCTGTTGAGGTTTTCCACATGAACAGGTTGTTATTTCCGCCATTTCCCATTTCTGCATAGTATATGCACATCTACATTGTCCCATTCTAAGTCGATTGAGGATTTGCCATTGTTTCTGAGGTAGATCCATTCCTGCACCTCCTCAGTAGGATACCACATGTATCGCCATTTGTTAAACCCATAAGTGGTGTCGGTCGCCTGTTGTGAAATGTTTCTTATCTCTGTCAACGCTACTAGCTAGCACTGGCGACCATGAAAGTGGAGTGCTTTTCAAAGTTCCAGAGATTATCCGAATGGACTCATTTATTATGGTGTCAATTTTGCTATTGTGAGTATTATTAATCTACACCGATGAGAAATACTCTGCTGTGGAGAATACTAATGCCAGAACGGAAGTGCGTAACACCCTGGATGATGGTCCCCAGCTTGAATTAGCCAGTCTGCTTATCACGTTTACTCTAGTTTTAAGTTTTTGAACGAAACCACTTAAATGTTGTTTATACTTGGATGACTGGTCCAATATTACCCCAAGATATTTAGGATGGCTTGAATTTTTTAGAAGTTTCCCGTCTAAGTTCACTGTAACCTGCGTATTTGCCATTCTATAATTTAAGTGAAATGCAGCCATCTCCAACTTATCTGGATTAGGTCCTAATTTCCATTTCCTAAAATATATGCTCATTGCTTTAAGATCTTGCTCTAGAATTTGTTCACATTCTTCCAAACTTCTATCTTGAATTGTCAGCACAATGTCATCGGCATATTGAAACTTTTTACATCTGGTAGCAGGAATATCATGAAAATATAGATTAAATAAAAGTGGTGCTAATATAGAACCTTGAGGTAGTCCATTGTTTGTTCTTTGCCATCTACTGCTTAGACCTACTGTAAGTATCGGTCCGCTAACATATTCTTAATTAATTCGATTATCTTTTTACATGGAGTTATTTCACATAGTTTTAATAGTAGACCTCGCCATACTGTGTCATATGCTGACGTTATATCGATGAATGCTGCAACCGTTTTCACTCCTTCTTGGAAACCGTTCTCTATATCTTGTGTTATTTCACCTAACTGGTCTACACATGACCTACCAGGCCTAAAACCTGCCTGTTCCTTTGGAAGTATTAAATCAATATCCTGGGATATACGATTATATATTATGCGCTCAAATATTTTGTATACTACCGAGAGTAGAGCGATGGGGCGATCTGGTTCGTCGTCTTTTTTCCTTGTTTTTTAATAGCTATAATTTTACGCTTTTTAAATTCTTTTGAAATTTTCCTTGTATTTAGTATTTTTTTGTATATCTGTAATAAGAAATTTGTTGCTTGTGAACCATGATTTTTCATAAATTTGTGGAATATCCTATCCAGACCAGATCCTTTCCCGCGCTTTGTTTGTTTCAGAGCTGTTTTCAATTCTCTGTGAGTTATTTCATAAGAAAGTTCCGTGTCTGTCAAAGATCTTTTAGCTTGGTTGAGATGTTTTTTAATAAGTTTGTCCTCCTCTCTATTTGATGGGGATCTGGTCACATCTAGCAACCGTGATGCTATTTTATCGGGTTTGATTTGTGCTTTTATGTACTTCTGGGTTTCTACGTATGTGCCTAACTTTTTGAGGAGTGCCCATGCTTTTATACTATTGTGAGTAAAATTTAAATTTTCTACAGTATTTATCCATCTTTAACGACGTTCCGTATCACGATTATTTAGTAGGTCCTTAGCTTTATTTTCATCACCAGTATGTATAAAATCAGTGTACAACTATTCACACTCTTTTGACGATCCAATAATATAATTATTTATCCTTCTCCTCGGTATGTTTCCTCGAGCTGCAGCTTTTATAGCGTTTATGAATTTACTAAGATGGGAAATGGTTGGTTGAACATCACGGATTTTATTATCTGATGGGGTTATAAAGTTGCTCCAATTCGCTTTTTGGAAATTCCACCGCTTTTTTGGTATGAAGTTAATTACTGGTATGGAAGCTCCAAAGGCAGGGCGATGTTGACTTTGTGAGAACTGTGGCATGATTATACGAACTGGTCGGTATTGCAATCCAGCATTGCTTTTGGAACATATGCATAAATGCGGTGTATAATCCATCTTTTGCACTATATAATAGCTCCATATTATTTATATTGATCAAATCTGAGATTATTTCTCAGTTGTTTCTCAGTTGCCGTCATTTTTGTCATATCCCCATGCCAGGGAGTGATTATTAAAGTCGCCTATATATATTGATGAGTGTTTATAATATTTTAAAGGCGGTGTAGGCCATTTAATGGTTGGAGGTTTATATACATTTATAATCGTTATTGCGGTCACTTCTATAACCAGGATATATATATCATCAATCTTCGATTTTTCAATAAGTTTTGTCTCATTTTCTAATGAACATTTAACGTATGCTCCCTTTCCGTACTTTTTACGCGGAATGTGACCGGCTGGTTTGAACCCTATAATGGAACCTTTGTTCATGATATGTTCTTCCTGTTCTGTATGAGTTTTTTGTAATACTACCACATCTGCGTGTTGTTCTGATGGAAGGATCGATATGCAATCAGCTTTGCTTCGGAGATGCCTTCTATGTTTAATTGTAGAATTCGGAGACTGTCTTTGATATTTTTCGAGTATGAGACCTGAAAATGGCTGTTCCTTTTGATCTAAATTCAAATGATGACAATAAACTGGTGGGTATAAACAAAAGTTCGTGTCGTTTAAGAAAATTGATTTTTTCTTAATGTAATATAATATTAATCATACAAGGAGTAATAGCAGGAAAAAGAAGCAGTGACCCGTTTTGTGGATTGCATCCAAGGTATGACGGGACTGTCAGTGCGGCAGCTAATCTAAGAAATAAATGGCGGAATTTAATTGGAAAAATTACACGATTGGTCACAACGTTTGAAAACAGACAACGAAGAAGAAGAAGAATAATTTAGAATGAACAAACTGGATTTAGTTGATCAAGTCTGGTTTGACCCTCTGCAATCGTCGTAACTCTGACGAGTTATTCAGCAAATTGGCTGCTGTTCAGATAGGATAATCGTGTAGCTTTCGTTGCATGTTTTATTGCTTCTTATTTTATCACATCAGTAACTAATGGAACCTGTAGATCACGATGAAACTTTTGTTTGATACAACCCATGGCGCATTTGCGTTCGTTAGAGGTGTCGGTTTAAAAGCTGAACTAGAACGTACACAAACGTATTACGTGTCTAGTGGACTGTGAATGTGTGTAACACGAGAGGCAGGAAAGCCAAATTTTTAGAAGACGCACTCGTTCGAAATTTTTTGTCTAGCTAAAACGGAAAGTACTTATATCGATATACGAAAATTGTTCTATTTGATATTTGATAATCATTTAGATTTATAATTATTTTTTTTTTTTAATTTGTAACGTGAAATTAGATTTGTCTAATAAAAAGTCTTTCCGTCAGTTAAACGACGAAAAAGTAATTCAAATCACTACATTTTTATATACAAAAAGATCATAAAGCTTTTTGGCAGCCATTATCGGGTGGGCATAAAACAAAGGTAAAATATAAAAAAAAACACACATACGCATATATATTTTTTCTTTTTATGTCTTCATAAATTGTATATGTTTTTATATATTATTACTTTTTTTGTTATTTCTACTTGATAATGGCTTAATAGCCGAAAAGTTTGGTAGTCTTTTTATATAAAAATTTTAAGCGATTTTAACTACTTTTTTTGCCGTTTATTTCTTTTTTAAAAATCGCTACATTTTCCACCACTGTTCGAATTTCCGTCAGTTACTTCGAACTTTTCGTTTATAGCCTCTAATCGACCACCGGTCCTTGTAGAAATGTTGTTCCTGTCGTTTTTTTCTCCGTAACGAATAGGAGAATAAATAATTACATTTATTGTTCCTATACAGTCATCGTCCGCATCTGTATATTAGTAGTAGTATATTTATATTTGTGTCAATACAAAATTTTATAAATCATGAAGAATTTATATGTACATACACATATGCCAAGTATCCTTAAAATTACCTTAGCAATTAAATACAACCAAAAACTTTACAAAACTAAAGAAATAATAAAGAAAATAGCAGTAAAATAACAATAATTTGTGTAATAGTCAGGTTGTTTTTCGAATAATGCCACCAAAAAAATTTAGAAGCTCTATTAAATTCGAATCGTGATTTAGGTTAGTAGGTCGTACGTGACTAGATAAATAGAAAACTATTTTATTCTTCTCGAGGCGAGTGTTAAAAACTGTTCGGAAACGCCTATTTTTTCCAATGGTTGAAGAGGGTTGGAGAACAATTTCAAGATATACATACATGCCTAGTTGAAAGACTAACAACGCTGGTCGAAGGTATAGAAATAACGTTGGTCGAAAGAAATAAATGTCGACTGACGCTTTTCCAAAAATAAGAAAGTTTCGGCGGGACCAGACAAAACAAAAGAACAATTTTTAAATGGCCAGTTTAAACTTGACATCGAGTTTGCAGTCTCATAGACGCTTGTGCAATTAAGGGATGAAAGCAGAATAAAAAAAATACTGGCTAATACTTTATGTGTGTGTATATATATATAATATATATAAAACATCTCGTGTATATATATATATATATATATTACATTTTTTTAAATTACTACTTTATTGTTCAAATTGTTATTTTACTTCTGTTTCATTTACAGGGGTGCAATAATATACTGTACAGTCAGTTTATGTTTATCAATGTACCGCCCCTTTTACAGTACTATATACCAAATTCACTCCCAAGTTATATTGTTTATATGTAATTAAATATTTTATTCATGAGTTTTTTTAAACTTATATATATATATATATATATATATTTCACATCGTGGGCGCTAATTTATCAAGAATTTATTTTTAATTTAATTTTAATTTTATATGACCGTCGTGATGCCTAATTTAATACGAATACAGTTTAGGAGAACACCAATTTATTAAATTTATAAAATATTAATGAATAATTTTGTCGCGAATCGACGAGTTTGTTAAGAATTTTGATTTTTGTATATTATTTAATTTAATTTTTTATATATATGTTGCTTTTCATCTGTTGTTCCAAAGCTTGGATTTAACGTTATCTTTTCCATCTTGCCCTTCCGCTGGCGAGTTTTAAATTTTCGATTGCGTCTTGTACGATCGCTATCCACATCTTTTAGTTTCCAACACTTCTTTCCCAGTTTTGTTGTTTTGGGTTTATCCCTGCTATTTTCAAATCGTTTGCAATAACGTCTTTATATCTCAATCTTGGTCTTCCAACATGTCGCTTTCCCAATCCGAACGCACCGTACAGCAATCTTTTCGGGATGCGGTTTTAATCCATTCGGATGACATGACCTGTCCATTTGAGTCTCTTGGAAGTCTGTATTTGCATTATAGATTGGATTTCAGATATATCTAACACTTTTTCGTTTGATATAAGATCTTTCCAGCTGATTTTTAATATTTTCCTAATCATTTTTTGATGAAATGTTTCCAGTTTTTTTTTAGATGTTTCTGCATAATTGGCCACAATTCAGCTCGCTGCAACAATGTTGGAAGTATTATGGCTCTATATAATGCCGTATTTTTGTTTTAACTGTTAGATCTTTGTTATTAAATACCATATGCGATAGCTTTCCGCATGCTGAACATGATCTGTACGCTATTTCGTTTTCTAAGTTGGCATCTTTACTGATGCAGCTCTCGACGTATTTGAAAGAGTCCACATTTTTTAAGTCTGTTTGACCCAGATGAAAATTAGCTGTTTCTATGTTATTTGAAATTAATTGCACAATCTTTGTATTGCTGCAGTTTATATCTAGACCGAATTTCTGGTATGTTCCTTGCAGCTGCGTTACCGCTTTTTGTAAACTCTCTTTATTTTCCGATATTAGAGCACAATCATCTGCATATTGCAGGTTGCTAAGCGTAAATGTTGGCCGCCATAAAATCTAAAATCAATTTTTACACCAAAGTCATAGATGTGCTGCTTGAAGACCATGTGGACCACACTTATGTAAAAATTTAACAGTGATGGTGCGAGCACACATCCTTGTCTAACTTCTGACGTTATTTCGAAAGGATCCGTGACTCCAGCATCGCAGATAACAACGCCTATATTCCAGTATGTAGTTGTTGTATCAAGCGCATCAGCTTCGGAAGGGAGGCATCCTGCTATTTTTAGACACGTCTATAGACCGTCTCTATTTATAGAGTGGAGTCCTTTTTTAACGTCAATAAAAGCGATGTATAAATTTGTGTTCTGTTCACGCCTTTTTTCTATCACTTGTCTCATAGAGCAAATTTGATCAGCTCTACTTCGGTGCTGACGGAAACCTGATTGCTCCTCTGGCAAATACGCTTCCAAAAGTGATGTTAATCTACTTTGAATTATTTTACCAAGTATCTTTCCTGCTGCAGATAGCAGAGCGATTCCTCGATAATTGTTACAATCTGCCTTGTCGCCTTTGTTTTTGTATATTAGTGCTGCCTCCTTAAAGTCTTTTGGGATGGCTTCCTCTATCCATATGCGATCGTATAATCTATGCAAACACTGCAGAAGTTTCTCCCCTCCAGCTTTAAAAATGTCTGCAGGGATGCCATCCATACCAGATGACTTGTTATTTATACATCCCTTAACTACAGTCCGAAGCTCATCAATAGTAGGTGGCAGGTCAATTTCTTCAACTATACTTCTTTTGGACATTTCATAATATACGCGGGAATATACTACAGTAGTTTCCCCTTGCTTACTGTAGGATTTCAGGCTGTCTCCTATAAAACAGCCGCTTAACATGGAGAACAGGCGCTGACTAACAAGCCGTTCCTAACCTGGAATACAGACGCTGTTGGATTTTGATTGAGATTAGGCTTATAGCGGACTCGCTTTGACACGATGCTTTTAACGGGTTTATGTAGTGTTTTGTAAGGAAAGCTTTCCCAGGGCTACTCCACTGCACCCTGATACGTCATTGCTCATGGTTCGTGGTTGCTTATTCGTCAAACAGGTAACCTCCACATCTGAAGGCCGTTCCGCTATCCACCACCTGCGGACGCGCCTATTCCCCTGGGCTCAGGCCCTGGCGGATTGTACAATCTCCATGGAGAGTATATTATGCGCCAGTTTTTACAGACTCATGATAACGGGTTCTCCATTGGAGGAGTTAAGATATCAAATCTCCAGTATGCAGACGACACTAAGCTGATAACTAATAGCTTAAGCAGTATGACGCAAATTCTAAGTCGTCTGGTAAAATACAGCGCAGAATATGGATTAATAATTAATAAAGATAAGACGAAAATCATGATTATTGATATAAATTATCTGTGATTACACGCTGTTAACTGTGCGGTTATTTCTACGGTTGCTGATGACACAAAAATTCTATCTACTTATAAGATTCAACAGCGGCTACTGAAAATCTACAACTAACAATAAGTGAATTAATAGCTCGGCTGAAATGTTGGAAAATTCGAAAAATCGGTGCGCATAAATTTCACCTTGAGGAAAACAAAAAATATTTCAATGACACTGAATCAGCATATAATCACGAAAAAAGATTCAGTCAAGAAGCTAAGGATGCTTTTATATCTGTAGCAATTAATTTTTATGTCAATTTTAACGGTACAGCTGACTCAGTAGAAAAGTATAAAAGTAGTCTGCTATAAATAAATAATAATATTTACCTCCTAGTATTAATGTAAATTTCCGAAATAACACACAATTTATAGCAATGTTCTATGATCTTATTGTAATTTCCAAACTAATTAGTTTCGCGAACTGAGTAAAAATACAAATATCAGAATTAAAGGAATAACAATTGAAAATAAAAATTTAGACCTAGATTACAAAAAGGAGAAAAAAACGAATTTACAATTCTAAAACAATGAAACGAAAAAATCACCCACACACAAACACATTCATTTAATAAAAACCACTTTCAAAATTATAAATAAAAGTTAGTAAAATATTTTTTTTTATAACTTAACTCTTATTCAAAGTTTTAAGAAGCGTTTTACGATGTCGTCCTTAAAGAATAATGCCATAGGTAAGAACATGTTGGTATAAAGCTATATATTAATAATAATAATAATAATAATGATAATTTTGTATTTAGTTCACGTATGTTGAAAGAGGTTCCCTAATAATAGCGGTTGGATATAGGAACTAGAATATAGGTAAGTGGATATTTCGTCGTCAATTTTTAAGTCCCCAGAAACACACGCATCAAGAGCATAAGGAATTTCAGTAACGAATACACTTTTGAATATTTAATATTATTATTATTATTATTACTGTTTATTCTTCTTCCTTAGGCTTTAAGGCGGTTTTCCTTTTGTTTTCGACGTTCGCGAATTATTAGGATTTAAATTTCCGACGGGAAACGTCCTTCTAAGAAAGAAATCGATTCCAGCTACAGTAGGAAATTCTACTTCCCTAGAAAAAAGTAATTCCAACTACTCAGTGGTGGTTTAACTCCCGCGAGAGTTCCTTTTACCGATAGCAACAACGCGAAAAGAAAACGAAAGGCGAGGTAGCCATATTTTCATTTTTAGTTTAAATCAACAACCCCCCCCCCCCAAAAAAAAAAAAAAGTATAATTTTCGCACGAAGTTTCGTGTTTTCTTTTCTCCGTAGATTGTACAACAAATAGGTAAATCGGACCTCGGTAATGATTCATCAATTATTAACACGAATGAATTACAATAAATAAGTTATATATATGTATAAATATTTTTTGAAATGGTCGTCGTAGATTATGTATGTATAGAATAGTACAATGTGGGCTCCTTACTTTAATTATTACCAACTATAAAGGATAACGGCAACTCGGTGGCATAGTTGCTAGAGTGCTCAACTATCAACTCAATGGTCGGGGGTTCGAAACCTACACGCGATATTGAAAGTTTTTCATCATTATTTAATTCTTAATTATCACGGGGAAGGCAGTGACACCCCTCTCCATATAACATCATATGCGCGCGCATCTGCATTGTCTATAAGTAGTGCCTTTAATGCTATAAACGTACAGTAGCTAGTCACGACGTCCGGCAACGAACAATACGACGACGATGATGATGATGATGCTGATATATATACATATATATATACATATATATATATATATATATATATATATATATATATATATATATATATAATATATATATAATATATATCATATTTTCTCAATGTTTTACTAGTTTTATAACGGGGTGTAATTTTTTTAAATTTCGCTTACATCAGAAGACCGCAATTAATGATAAATTGTTTAGAATTAGATGTTTTATTAAACGATTAAGCGGTTAATTAATTCATGAAAATAGAAGCCTTTTAGTGAAGTTAAAAGAATGGAGTTATGAATATAGGCCACATTTTCAGATACAATGAACACTTAATACAAACAATTGAAGGCACCGTAGAAAGGAAAAATCTGGAAGTAGACCGAGAATAAAATATATCGAACGAATACAACACGATGAGCAATAGGATATTGAAAAAAAAAATGGTACTACCCGAAGTTTAAATTAGCTGTCAACCAATCTTAACAATACTGAGGTTTATGATGAGAAACGGTTTTGTACGATTATTTAGTTAAATTTTACGTGGCCAAGCCGCGGTAATTATTTGTTTTCTTATATAAACTAGTTTAACGAATACATATCGAATAATTTGAGAAAAAATTTCGGATTAAAATTTATAGCTGTAGGTAAGTTATAATGCAACCTTACGATGACACCGATCTCATTTTTATATTATTTGTATTACTGGTTGTTTGTTATTTTTTTTTCTCTTTTTTCGATATTTATTTCTTCATAGCATTTGTTACTGAGAATTGCTACATTTTTTAATCTTCCTTAAAAGTTCATATATGCTTGTTATCACTGTTTTGTGTTGCAGTTTATTCCTTCTTTAATACTATCCTGCTTCCTATTTGGGTTTTGTAAGTTCGCTATAACTTTTTGGTCTTTTAGAAGTTTTACATTTTTTTTCTGTCTTTAACATTTTTGTTTTAATCAGTAATCGGTATTTTGCAACCCGTGGAATATATAGCCGCAATTGCAATCGGCTCCTAGATAGGTAAGACAGTTTTTCACTATGTTTTACATCTTTTATAGATCATAATATGATGTATTTCGTTTATGTTTCTATTTTCGGAACTTATCCAGGTGTGAATATGTATTTTGCTAGTTTTAACGTGTTGTGAATATGTATTTTGCTAGTTTTAACGTGTTGTGAATATGTATTTTGCTAGTTTTAACGTGTTGTGCATATGTATTTTGCTAGTTTTAACGTATTTTCCAGCTATTCGTAGAAGTATTCAATTTGTTTTATTTTCAATTGTTGGCGTACTCGTACTGGTCTCGATCATTAGTTTTGTCTTGATTTTCATCATTATTATACTATCTCTAAGACTGGAATTATCTCATTTATATTGCAGTCGCTATGTGATTTTTTCATCGGTATCTTCGTGCGTGTCTTTGCGACTATATACAAGCTCGTATTCATCATCTTCCGCTCCCCAATCACTAGTTTCGAGCTGTTTCATTTATTAGATTAAATAGGAAAAAAATATCCTAATACTGATTCCATGAGTGTTCTTTTACAACTGTGTTGATTCCCGGAATTTACGATGAGTGTATTAGAACTCTCAATATAGATTAAGTAGTTAACCTGTAAAAATGACGCAAGTAATATGAAATCCTTATCAAAACATTTTCCAGGCCGTTTAACGGTTGTCAGTCTGACGTTATCAATTTCATGTTTATTTCTAAAGAATTGTTAGTCGAAATTTATTGTGTGTGGACTAAGATGAAAACAGTTTTTTCCATGAAGTTTTTACTCAAGTACACGCACATACATACATACATACATAGACGGTTCTCGCACGTAACTAAACTTAATTTTCCATTTTAGATCATAATTCATTTTACAACGTTCCTCGAGTAATCATGGGATGATTTTTGATGAAAAAATTCGTCAAAACAGGAAAGAAAAATGATTAATGGCGTGAAAAATCGCCCATCTACTTTTTTTTTGGGGGGGGAAGGAATTTTTATGAAAGCATTTCGGTTGTGGTGCAGAAAATTTGATGTAATTTATACACACGTATACATGCATATTATATATATATATATATATATATATATATATATATATATATATATATATATATATGTAACAAGAAGAAGATATGTATATAAATATATAAAATAGGTAACGCGAAGAAGTAAGCCGGGCCACTGAAGAAAGAATTTAATTAAACATCCTAAAATGATTAAAATTAATTGTAGACTCTAGGACAGTTATGATGACACCTATAAATGTAGAGCAACAATTTTTTAACCATATTTTCGTTTTTTGTAGGTGATTTAAATTTTGTTATTCTAGTATTAATATATGCAAATTACCCTGCTAAAACTTATGTAAGAGGGTAAATTCAGTTGAGAATAATAATGCACATGTATATATATATATATATATAATGCGTGCTCAAATTCCGAAGGTCAGATCATACCACAGAATATGGATTGTACCCGTAATTTTCATATTAGAAATTTTAAACCTTATATTATAGATGTAATTTTAACTTATTTGAATTATTAATTTTATTAAGTTAATTTAACTTCTTTTAATTGTACTAATATTTCTTCTAATTTACTATACATCAGTTTGTATTGAGACGGAATGACGTTTGTCACTAATTTTAATTACTTGACCCATATTGATCATATCTAGTTTGATTTGTTTCATTTGCGTAATGTCTGAATAGCTCTGGTTGGTCCGGAAATTATCCCTCGAATTTACGGAATTGCAATTTATATGAAATTCGTAATACTTACAAAAATTCAACTTAATAACGAAAAATAAATTTAAAAAAAAAATACACAGAATATTGATCGTATCTGAGAAATTAATAATCTTATCGTAACAGTTAGAAAAGTTTCAAACGGCAAATGTTTATTTATTATTCAGAAATTGTCTGTCAGGATGTTGGAAAACTTTGAAGAAATTGTTGTATTATCATTTACGATCTGTAGTGCAGAGAAGTATGAACATTTAAATAGATAGATCGAATCAAATTGGAAGCGTTTGTAATGCGCTATTGGACACGAGTGCAGAAAATTAGCCAGACAGATAAAGTAAACAAAAGATAAGTATTCGGAGTACAAAAGATTGGTAATAATAAATGAAGAAATAAGTGTGCTGCAGAACATTCGTAAGACGCGACTTAAATAGTGAGGACATGAATTATTGCAGGAGTTATTCTCGCGGTCAACCACGCGTAACGTTCGTTGACATCCTGTTAAAAGAAATACCCGCGTATTACGGATTAATAAAGGCGAAAGCGCGTAACAGATATTCATGGGGGGTCGATTGCGGCGTGGGACAAACCGGAAGTTTCGCTGAAATATTAATGACGACGACGATATTAAATTATGTAAATATACAAACGTACGAGATAGAACCTGAATTACAATATTATAAATGTTTTCGAGATGATTTATTCGATGATATAAGTAATAAGGGTCTGTTATCGATAAGGTAATGATGGATATATTAATAAAATTAAACGGAAACTTAGCCGAGTTGTCGGATATATAGCAACAGATATGGAATCGAAATGACGGTTACCAAAATGTTAGAATCGAGAAATGAAGAGGTTATAATTGGTTAAAAATCGAGAAAGAAAAGGTTCTATTTCAGTTAGAATCGTGGAAGGAACAAGTTCGAAATGAAGAGGTAATAGTTGGTTTTGGAATCAACAAAAAGGAAAGGGTTCTAGTTGGTTAACAATCGGGAAATGAAGTTCTAGTTGGTTTAGAATGGAGAAAGAAAGAGGTGATGAATTATTTTTAAGAAATATATCTAATTTGTCGCGAAGGTAAATACCGTTTATGTTCAAAAGTCAAATTTTAAAAAAAATCAACATTGTCCTCTGTTTACGTTATAAAAATAAATTATATTCAAAATTGTATCTTGCATAAGTGATAAATTTTGAATAAGGAGTTTTATTTAAGTGTCAAAACGTGTTCTATTTTTGAAGAAATAATTTAATTATTAATTTTCTTTTAGCGCAACAGATAGGTAATATTTTCCTGTGTATAACGCTGTTGGATTTGAAATATTTTCGACGAAACGAAATTATATATATATTTTTCCTATCAATCTATATACCTATCTCCCTCTCCTTGCTTCAAATTTGTCAATTTATGGATCACTCGGAAACAACAAATTTCTATATAAGTCAGTGTCGTCGACGAAAGCAAAACTGGGATTACAAGTTCTAAAGAATTATACTATTTTATTTTATCTTATCATGCTAAATAAGTAGTTCTTGCATATATATATATATATATATATATATATATATATATATATATATATATATATATATATATAATTGTTTAACACGAAATGGAAGGGACCGGAATATTTTTTCGTGTTAAAAGAATCTCGCGGTAAACGAGATTAAGTGCCGTATCCCTATCGGAGGTATGCGACTACTTACCTATGCATATTTTGTTGTACAGTGCAAGTTGCATACAAGGCAATCATAATATGGCGTTAGCGTAGATAGACATACACATCCGGGTGAACTGATTGTAATCGCTTTGTTGTCACCTTACAATGCAGCTCCGCCTGGTTTTTTGTAGTGTATTATATTATTACCAGAGCGCATATGGTGTTGTGCGTGGTGGTTTGTCATTGCCTTCCACGCTATACTGATATTGAGATTATTTATATTTCTATTTTTCTTATGATAAGTTTTTCGTCGCCGATCGTATTCGAAATTGGTACCTTCCGTATAGAAGTTCGTGCTCTGGCCACTAGCCTCTCTCGACGACAAAAGTAAACATACTGAACAAAATTATGTTTATTACATTTTATATTCAATAAATATGTGTGTATGTATTAAAATTCGATAAAGCAAGAACCTAATATAATTTAAGACATAAATAATTTTCGATTTAAAAAAAAAACAAACAAATATTAAAATTTTATCCGTTTGTTTTGAAAACAATATATTTCTTTTGCATTGTATTTTTTTACATCAATTTTCGATATCATTTCAATTTTGTCATTTATTTCATCCTTGAAATGTGCATGTAAATAACTGCGCACACTTTTCATGATGTTTCATATTTTGGACGTTGTGGAACAATGACTGCATTGTTCTGAAATAACGAATCAGTTCATTTCTGAAAAGCGACATCTTTTTGCGTTGATCGATTTTTATTTCGTGTTAATAGAAAGAAGAAAAATGTACGAAGACACATGCCAGTTTGTCGACCGTTTCATTATTTCGTGTTAATCGATATTTAGTCTTATGCTTTATCACCTTAAACATATTTCACTGTATATATATATAATATATTGAATGTATTGGAGAGTAGTGATTTTATACATTATAAACCGAACAAAATCATAACACCATTTAATCACTAAAAGTTTTTTATTACGAAGCTTTTCGTCAGTTACGTAACTTTCAAGCACAAAATAAATATTAAATCTTAATATTTATTGTGTGCTTAGATTTAATATTTATTGTGTACTTGAAAATGACGTAACTGTCGAAAAGCTTCGCAATAAAAAACTTTTACTGATTAAATGTTGTTATGATTTTGTTCGGTTTATAATATATATATATATATATATATATATATATATGTCCTCGGCTAGCATATTCGTTTCCCAGTTTTGCTGTCGTCTCTATTTATGTTTGTGTCGATTATGCGATATTAGTCCTATTTTGTGACTTGTTACAAAGCTACACAATGAACATTTGAGAGCCGTTTTGGGGCACGGTACTAATTGTTATCCGCTGCTATCGGCTTCAATTTTCTTCTTTTAATGTATCTTCTTCTTTGCATTACTTGCTGAATTACTGATACCCATTGCTTACGATCCAATGCCAGCTTTCGATGAATTTTTGTACACGTAATGTATTAGGTAATTGAAAATGGTTTTCTACGAAGATTACGAATTTTGAAATTTTGTGTCCTGACCCCTAATTCACGCTATAAAATTTGGAATATCCATGGAAACCTCGATACGAGGAAAATATTAGACTGTAAAAAATGTAAAATATAAAAGATGTGCAGGAATTATAACGTTGCGTAGGTAAAGGCTGACATAGCGATGCAATTTTTCATATTTTTCTAACGATTTAAAAATTTTAATTTTAATGCGTTTATCGACTGCACTCCGACACGCCTGCATTTTAATATTTTTAGTCGTATATTGGTCATTTTTTAAGTAACAATATAAATTTTTGTACGACTGAAAGATGTGAACATTTAAAGTAGTGTTTTAGTTATAATACTCCTTTTTAGATCTCCATAATTTTTAATGCGTTGCGTAATTATTTTTGAGGATTGAAACGTTCCCGTCGAATAAATGACTCTTATAATGAAAATAAACATTTTTTTATCATTAACAATAACAACAACAACAATATATTCCCATAAGTTATAAACATAAAAGAAAATATAACACGGGTTGCAAACATTGTGTACCGGGGATTGCCACAATAACACAGTAGGAATATAAAGAATAAAAGAAAACAAAACGTTGAATGCTGCAGGAAAAAAGCAAATAAAAGACTAGAAAATAAACACGTTTTCTAATTACAAATAATACATGTTAATATAGAAACTTAAGTCTAAATTACAAAAATATAATGTTTAGGTTGTGAGTTCTTAAATAAATACTATGTAATTGAAAAAAATAAAAATAAAAAATAAAAAATAAAAAGTGGGTAACATGGATGTCGAAGGTGCTTAGTAAGTAAGGGGTTAATACTAATAAATAAATTATAATTAATTACTAGATAATGTTACGTTTAAGTCGCCTGTGTTTATATTTGGAATACATGAAACGAAGTTAGCATTTAATAAAAAAAGTCAGTCGATAGCTTTAACAATATCTCTAATATAGGGCAGATCAGTAGCAGCGAGGTGCATTGAGAATACATCTGAGGCATCTATTTTGAATGACTTGTAATTTATTAATGGAGGTTTTTGATATGGAGTTCCAGGAAAGGACAAGCGTAGCAAAGTATTGGACGGATTAGTGCTATATTAAAAGTTTACAGGACACTATGTCTGAAAAGGTTAAACAAAATTATTTCGACATTCCGAATAAAAATTTATATTCTTAATTAATCGTCTTGGGCGAATTGAACTATTAGGTTATGCCAACGTAGTAAAACGTGCCTTAAAAAGATTATTCTGTAACTAACTATTAATATCATTTTCTCTCTCTCTCTCTATATATATATTAAACATTTCATTCATATAGCCCTCTCCATCTAGGTACAATATTTTAAATATATATTTTTTTATAATAAGGGACATTCGGTTTGTATTAAAAGTTTAAATTCTAGAAATATTTATATAACCTATTCAAAATTATTTAGTTTAGGAGAAATAAAATGTATATTTTAAAATTAAAAAAGCTCGGACTTCGATTTAATCACCGGAAAATTATTATCAGAATTGCCGGACAAAGCGATACTATTTATTAATAATATTTTTAACGCGGTGTTTCGCCTGCACTATTTTCCTCTGTCATGGAATCTGGCGCAAATAGTTGTAATACCTAAATCGGATAAGGCACCGGACTTGGTCACATCATATAGACCTATATCCTTATTACCTATCTTGTCAAAAGTGCTTGAAAAAATCGTATTAAAGCGGTTAAATCCTGTCCTAGAATCGGATAATATTATTCCAGATCATCAGTTTGGATTCCGCAAGAAGCACTCGACTATGGAACATGTGCTTCGAATTGTACATACGATAGAAGAAGGCGTTGGTGCCAAGCAAGTATGTCTCGGTGTGTTTCTAGAGGTCAGGCAAGACTTTGATAAGGCATCATGGGCTATTATATAAACTTAAAAAAATTCTTCCTCATTCGTACTTCCTTCTCCTTAAATCCTACCTTAAGGATCGTACATGGCAAGTAAAATACGAAAACGAATACACCACTATCTATAATATTTTCGCTGGCGTGCCTCAAGGGAGTGTCTTGGGTCCGGTGTTTTATCTGTTGTTCACTGCCGATTTTCCAGCTAGTGACGATGTTATAACTACCACGTTTGCGGACGATTGGACATACGGCCTGATGCTGTGGGGCTGCGCCAAAAATAGCTATATAAATAAGATACAGCGGTTCCAAAATAAGGTCATTAAGCCACTCATTGCTCCTCCTTGGTATGTTTCGAATTATACATTACATCGTACGTTCTCATTCCTTATGTTAAAGACGAAGTCAAACGCGCTGTTGAGCATTATAAAAGGCGCTTGAAGTCTAATACACTGGCCATCAATTTATTAGACAACAGTCTTCACATACGCCGATTCAAACGAACCAGGACTTTTGATTTATCCTAATTTCTACCGGAATTCTTTGGGGAGCATTAATGGGTGTTGTCCTCATTCACGCTACTTCGCATTTCATAACAATTGCTAGTTGGCCTCTCGGCTAGTTGTAATTATGTTATTTAATTAAAAAAAAAAAAAACCTAAAAAGTAATATTATACACGAAATATTCTATTTTCTCCGCTTTCAGTAATTTTTTAAAAATTATTTCAGAAACCAAAATGTATAATTTTGTGCAAAAAATTTATAATGCGTGACTAAAAGTTTAATTCTTAAGCGTCTAAAAAATTTCATGATACGAAGACACGCACAAATTTTATTAGGCCGTTCGATTTAGTTATGTTGTTAAAGGGTAAAGGGTAAACTGAATTTAAATTAGAAAAAAATCGCGCAATTGATAATAATAATATCGATGAAGAGAATTAATAACAAATAATCATAATACATAATGAAATAATGAAAATAAATAATAATTAGTAATAATAATAATATAACAATAATGATAATAATAATAAATAAAAAAATTCGATTGAGTAGTATGGTCTATTAAATTTGATAATAGGACAAACTTTGTTTTATAAGATCCCTTTTCTTTGATTACTTTGTGTTATTTCTTTAAATAAATTTAACATTTTATCTTCCCTCTCCTTCCTCCGTTTTCATTTTTCCTTTATATTTTGCTTAAATTCTTTTATGTTCAAATTTGAAAAAGCTGGATTAATTCATCATACTCTCGAATCGTTTACAGTATCAAAAGGTTGTGGTATATTTGCATTGGTGATTATCGTGAGTTTGAGAAAATTTGAAAAAAAATGTCTCTTGTTTAAATATACCAATACATCTTGCACACAGAAAGGTGCTTATATATATATATATATATATATATATATATATATATATATATATATATATATATATGTGCATGTGTATATGTATAATTGAAAGTATAAGCTCAAAGAAAAAATATAAAACACAGAAAGAATACATTTTTAAGTGTGTGTGATGTATATTATGTATACGAACACGAACAAACAAATGAACAAATATATTCATGTATTATGTATGTGTACCCCTCTCAATACATGTTACTTTTTTTTATGTGTGGGGGTTACAAATTAACTAGAGGAATTTCTTTATAACGACGCCGATAATCGTAGTCCTTTTAATTAAAAGTCTTACGAATCATAGTCATCTTTCTTCTGTTTTATTTTTTATTTTTAAGACGCAGCTCGTTAAATTATTTCAAAAGAAAATTTAACGTGGAAAAACCGAAACGAATAACGTGATTATTAAAAATTAATTAACGGAATTTGCGATTTTTCGTTTTTTTTTTCTTAACATCGTATCAGCACTGAGCGCTGCAAACAATGCTGATCACGGATAAGGGAATAGGTGTTAATCTGATGCCTCCATTACAGCACAAGATTGCGAGAAGAGAAAAAGGAGTAATAACTGAAATATGTTAGGTGATCGGAATACTTCTCAGGTGGCTGAATTATCTGGAAGACGTGTTCTATGATGGGATTGTTACTGTGTTCAAACGTCAAATAATCTCTTGTACTGTTGAGTATGTATGTCAGTGGCATATATGGAATCTTATGATTATTTTGTAATGTCAGATTGGAGATGTGGACTGGAGTGGATGTGGTATTACGAAATATCTTCGACTGTTGTTCTATTCTTCGAACATGACTTTTACCAATACTTTCATACTTCTCTATTTCGTAACGTCAAATAGAGGCGATCATTGTAAGGCAGATGATCCCTTTAGTAGCTAAATTTAAAACCAATATCCGCGCTAATAATGGATGTAGTAATTATTTTTCACGAGCGATGATAATTCTTTTAGTCTGTGCGACGTGTAGTCGGCGTGTAAGACTCTTATCCAATAATTAGACTAAGGTAATGTACGGAATCTGCTTGAGCAATTTCTTCATTATTTATTTTCAGAGCTGGACACCTGACTTTTCTATTTGTAAATGTAAAATGCTGGCACTTGTTCGGGTTAAATAACAAGCGCCAGCTTTGTGCCCATTAAACTAGCCAATTTTAATTTTGGACTGTTGTGTTTGCGTACATTGCATATGAATTGAACGCAAGGATAGCTATATCATCGGCAAATATTGCTATGATAGTCTGACAACTGGTCGACATGTCTGTTGTATAGATTGTGTATAACCTTGCTGAACGGACGATAGGATTTTTATTAATATTATCATCGTCATCTACGTCAGCTAGACATCGAAAAATATTACTTTTTTTTTGTAAATTAGTTTTATATTATCAGAATGAATCGATTTTTCGACTTTAGATATATTTTTTGTCGTTTGCTGTTTTTGTCACTTTTGCTGTTTGTGGATTTTGATCCTTTAATGGAATAATTATCAGTAGAGGCGGATTCTTGTAAATGAATATATCCAACTAACCGGTCAGATCGCAAGTTAACACCAACGCTTTTCCTTTCTGATTTATCTGATGACGACGAAGATGACGTTTCGTGTGATAATATATTGCGATTACTATTAGAATCCTGTTTATGTGAGGTTTATTTATCACCGCCGGTGGAAGGGTCAGTAGTATCCTTTATAACGTGGACTTTAGCAGAGTGATTGTATAGGTTTTTGGGGATGGCCAGAGAAAGGTCAAGTATTAAATATATTTATCAAATTTTATTTTATTATTATCGTATCAATTACGCGCTTATTTAGAGATATCCTGCATTATAAATTTACGTTCGACAGCCAGTCTTCTGCACCTTCCTCTAATGAATGTAGCCCAATTAGTCCTTTATTAAAGTTATTTACTTTACACTAATTGATAAAGTGTGACATCGTTTGGGTCTCGCCACAGCTCCGTTTCCGACAGTTTCCATTTGTTCATTAAATATTTGCAACGACCTTGGTTGGTTTTGATGCGATTTAAATTGCACCATGTTTTTCTGTTGAGACCAAATCCTGGCACCCTGCTAGCCGGATTTGATATTAATTGGCGTCGTCACTGCTCTGTGGCTCGTTAGCCGTCAGCCATGCTGGTTTCCTGCTGCAGAGACGTGTGGGATCTTTGATAAATGTTTGTACGTGAGAGTGCGTACTGTTGTATTTAGCCCATTCTCGTTTGAATGTTTCTTCTCTGCGGTTGTGCGGTGGAAATATATTTGCCAGCACGGAAAGCCACATAGTGGGAGTAGATTTTAGCGTACCAGTTACTAAGCATAGTGCTACGTCAAATAATAAAGGACACGGGAGTAACAAATTATGCAAAACTTAAAACAAGGACAGAATGAAGATAATCTTAATTGAACTCGTTAGAATCATCAGTCATTCCACCAAACTATGGAGGTAAAGAAGAAGCCAGTTTTATCTCCCCGATATTACAAAGTTTTATATTTTTTTATTATAATTATTTTTAATGGGGTTGCCTCTACAGCCTACCCAAGGTGATACTGTACGTACTAACTCAAATTTCTGTAAACGAAGTCAACTTCTCTAGAAATATCGCTTTGTCTGGAAACTGATGTAAATTCTCAAGATGATGAAGGAACAATACATTGTACGGACGACCGCATGTTAAGCGCGAGGTATTGTGTTCATTTCGTTGTTTTTTTTTCTTTTTGGACGAGAAACATAATTTTTATTTTAGAGTGCGATAAGTAATTGAAATATCCAATTAATCCACCGACACTATCCGACCGTTCCCAATCTATTAAGTATAATGCGGGGAGGGTGGTTTGAGTAATTCTATATTTGATGTTTAATACATTCCGAATAATAAAGGTTACTTTTTAAAAATATCCATTTTGATTTTGTCATTCGCGGTGGTGCACTGCGTATGTTCAATTACACGACCTTTCCTTATTTGGGTTGAAAAATTTGATAGTTCACTTCCTCGTTTTAAAATTCAGATATAATTTGTAATTCACTAAAGATACTTTTAATGTTTAGAGTTTTGGTAGCGAAGTCTTTAGTATACTCTAATCAAGTATATATATTTTTTAAATTATATTTGGGAGATTCAGCACGTGTTGCAGGAATAGCGGTAGTGGAATTAATTAAAGAGAAAAAAATATACACGTATATACATATCACAGGTTTTTTTTCTACACACATGAATATGCTTGGTGGGCATAATTTTAGTGTTTGATATTTTTTTTTGTGCGCGGCTTTTCGAGAAATGTTATTATTTCGGTATAGTCAAATAGGTTCTTTAGCAGAATTTTACATTCTCCTATTTACTATGAAAAACTCGGTTAATATTCTACTCCAGAGTATTGCGCTAACTTAGTTGGCAAACTAAAGGTCTATTTGGCTTATATATAGGCTCGACTTTTATTTATGCTTAGAAGACTAAAGGTCTATTCGATTCCATAAAAAAATGCTACCTCGTTAGGAAGATAACGTGCGAAAAAAAAATGAAATATTCCCCTATTTATAATGGAATTTTTTCATTTGCGCGAGTATATCGTGAAATTAGAGCGCCCGTTTTGATTATTATTATTATTATTATTATGTGGTTTTTAATAATTCTCGCTCTCTCTTTTTCCAATGTGTATTATTTTTTCTTTAAATAGTATAACTTTAATCGTGATTCTGTAGTATACTCTCGAATATACTCGGGTATTCAAATACGATGTCAAACACAAGCTGTTAAGCAATATATGAGCCGCTTAGAGACTCACTCGAATGTATTGACGATGAATCTACTTGACAACAGTCTCGATATTCGTAGGTTAAAACGCAGTCGATCAGCCATCGCTGGATATTAACCCCTAACAAGTTAGTTCGCTCTCTAGTTCAAGCGTTGCATGGCCACTAGGCTAATTACAATTTTAAAAATATGTATAAAAAGAAAGATGGTGCGATTTAAAGTCCGCTAGTTTTTTTCTAACGCGGTTTCCTCAAGCCCAATATGTCAATAATACGTAATTGACCGATGTACTTAATGTTACTAATACTACCGCCTAAATTCAGCCGGATTTATTGCGGCAAAGTCATTGAAAATTGGACGGTTTATACCAGCGATAGACATTCGAACGATGTTATATTCCGTTGTCACATATGGGCTTTTCGAATAAAACAAAAAACAACCCGAAGGTGACTTGTTTCGTTCCATTTCAACTAGGACCCGATCGGTCCTTATTGGAAAAACCTATAGTAACGTATAATTTCTTTAGTACGTTGATCATTTTCGATGATTATTTCCAATTTAAATTTCGGAATATCTTACAGTTGAATTGACGATAGAATTCTGTTTTAGTTTATTCTTGTTCCTGAATTATGTTTCCGAACTTTTCTCCGGTTTTGTCTCCCCGACTGGTGACTTATAAACGCCTCTTTTCTCATTATTTATGTTCCGCAAATTAGTTCTTCTTCTTGTTACGCCATCATAGCTAGTAGTAAATCCTAATCTCTTGACGCCTGTTAGAGTTGAGGTGCTGACATTTGATACCATTTCTCATATCTGCTCCCAAAAAAAGTTTTCGCTTACCAGGGTTTCTATGGCCAATAATTTCAACATATTGTACAAGAAGGAACAGGTAATATTTTTCTGGGTGTTTATGCATGTGGCCGTAGAATTTTAATTTTCGGGTTCTGACGGTATAAAACACCTCAGTCTGATTTGACATTTCATCCAGCACTCTTCTATTGGTCACGCGATCTAGGTATGATATTATTACTTACAACTTCTTGTCATTGTTCCTTTTCACCAGAACGTCCAGAATAGCCAGTTCGTTGCAACATCCACGTTCCATAGTGACCTTTATGTTGTTATGAAATGAATTTAATGTACCAAAAAATACGGTTGTTCCGAAATTATTATATCCAATTTTAAATAAATAGCTTTAAAAATTATATGATTTTAACAAATTTGTCTGTCCGTTCGTCCCGAAAAATATGTCTACGATTTATGCAACATTTTCAGTGAGTACTACGTATACATTCGCTGTATAGTGCAAAATTCTAAACGATAGTGTGTAAATTGGCGATATATAAAGTGAAAAAGCAAAGTTTACTTATTACCACTATTATATCTAACCAACACAAATAAAATTTATGAAGTACTACAACAAAGCGTAGCTTTTCGATTTGCAGATGAATTAGCATTACTAATATATTAGGATTCGGAACACACGGGAAAAATTGTTACGAAATGATATAGACGAATTAAATAAGTGGGTACACGCACGCTAAAGGATTAAAAATGAATACTGTTAAAACAAATTGAATGTAAATCGGAAGAATACACAAGAAAGGCGTGGAAAAAATACACAGTGGAAACAGTATACAAGGGAAAATGGTGTGTAAAATGTCCAAAAGTTGAATTAGTAGTAGTAACGCACAAAAATATCAGGGAATATAGATGGATTTTTTTTTTGATTTTTTGGATTGGATTATCACATTCAATATTCAGTTAAGAAATACGTGGTACCTATAAATTGAAGCAACAGGTTACCGGCCATATGTTAACAATAATTTATAATGCGGTATGGCAAACACGCCTAAAATACGGCATTTTAATATAGGTCCAGGAAAATACCAGTAAACTAGTAAAACTAAATCATCTACAACAAAAAAAAAATAAGGGAAAACAGATATATTATTTCCAAAAATGTTTTTTGATCGAATAACGGGGTTATTTGTCTTTTGACGTTGTTGATAACTATAATATACATACATGTATATATATATATATATATATATATATATATATATATATATATATATATATATATATATATATATGTATATATGTGTATATGTAAAACGGGACAAAAAGGAATATACCTACAAAGTAGAGGAAAGCTATTAAGAAATGATAAATTATCACATTTTACACTAGTCCTCGCCGAAATTTTCAACTTTTGTCCGTAGAAACGGTAAGGCGGAACGTTTGTTGACCTATTTTTCAGTGGAGCTGGTTTTGCCAAGAAGCTGAGCTGGCCAGTTAACAGATTTATGTATATATATATTTAAAGAATATAGGATACATACGTCGAGTAAAGTGTAAATGTATCACATATATCACACCCCAGCTACTTTTGGTTTTTTATCTTTACCCGTTCCGGTATGCAAGTAAGCGTTAGTGACCTATTTTAAGATTTTGACCACACTCTGCAGACAGTTTCGTTATCGTTATCAGTAGCAGCATTATCGTTCGTGTTATCGGATTGCGGGACTCGTTAATCCGATTTGTTTTCCGGCGGAACGATATTATACCGGGATTTTAAAGTTCACCGGCGAATTACACGTAATATTAAGCTTATTCCGAGAAGATACGCGACATTTACGATTGTAGTTAACGCGGAAGGGATTCATAATAATTTGTTGGTGTGGTTTCATACGACCGATAAACCAACCCCGTTCGCTCTAAGAGAACGTTTTCGCAGCGAATCGATAATATGTTATTCAAATTTTCAATTTATTATCTAACTGTATGCTCTTTAATTTTCTGAACTAGTCTAATTTTCGCAGTACACGGTATTTGTAGAATTAAAGTAATGATTTTTTTTTATTTATATAAATATATTTATATATTCAACATAAATCGCAAATAAAAAGAAACGAAAATGTTACGAGTATAAATCACTAACTGTATTTAATTGAATTAAAAAAAAATATTTGCAAAGTCACGCTTTCCTCGTAATTGTCTGTAGTTAAATAACACTTTATCTAAGCTGTCAATTGTTATTTCATTTCCTAGTAGTGGACATCTGAACAAGTGTTTATGGTCTCCTCCACGCATTCGCATCTTGAATCAGTATCTAGTTGCCATTTTTTTTTTAAATTTTCCTTTGTACTGCCGCATCTTGTTCGTAATCTAAGGTTTTCCATTTTTTCATCGTGTTGTGTGGCAATATGCCTCGTTACCAACTACGTCCAGTTGTTGCCATAGTTCCTTACGGTGTTTTGCTGGCTCGTGTATAAGTGGTGTGATGAAGTTCCAAAAATCTTTTCTAGATTTAAGTCTTTCTTTAGGCGGTGATTGTCCATAGAGCATGTGGCGCTGGTCTGTAAGTGCTAGTGTTTTCGTTCTCATTTCTGATAATTGATGGTGGAGCGATACTACTGGCTCTATACAGATCTCCAATCGCTGTTGGCTTTAGGCAGCCGGTAATGATTCTGTAAGCGCTGTTTAACGACCTGTCCACTTTTCTTGTGTGGGCTGATCTGATGCAGTCTGTGCTAGCATACGCGCTGGCTGCAATAAAGCCAGCGCCGATGTTCGAAGCACTTCTGGCGTAGCACCCCATTTCGTAGAAACGAGTTTTTGCAATAGATTAATTCTTGTTTCAATTTTTTTCTTGAATGTTTCGCAATGCGTTCTAAATGTAAGTGTTCGGTCTAAGGTAAAACCTAGATATTTTGGATTATGCCGTATCTTGTATCCGTTCCAGTAGGCATTCAGTTTACATATTGTCTTTCCATTGTTTAAGTGGAAGGCACACACTTCCATTTTTCCTGGATTAGGGTTTAAAGCATTTTCATTATAGTAATCATCTATGTTCTCCAATGCTCGTTGTAAATGCTCTTGAATTTCTTGGGTCCTGTCTTGAGCTGCAACTGCCAGGTCGTCTGTGAATATGAACCTCCTTGTTCCCAATGGCTGATCATTGGTGTAGACATTGAAAAGTGTTGGGGCGAATACCTTAGCCTGTGGTAGGTTCTTTCTATATTATTAGCCGTGACATTTGCTAGACCAGTTTTATTTGTGCGTTCACCATTTAAGTTTTGCTTCATATCCAGTGAGTTTATCACAATCCATCTTTCTCTTTTTTTTTGGTTTGCTGTCGACTCATTTACTTGTTCTGCGAGTTCCATTGTATTAATGACTGAAGAGATGGTTGTAATAAAATATCCAATGTCAGTCATTTCTGACTGATACTTCTAAACGTTCTAACTGTTTTGATTAAAATTAAAAAAAAAAAAAAAAAGTGTTAGTCGTGTATGACTGGTACTTTTATATAAGATTTTTTCGGTATCTAATTAATGTAAAATAATTTCGAGTACGTGGAGTAGTTAATATAACGGTATACCGAATAATGAAAGTTTTAGATGAAAATTTTTTGCTTTCAATATAAACATATGTGTAATAACAGATAATATGTCAGTCATAAATGACAGATTTTTTTTTTTCGAGGTTTTATTTCGTTTCTATAAATAAATGGCACAATTTTATATTAACCACACTGGTTCGAAAGTGATATTTATTAATATGGAGTAAAAATCAATAATTAACACATCGCATTTATACAAAAAAATCATACGGGCTGGCGGTAATGAACAACGTGTCAGTCACATATGACTGATACGGAGCTCAGAGTGATAAGAGATGGCGTACATCAATTTCAATTCATGTCAGTTTTTAGCGTCCGTAATGAGTTCGTAGTTCGGTGGATTTTTTGTTATAAATTCGTCTTCTTCGTCCTGTTGGGTTTCCTTTATATTCTTCGTCTTGTATCGTGAGCGTGAAAATGCGACCTTCTTTCGGATTTTACGCGCTATATATTTCGTTTCCTCCTTTTTAATAATCGTCTATTATGTTTTTCCGACTTTCTCCTATTTTTCTTAAGGCCTCCGCTCCTCGTTGGTTAATCTTTCGAGGATATTCGTAAAAACCTTCGATTGCGGATAATTTTGTTTATAGTTCACTTTTCGCGGGAATATTTCAATAACAGACTATACGTAACATCTCATTATTCTTTTTCGAGGTTCGTGTTTTTCTTTTGATTTCTAAGCACTTTGCTTAGGTGTCGGATAATTTCGGTAAAATAATTCAGACCGCGGTGAATTATGAACTTCTATATAATTCGAAAGGACCAACTTCCACAAAAAATTACAATTAACGGTAAGAAGACAAAAAATATCAATATATAACACCTCGTTGAATATAATTCGTTTCTATAGATATACGTTTTTTTGGCGTACAATAATGTTCAACAACAGACATCGCGTTATTCTAATTCTAAAGAATAATCAGAAAATATACAAATTTAACTTTTTGTGTCACATGACTAACGAAATAAACCATATTCGATTATAAACGATCGAAGCCTTTTTCGCGGTATGATTATTAATATTAAAATTTAAAAAAACTTGCGGGCGATACTGCGTCATTATTTTGGAAAAAAACACCTAAATAAAACCGTTTTGGATATGTTTACACAGCCCATTATCGAGACAGAACATCAACTGACTGAGCTAGCTGCTTGCTCCTAGTTTTGCCAACATATTTATGGAAGAAATTTACAAAATTATACTTCAAAAGTGCAATCCTAATACCGCCATGTAGAATGAAACCAAAAAAATTGAATAGTTCTTAATTGATTTATATTCATTTTATCCAAATATAAAGTTTCATATGAAAAAATAAATAAATGGAGAATTAGCGTCTTAGCGAAAAACGGGAACGGTGGAAAAATTGTTATATCTGCTTTCTGTAAAATTACACATAAGGAAGGATTTTCATTATCCCTTGAACAACGACTAGGTGTATTCATTGTCGAACAAAAACAGTAATTCGCGGTGATGTATCGAATGAGCTAAATAATTTAAAACTTTCCACGATAAATAATAGATATGATGTCAGAGGAGCTGAATTTTTCATCGACAAATTTACTATATTGATAAGGTGGACAAATGATTATTGGGAATGAAACATTTGCTTGTAATGTAGTCCTAGCCGTTAAAGATAGAATCGAAAGAGTGTTGCACAGAAACAATATTAAGTCAGTGTTTAATACCAACCGAAAAATTGGAAGTATGATTAAAAGTGCCAAAGATGGCTTACCATGTGGACAAGTTCCAGGTGTGTATGCGAGAAGTGTTACATTGGTCAAACAGGAAGGCCAGTGGATGTTTTGTATTGAGCATATAGCAGATGTTAAATACTTTAGATCTAAAAAATATGCTATGGCCGATCATTTATGTAAATTAGGTCATGAATCCTAGGTAAAATTATGAAAAAACACCAAGAAAATGAAAAAACAATGTGAAAAACACAGACCAACCAGCAGCTAGAGGGGATCCACTAGCAATCAATCGAATCTGTGATATTGGTAGTATTGATAATAGTAGTTACTGATATCGCCTGAGAAACAGGCACCTACGTTCAAACGTGTGTAGAAGTTTCTTCGATTGTTCACTCAGGCGAAGTTCTCCCTCGATAATAGACTGCATGTCCGAAACGTCGGCCTTTTTTTTTTTTTTTAAATAGTGACTTGGTATCGACCGAAATGTATGTATATATATCGAATAAATTAGAATATTTATAACTTACATTTAGTCACTTCCTCTGAACCATCGATGAAAGATATAAATATAAGAAATTTATGAAATATACAATAAACTGTAACATTTCCATATAAACAATAAACCGAATGATCATAAATTATTCTTCGATATTTATGAATATGTTTATTTATAGAATATGGTTATTAATTATGATATTCACAGATATATTTATTAATTTTGAGCTTAAAACCCGATCAAATGCATCCATTTTTAAAGGGTAATCGTTGTTTGACCGTTTTGTATGTCTCCTTCTCTCTCTCTCTCTCTCTCTCTCTCTGTGAATCGTGAATCCCTCTTGGAGATATCGTGATTATGAAAAATCCATCTGCTGTACGCGATGTCGCCATGATTCCCTGTTCCGAGCCATCTGGACGCATTCTGTAAAACTTTCTCCCATTACCGTCTGTACCACGTCTGACCATCTTGTAGGAACACGACCACGTCTTCTTTTTCCTTCTATTCTTCCCTCAAGAATTTTCGCCTGAAATCCATCTGCTCTTATTATATGACCGAAGTATGTTAATATTCTTCTAATTACTATCGAAGACAATCTATTTGTTGCGCCAACTTCTTGTAATATCGACTAATTCGTTTTCTTGTCTGTCCACAGGATTCTTAGCATCCGCTCCAACAATACATTTCCAGCGCATTTATCTTTTGCCTATCACCTTTCTGTAGTGTCCACGTTTCCGCGCCATAGAGAAACACCGAGAAGATCAGGCTATTGACCAATTTTATTTTCACTTTTTTTGATACAGCGGGGTCAACCCATATACATTTTAGAGGTACCATCACACTTTTTGTTATACTCAATGTCTAATTTCTTCTTCAGAGCCCCTCGATTTTTCACTATCGAACCTAGATATCCAGATAGTTTCACGATTTCTACGCAGTTAACAGCGTGTAATACCAGACAATTATCGTTCTGTCTATCAATAATCATGATTTTCGTGTCTTATCTTTATTAATTATTAATCCATATTCTGCGCTGTATTTTTTCAGACGACTTAGAGTTTGCGCCATACTGCTTAACCTATTAGTTATCAGCGTAGTATCATCTGCGTACCAGAGATTTGATATCTTAACTCCTCCAATTGAGAACCCACTATCTTGAGTCTGTAAAAACTTACGCATGATGTACTCTCCATAGAGATTGTACAACAGTGGGGACAGAATACAACCTTGCCGCGCGCTGCGTGATGGGTGAAAATCTTCGGAGTGTGTATCTTTTTGCTTATTCGGACTTTAATTTATAATTAAACGTACTAAATGTCTTGGTATTCCCATTTCAACCAAAATTGGCCCAAGTTTGCTCCATTGAACACAGTCGAAAGCCTCTTTTTGTAGTTCACAAAGCACAGTACCATTTTGACATATCAGCCAGTCAGATATTCAAAATATAGTCCCTTGTTCCTCTGCCTTTCATAAAGCTCGCTTGTTCCCATGGAATTTCACTGCGCATTACATTATATAACCGTTCATATGTGATCTTTAGCATCACCTTGCTAGCGTAGTGAAAGAGTTAACTCGGTCCAGTGACTCCTGTAGATTTTGACTAAATTGCCAGAACAGCGACAAATGACAACGATGAATATTTGTCGATTTGTGGGTTAAATTTCAGACTAAAGTTAAGATAATAACTAAAAATACTTGTATAATGTTGATATTGTACCATTATGTATTAAATAAAATTCTTTATATCGAAAAATTAATGTGGAAATAAAAAAACACGAGAGAACGGTCAGTAAAAGATTATGTGCAACACTCGTTACGACAAGGAACAGCAAATCGATGCAAAAATAAGAAAACCGCGTCGATCAAGTACTTCTCCACGGCCGGAGCTGACCTGACGTTTAAGACTTTCAAAGAGGAAGACCTAACCAAAAATATAGTTCCTCACCGTATTGGGGTCAACATTAAACTTTATAAAAAATTAAGATCGGGCGACATTTTAGTAGGCTGTGATAGTAAAGAAGAATTTAAAAAAATCGAAACCGAAATAAAAAATAAATGTACCTCACTGAAAGTTATAGAAAATAAGCCACGGAATCCACAAATTGGTATAAATAATATTCCGAATGATGTTAATAAAGAAGATATTACAGAGGTAATCAAGGATGTAACAGGGGAGGAACCGCATTACATCAAAATAACTGTTGGCAACAAAAAGAAGGCATTGTGCGAAGTGACCGCAAAATCGTTCGACATCTTACTTAAAATGAAAAAAAACATCGGATGGACACGATGTCCAATCTATGAAAACATCACAATTAACCAATGTTTTCGATGCTGGAAGTCTAGTCATAAGGCGGCAAATTGTGAATCTGAATAAAAAGAAATAGAATTACTAAATAACACAGTTAAAAGCGGGCTGTGCACTAACTGCGTTAATAGTAAGGTAAGAAATAATAGTAATAGTAATAATAATAATAATATTAAAAATTTAGATGTACACCATCATCCAGGTAGTTATAAATGTCCACATGTAGTAAAAATAAAAGAAATGCTAAAATCCCACATAAATTACCGCTATGAGTAAGGAAATTAATTTTATATTAAACAATGTTAGTCACTGCTTCACAGCGCAAAATATGTTACACCAGTATGCATTAAGAGGAAATTGTAAACTTGTTCTAATCTCTGAACCTTACATCATTAATAATAAGTTAAACGGATTTTCTGGGTACAACATCATAAACAATAGTCTAGCTGTCATCTGTATTTCATCAGACATAAATTACCAAAAAATTCTCATTGATAAAAATCATAACCTTATAGCAATCCTCTTATCTAATCTCTTAGTTATAAATGTATATTTCTCCCCAAATAAACCATTAGAACCATATATATAAGCTTTAAATGACATCCTCACAAAATTTCCCTATAAATGAGTACTTCTTACAGGGGATATGAACATTAGATCTACTATGTGGGATCTTCAAAACTCTGGGAAGAAAACAAAACTTTTTCATAGTTTCTTAGTATCCCATAATCTAATTGTTCTAAACCAAAAAAATGTCTTTACCTTTACTAATGCAAATGGAAAAAGTGTAATAGACCTTGTAATTACCTCAAAAATTGCTCAACCACTTGTAAAAGAACTAAAAGTCCAAACTGGGGAGGCATATTCAGTTCATGAATATGTAACATTCAAGTGCTGTATGGAAATATCAAGAAGAAGTCTTATTCGAAAAGTAAATTACAACAATATTCTTAACAATTTCGAACAGAAAAGAAATAACTTAGTACAAAGCTGCAGCTTCATAAATAACCATGAGTCCTGTGAAGAATAAATAAATTATCTTTCAAAGTATATACAACAACAAATTGAATCAAATAGTACTTACATACCTGTTTCTAAAACAAACTACTGATGGAATGATGAAATCGAATATCATAGCCGACTCACAAAAAAATATCGTTGTATCTTCCAAAGAACAAAGGATCCAAATATGAGAATTTACAAAAGTTACAAAAAAACTTTAAATTATAAAATAAAATCTGCTAAATTAAAGTCATGGAAATCTTTTTGCACAGATAATGTAAAACCATGGAGTCTAAGTTATAAAATCGCCTTCAGCAAGCTAAAGAAAACCAATGACATTCCCCTTTTTAAAAATGAAGACAATGATCAAATAACTAATACAAACGACAATCTAAAATACTGTCTCTCCACATTATTTCCTAGCGATAACACAGACGCAGACAATAGCTATCATAAGTCATTGCGAAATAAATTCGATAATTTTAAGACTGATTTTAACCAAACAAATATGGAAGAACCCTCATTCATTAATAATGAACAACTAACAATGATTATTAAAAATCTCAAAAATAATAAAGCTGCCGGTCCTAATAAAGTTAATAATAAAATAATAAAACTGATTCACAAACACCATCCAATAATTTTTGAAAACATGTACAAGGGGAAAGATTCTAACAATATTCATTCATACCGCCCAATATGTCTTCTAAACACATTTGGGAAAATTTTTGAAAAGCTATTAAAACTTGAAATTGTGGGTCAAATTAAGCGAACAAATTTTCTAGACAGTAGGCAATTTGGGTTTACGCAAGGCCTGTCAACTGAACATGCAGTAAACTATGTAATACACAATATCCAAAAATATCTCAAATGTAAAAATAAGGTAATCACTATAACGGTGGACATAAAAGGAGCCTTTGACAATTGCTGGTACCCCGCTCTGTTTAATTCTCTAGATATATTACTAGTTGGAAATAAAAGATTATTGAATATCATCTACCATTACATAAGTAACAGGAAGATCTCTTTACAAGTAGGTAATGCGTCCGCAGGAAAAGAAACCAATATGGGCTGTCCACAGGGTAGTGTTATGGGTCCACTATTCTGGAGCATACTTTTTAATGGAGCCTTGAAATTATGCTACAATAAAAATGTAAAACTCTGTGCATATGCAGATGATCTCATTTTTATAATTTCTGGAAGCTCAAAAGTGGAACTAGAAAATATAGCGAATGATACCTTAATAAAATTAGGAAATTGGTTAGATAGTGTTAAACTAAAATTGTCAATTGAAAAAAGTTTTGTCACACTTTTCACAAATTCATTTAAATTGAAGAGAAACAACATTAAAGTAAGATTCAAGAACTCTATTCTTAAGGTAGTTGAATACTTTAAATACTTAGGTATTATCATAGATAACAAATTAACTTTCAAATACCATCTTGAACATAATATTGAAAATGGATACCAAATACTGCAAAATGTCACGAGCCTGACAAAATACATGGGGCTTCAGTTACAAGTACAGAATTGTATTAAACAAACCACTGATTGAAAACACTGTAGCATGCTGCTAAACCGTCCTACTAAACCGGCTAAAAGTTAAAACAGTACAGAAAAAACTTTTTGGTATGCAAAGAAAATATCTAATAAACGCTTGCAGGGGATATAAAACAATTTCACACAGCTCATCTGTAGTTATTGCTAATGTACTTCCTGTCGATCTTCTTATGCTCTGAAGGGCAGTCATGTTTGCCATAAAAAATGTGGACTTCTTTCCATATCTTAATGAGCAGTTAATAGAAGAAACAAACGCCATAATCTCAAAATTCAACCTAAATTCTCGCAGTGAAACTAGAACTCAATATATCTATACCCTGAAAGCTATAAAACGACACTACTTAGAAATTTGGCAAAAAAGATGGGAACAAGATAATACTGGCCGACACACCCACAGCCTAATCCCCAATATATTAAATAGACACAATATTAAAATTATTCCTGATTTCTACACTACCCAATTATTAACGGGGCATGGAAAATTTGGGTCTTATTTATTTCTTCTTAAGTTAAGTAATGATGACAAGTGTGAATGCGGCGCAGTAGAAACTGCGAACCATGTACTATTTGTATACCCCACTATGAACTATTTAAGATTTTACAATAAAAATAATTTTAACCTACAAGACAAATACACTGCTCGACAATTCCAATTATTCGCATTTAATGTAATGCATAAGAAATTCCATGGTCACTGAAGTTTTTGCGTTGTGAATCCGTGATAAAACGTTTACAGTAATATGTATAACGAGTGTATTTCTGCACGCGTATATGTATGTACGGGGGTGTTTGTGTGGAATTTATGCATATAATGTTTAAGTTCTGTATATGTGTATGTATGTGTCATTATGGATAATTCATACATTTATGCATCTAGTATACCTAAGTTATAATTTTAATTATTAACTAGTATAAGAAGTTATAAGGAAATTGTATACTATGACTGCGAGTGAAACTGACGCACAGCCCGCGCAAATGCGAGTGTAAAAGTGGTTACTATATTATTGTCAACTATAGAGTATTGTAAAGGGGAGCAATACACTGATTAAGCCTGAGCGGTGGTGCAGTGTATTGCTCCTCTGTAAATGCAAACAAGTTGTACATTATTAATTTGCATAATAAAGTATTAATAAAAAAAAAAAAAAAAAAAAGACTCTGCCTAGTACACATCGAGGTCGACACGTAACAGCACACGCATACCATTACATCATACTGAAAAATTAGTCCAGCTATTAATCGGCAGCGGACCCTCTATTTGAAAGACACACAGCAGGGTTAGCTTGGTTGCATATATAAAACATGAAAGGTACTAATTTACAAAACTTTTCTAAATTCAAGAAAGATTTCAAAATATCAAATAGTTTCTATCCATTAATTATAAAGTAAATTATTGTAATTTATAATTTTTATTTTTATTTTTACATGACTAGTGGTCCAGGACGATTCGCCCTTGATATTATATATATATATATATATATATATATATATCTAACTCGATAATAAGCGTACAAAATTTGCGAATTTTTTAATAGTGCCGATTATAACGTGTTTAACGGATAAATATAATTTTTGAATACTAACGGGAGACTGTAGTGTGTGTGCACGTTTTTGCCGTTTAAAATATAATATTCGTCGAGGTTAAAATTTATATTTTATTCATATTTTCGGCTTTCCGCGAAATGTTTTTGAGGTATCGTAATAATTGCGCAGGATAGATTTCTAGTTGTCGTTGTAGTAGTTTCAAGACGGAATAACGTGAGAAATTTGGAAGGTTATAATTAAAGAGCTTTTTAAATAAAGTCGAAAGAATTTAATCGATATTATGTAAATTCCGGCCGAGATATTTAAGAGATTTAAAAATTGTGTACTTAATCCGCTAAAACAAAAGGAAGGTACATAATTGGATTGGATGTATCCTCCGCACGGACTCTTACCTGTTCTTTATTTTTTTTTCTTTAACTGTCGTTCGTTTATGATAAAAAATTCGTTCGATTTGGCTCGTTGCAAATAAGAAGGAAAAAAAATGTAAATTGCAGTCAGCTCCTTCTAGTTGAGAAGTCGATAGAGAAACAAAGAAATGGACGGGAAAATCTGCAAAGGGATATGAAATGGACGTGAAAATCTGTAAAGGGATATTCGCTATACGCGGATTAATTAATTTATTTCGAAATATAAAATTTCAGTAAGAACGAGTATAACGAAATTAAATTTTAAATTACTTTTTATTTTACATTCAATTATTATCTTCGAATACGTAGGGTAGATTTTCTGTAGACCGTGGATTTTTCTTGTAAAATAAAGTAAATTATACTTTTAAATGAAAATACTTGTTTTAGGATGCAAAAATGAAAACTCTCAATCTACTCGTCTCGTCTGAGGAAAATGCATTATTAATAAACCGCTGCGTGATATATTTTTTGTTATTACTACTACTAATATCACTAACCGCTACCAGTATACTATCACTAATTATTGCGTACTAACATTAAAGAAACAGCGTCGATGAACGTATACAACATATATATATATATATATATATATATATATATATATATATATATATATATATATATATAAAATATGAAAATAATAAACGCGAAGTTCTGAGAAATGTTGGAAGTTCAGCTTTGAAGTATTTACACAAGCATGAATCATGAAATTAATTAGACGACTCAATGAGAAAAGAAATGTGCTTCTCATATAAACACATACATATATACATACGTATATATATAATGTGCGTATATGTATATACGTAGTAGTGAGAAAAAGAAAGATCGACGAGGGGTGTGTGGAAGAAGATGGTTAAAAGAGTTGTACAACAAAAGTTTAAACATCGTAGATCGAGTGAAGGGAAGTAACAACAAACTGACTGAACAAGACTACCTGCAGTATAAAATAACTTTCTTGTGGGTACCATAATTAAATTTATTAAATTAAAAAAAAATTACATTAATTTTGTTTAAAGCGTCATTACGAATTTCGAAATTAATTTACAACGATTTCTTTTTTTTGTACAGGATTTATTAGTATATTATTTCGAAATATATTATTTACCGCTAATAACTATAGTTAGAGCGTGTTTTATTAATTAATTATTTCAGCTTGTTTTGTGTTATAATACGGGTCTATTCATAAAATATTTGGAAATATCGCGTGAAATTCGGTAGATAATTATTTTCTCCGCTATATGCAATCTGGCGGTAAGGTAATGTTCATTAACCATTATTATAGGCCAAGGCCTCAGCGACTGTTGCAGGATTATTGGATCTTTTGTATAGGAAGATTTAGGTTGTGGGAGATGAGCGGGATGTTGTAAATTTCTTACAAGTCGTAAGTATATGATGGACTGACGGATAACAATGTTGGAAGTAGAAAGGACAGATTGTGGTAGATGAAGTCCAGTGAAAGACTTAATCGTGAGTCAGAGAAATGTGACCAATTCTCAATCGGTTGATTATTGTAATGTCGCTTCGAGACACAGACTACTGCGGCCACCAGGGTCCGATCGATGATTTTATTAATTTTAAAAAGGTTTGTTGTGAATTCCAGTATGCCCTCCATTTCTATTTTGTCTCTTGTTGAAATAGTCTCTTCATTTATTAGAGATTAACCATGGTCTGTTGTATCTTTAGGTTGTAAGCTGGTTACGTAATGGAGATATTAGACAGGTAGATATGCTGTAAACAGTACAGGATGATAGCTCAGCGTCAAGCACCGTGCATCAATCGCATCTGGCGCCCTGGGCGACGCTATATCCACCTTTGCTCCATCAGTATACACTGACACACAGTCAGTGTATCTGTCTATGGTTTGTAATATTTTCTCAAGTACATCTACTGAGTTGTTTGTTTGGACATAAGGGAGTAGAGGTGTATTTATGGCAAATTTCAGTTAGTCCTAAAGTTTGTTGGATTTGTTATAGAAAACTTTATGTTGTTTTCGTGTAAAAGCTTGAGGATTTCTGTAAGTTGATCATTTAGGATAAATAAATACTTCAATTTCAACGTTCCGACGTGTATTATTTAAGTTTTATAAAGGACGATTTCTAATGAAAAATATAAAGCGTTAGTTTCCGTAAGAAATAATTGAACCGGTAAGAATAGATACGTTAAAGAGTTACATATATATTTATATATATATATATATATGAAGTAAAAGATAATCGCGAGTGTTGTCATTTTGACTTTAAGTTAGCGTTCCAGTTTAGAGTTAAGTTTATATCTCGAAGAAATATTTCCTATTTCTAATCTTATTATGATTATATATTTTCGAAAAATAATAATAGTTATAAATTATAATTATTAGAAAAAAAAATATTGTAGAAATAACGCACTCTTAAAAAGGAAATATAGTTACATAAAATTAATTCTTCGATTTAAATTCTATTCGTAAAACAGGTAAAATATTATATCGCTTAATCGATTATTTAAGTAATTTCACCGTGTTAATTTAAGATGTGCGTTTTATGATTTATTTGCAGTAGCATGTATAATTTCAATGTTATACTAAATGAAGCGAACACGAAGAAAATAACTGTTATTAAGTTTACTCTTTTTCATGTATTATATATTTAGTCACTTCTTCTATACACACTATATATATATATATATATATATATATATATATATATATATATATATATATATATATCATCATTGTCACTGTCCATTGCGTAAGGACGTGATGACACCATGTAATATTATTAGTTGCATTATAGTTTTTCTCCATAAGTATCTATTAATGATATTTTGAAACGCCTCCGACATAGTATATCGTGTTGACGCCTTTACTTGATCGATACAGCGTGTATGGCATCTTCTCTGTGTTCGTTTAAGATACCTTGTATTATTGTTCGTTCCATTGAATCGATGTTTCTCGCTATATGGTTGAAATATCTCTAGTTTCGTTCTGTAAAATACTGGCACACTTGAAGAAAATTATAAATCGTCCGTATTAGAAATTTTTAGGCTCAATTTGTTTTTACTTACATTTTCTCCTATAATAAATTATAAATGTTTTTTTCTTGTTTATATGCAGAAAAAGTAAACTAAGCAAAAGCTTTTAAATGTAATAATATAAACCAAATAAAAACATAAAATTAAATCACTAAAAATTATATATTTAAGCGTAAAGCTTTTCAACCATTTTACATTATTATAGTGTTTATTTAAGTGTAGACGCTAGTTTATGCACTTGATGATGACGTAATGATCGAAAAGTTTTAAACTTAAATGTAGAATTTGTTTAGTTATTTAATTTCGTTTGTTTACTTTGTTCGCATAAAAATCGCTTCCACGACGCAGTACGTAACTACTAGAAATGGAACGTTAATTTAGCGATCTCGTCAACTTTATTGGCTTTCGTCGATTATTTCGTCCAAATTGATAATTTTACGTCTTCAGTTTATCAGTTCGTTACTGAGTTATAGAGCGTTCGAAACATTACGACGGGGAAGGAAAGTTAAATTTAAAATAGAGTTGTTTTCAATAAATTTTGTATTGCTGGGACGGAAAAAACGAGGGTAAAATTTTATTGTGTTAATAAATTGCTTATGCGAACCGTTAAAGATGGAGAAAAGTTGAAATAGGAATAATAAATTAAATATCCCTTCGGATAAGGAAATATAGATGCGGATGAAAAGTCACGCGGGTACGCGTGCGATACTTTACACCGTATATAGCGCACAAAAAAAACGAAATATTGATATTATATATAAAACGAATTACGGGATTAAAAAGTATAAACATTTTTCCTATTCTAGATATTTCAATTTTCATTTTTCATTTTTTTTTTTTTTGAAAGTTTTTGCCATCTTCCATTCTTTTTTATCGTCGGTTGTGCGAATTTAGCCAGCTAGAAAATGGATTGGTCCGTTTTTAAGTTGAATTGAAAATATATACGGAATTCCTCCTATATCAATATTGGATATTTTCACGCGAATTTTATTTTACACATACACATGCATACAGGCATATACATATATGTATTCTCGTGTGTGTGTGTGTGTGTGTGTAGGTACGTTATATATAACGATTTCTTTGTAAAAATATACGTGTATACATACATGGCACATAAATAATGTCACGTTTACACGTATGCATTCTTCGTATGACATATATATATATATATAAATAATCATAATATTATTATCGCGTTGAAGGAAATAGCAAACCACCGCGCACAACACCATATGCGCGCTAGTAGTAATATGAGTACGCTACAAAAATATGCGGGGCTGCATCGTGTCGTGATAACAAAACGATTACAATTATCAGTTCTCTCGGGTGTGTGTATCTATCTGCGCTAACGCCATATTATGATTGCTTTGTACGCTACTTACACCGCGCAACAAAATATGTATAAGTAACTAATCGCCTACCTACGATATGGAGACGGCACTTAATGATGTATATACGTGTATATATATATACACAGTATTAAATCAACCATATCAGGTATGCAGTGATACCATTTTTACATCGAATAGTATAAAAAAATTGCAGAAATTCGTGGATGTTTTCACAATAACGTCCGAAGAATACGGATTGCATTAGGTAACTAATCGCCTACCTACGATATGGAGACGGCACTTAATGATGTATATATGTATATATATATATATATATATATATATATATATATATATATATATATACAGTATTAAATCAACCATATCAGGTATGCAGTGATACCATTTTTACATCGAATAGTATAAAAAAATTGCAGAAATTCGTGGATGTTTTCACAATAACGTCCGAAGAATACGGATTGCATCGAAATATTACCAAAACAAAGTACTTAGGACAAAACTAAAACACGATAATGACACCGCTGAAAAAATGCTAAACGAACATTAATATAGATAAGAACAAAAAAAATGATATGTATGAAAAGAAAATACGGAATGTTCGGAGTATCGCATTACACGGATGTGAAACTTGGAAAATTATCAAAAAAAAACGATTTCTTTATTGAAGGACGTTGAAAATATAGTGGTCGGACGAAATCACAAACAAGGAGATATTCGATAGAATAGAAAAGAACAACCGGAGAGATTGTAAATACCATTGAAAAGAGAAGAAAAATATTTTTTTTTGGTCGGCTACTATGTAACGCTGCTACGGCCAGAAGCACTCGAAAGTAAATATAGGATGTTGGATGAGATTGATAATATTTATAGTTCGAAGAAACTGAAGTGCTGCTTCCACAGCAGTTGGATAATCAGATAAAACTGTTTTGAATGAATTACAACTAAAGTTTTGGGGACGATATACGGAATATTTCGGGCAGTCAAAGAATAAGTGTTGGAGTGTTAAGGGCGTCCGGACGCAATGAGCGCACAAAGGTGAATTTGTTTTATTTAAAATATGATCATGAGTCAGTTACGGATACGGAACAGTACTAGTGACAGCAGTAGATATAGCAAGGTAGATTGCGTATAATTCAGCGGAGAATACAGAGTATTGTGGAGGTAAGCTATAACGAAGAAGATCGTCCTCTGTAACCACCGCACAACCACGATATTTATTAAATTTGGATGCGTCGGTATAAATTTGTCTACATCCTCTGTATTTCTTTATAAATTGTTCAATGCGGATGTTTATTTGATCTGTAGAGAGTGAATTTACTGTGGAAAGGAGTTAGAGATGTGTCGAGTTGGATGGAAAAAGGATGTCGGAGAGGATATTGCGTATAATTATTATGAATCTGGAATATGAAAGTTATCAGGAAGTTGGGAAAGTGTTTGTAGATGTATATAAAATTTTTTAATAAGGTATTTTATTCTTAAAAACGGAGGCCATTCTTCATCTTCGCAATAAAGACTGTCAATCGGATTTGTACGAAAAGCACCGATGGCTATTCTAATTGTTGTGTTACAGATGGTATCTAGTTTTCTCAAAGTGGTCTTTTTAATGGTTGCGCTGTATATTACGTTTTCGTAGTCCAGCTTTGCTCTTATATCTGAATAAATGTAGTAAGGATTTTTTATCCGCTCCGAATGATGTGTGAGCCAATTTTCTTAGCATATTCATGTCCGCAGAAATTGAAACCAGTAATTTGTTTACGTGTTCTTTCCATTTTAACTCATTATCCCAGTGTAAGCCTAGAAATTTCATGACTGATTTCATTTTTATAGGTTGGTTTTTAATTGTGATCTGTAGTTTTTTTTGTTCATTTAATACGTCGGTAGAAATGAACGGGCGCGGTTTTTGACTGAGAAGGTATGAAACCATTTCCTGCTGCCCAAATTACTATATTTGTTACAGCGTCCTGTAAAATTTTTTCACCCACCGAAACGTTTTGACACGGTAAAAAGATTGCTATATCATCTGCAAATATACTGAAGAAAGTGTGTTTTTGCATCGTTGATGATATTGTTCATCATAATGTTAAATGAGGCAAGACTAAGTACCGGGCCTTGTTGGACACCATTTTCAAGTGGGTGGTGTGTTGAATAAGTATTCCTGATTCGAACCTGAAATTTTCGGTCATCTAAGAAGTTTTTTATGAAGTAAAGCATATGTCCATTGATTGACCAATCGCATAGTGTATCTAGGATTTTCCATCTCCACTTTGTATCGAAAGCTTTTTGAAGGTCAAAGAATACAGATAAAACATGAGCTTTATTTTACATATGGAATTGTATTTTATTACTAATATAATACAGTGCATCTATTGTTGACCTCTTTTGACGAAAGCCGAATGGATGAGGTGTAAATAGTCCTTGCTGCTCAGTGATCTACAGCAGCCTTCGGTTGGCCATTTTTTCCATTAGCTTACATAATGTAGATGTTAAGAATACTGGTCTAAAATTTCCCAAATTCATTGCTGTTTCAATCGTGTTTTGGTATAGGTATTACGGTTGCCAGTTTCCATTTTGTTGGAAATTGATGCGATTGCCAGACGTAGTTATAGATACGTAGTAATTTTTGAAGGCCTGTTGATGAAAGATGTTATACGAATTCCGTGCATATTCTATCTGGTCCTGGAGATGTGTTTATTTTTGTAGATTTTAGGGCTTCTTTCATCTCATAAATAAAAGGAATATTATAAGGTTTGCTATTGTTGGAAAGTTCTTTCAGGGGGATTGTTTCTTCTTCTAGGCGACGTTGTAACTCTTCATTCGGTAAATGACAATTATTTGATATCTGTGCTAAATAATTTGCAAATGCTTCTGCCAAAGTGAGCTGGTTATTATATCTTATTTTTAATTAGAATACAGTAAAATCTATTTTGTAAAATGTGCCATTCATCGGGCGAATTTTATTCCATATTGTTGTAGCCAAGGTTGTAGAGTTTATAGATGATGTAAATTCATTCAAAGATTTCCGTTTAGCCTGTTTGAATATAAACTTAGCTTTTGCTCTTAGTTTTTGGTAATTAATATGATTTCCAAGTGTTGGATTGTTTTGGGCTTTCCGTCGATTTCGCAGGACTATTTTACAAATACGGCTCCAACAAGGGTTAATTTTGTTCCTAATGAAATATGTTTTCGCTGGTATTGAGTTTTTTGCTGCTTCTAATATATCCGTTGAAAAATTTGAGGTAATTAAATTAACATTCTCTGTTGCAAAGTCAACTGTTATTTCATTTGTGTCATTTTGATACTTTTGCCAGTTTGCTTTTTTTTAAATTTTCATCTTGGAGGTGATTGAATTATTGGGATGTTTTTCAGAATATTTATAAAAAGCGGCCGATGATCGCTGCCTGCTAGATCACTGTGCTCAGAAACGTGAATTGTTTCCGGGAGGGAAACATTATGATTAAGTCAATGTTTGACCATGTTTTATACGAGAAACTATAATGACTAATGCTATTATTATTATGTATTATCAAATTGTAGTTGTCAACTACGTTTTGAATTATCCGTCCCTTTTTATTCCAGTTTTTGCAGTTCCAATGGGGACTGTGAGCATTTGTGTCTCCACAAATTATAAATGGTTTAGAAAGTTGATTGATTAACATATTCATTTCATCCTGATTTATTTGCAGTAAATTTTTATTCTTCTGTTTCAATAGGGACCGTTATGTTTGAAATTATGCTAACAGTATTTATTTTAGAATGGTGTATATCATTTTTTATACCCGCGAGTATACCATGTATTAAAAATTTGAGTTTTCCTCGAGTAAATTAAATGATTTTAAATTTTATTGTTTGCGTTTGTTTTAGATTTGTTTCTTGTATGCAGATTATTGTTGGGTATTTTAAAATCGATGGTATCCGTTACAGTTACAGTTTAAAATACGTATATTCATAATCATTTTAATTGTATTATAAAAAAAAAAAAAAATAGTTTTTAATCAGTGGTTGAGAGATAACCTAATAATTTTTTAATTATTTCTGTAAACTGGATTTTTGCTGTTCTCTATTCTTTAGAAAAGGTTTATTTTCTGAGAGCATATTACATAATGAATGTATATCCTCTGTAAAGTCTTTTACTATGTTTATGATATCCTTTTTACCTTTGCACATATCAACAAATACTGTTAAATTAGTTAGAGAAAGGGGATATTTTTTTATTTTCCTGAATGTTTAAAATTATAAAGGCACAGAATAACAAATTATGCAAAAGAAAAAAAAATAATATTTAATACAGGGAAAAACTACAAAAAAAAATTACAACGAATACCTATGCCAATGACTTCATTATGGAAATAACATATTCATAAACAAAAAAGAAACAAATATACATACATATATATATATATATTATAAAACACATCCAACTATATATACGCGTACACAATGTATTCACATATATAATATATAGGTACACATGAAAAGACATAATTACTTAATAGTATCTAATCATAAAATGATAGATTCATCAAATGATAAGTACATGGTTTAGTCGTCGATGTACACTAACCGCCTGAATTTCTTTTAATAAGAGAGGAGATAGAACATTTATACTTATTACATACTAAAATTGCAACTGCACCACTGGCCATAGTGATCATGACGATAAACTTGATACCCAGAAACGTTCAGGTTAATTGTGTTATCAAGTTTGGTTTCATTTAAACAGGCAATATCAATGTTACACAATTCCACCAAAATGTGCAAACCGTAAACGTAATCATACAGCTAATTATAAAGGTTGTTCTTACTACCAGTCAAAAATTTCTCTTGCAAAACCTGATAAAAAAATCACTGTTGTGGAACGAATTGAAAGCAATCCAGTTTTACCATCTATTTTCAGACTTGTCAACTCTCAAGTATCTTATGCTTCTGTGATAACTCCAAACATTTCAACTACTACTACACCTACTCCTACTGCTCCTCAATTTTCGAATGGTACTAACAAATTTATGGAAATTCTTCAAAGACTTGAGGCCTCTCAACAAAACTCTTATTAAAAAACTAACAACTCTTGAAGAAAGAGTCTCATCTCTTGAAGATCTTCAAAAAGTACTAACGAAAAATCCGCGTACGAAAGGAAAAAAATGACTCCTATCTGGCATCTTAAAATTGTGTGCTGGAATGCAAATAGTCTATTCCTCAGGAAAATCGAATTTGAGTCCTTCCTTCATATGCACGATATTGATGTGGCTCTACTTTCAGAAACACATATTGCCAGCTACATAAATCAACCTACATTTCACAACTACTCAGTCTACCTTGCTAACCACCCCAGTTGAATGGCAAGAGGAGGGGCTGCGGTCGTTGTCAAGAATTCAATTAAGCATTATGCTAATGATATGTTTGACTTCAGTCCTCAATCATATCCATAGAATTAAATAATCGCACAGTTAATGTTGTTAGTATTTACTGCCCTCCTCGTTATCCTCCTCATGAAGCTGACTATAATGCATTATGATATTGGATTCTTGGAGGAGACAATCCAACATTGGGATCAAAAATTTGCCCTCCAGGGGGTGAGTATTGTTTAAGTCAGCAATTCGTGCTAACTGTCAGATTATTTCGTCAGGAAGTCCTACTCACTGGCCCTCAGACATTAACAAGATACCCGACATAATTGACTTCTTTCTTACCAGGGGTAGCTATTCTCATCTCTGCTATCACACTGTGTGCAGTCTAGTACTCAGTATTTTGAACAACCCCGAACTGAAGTCAGATATCCCAACTTCATTCGTCACTTGGTCCATCGAAGACGAAAAGTAGGAAAAGCGTGGAAAAGACATCGTACCATTGAAAATAAATCTGTTTTTAATAAATTGTCTAAAGGTGCTCGTATAAAGTGCCTGTATACGTGTATGATATTTGTTAAAGTTTGGTACTTTGTCAGTCTCATGCACGTATGATCTCCTTACCCCACCTCTAATTCAAATATCAAATCTCCGGAGAAGCAAATAAAAAAACATGATTTCTCCCAATTTTCTTATACGCAGCCGAGACGTGGAAGATTAGTTTATCTTGGACTGAAAGAAGAACAAATGGATACGGACAGAAGTTGACGAACCGATAGAATTACACGGATTATTTTTTGTAGAGGTAAAGCTCCTGGTGGCAGAGGAAGAGCGCCTACACGGCGTGCGGAATAAATTTGGTGCGATACGGCTTAGAATCGGAATGTGCACTCGCAAGTTGACTGAATAATGGGTGGATGTTAGAAATTATTCGAAAATACCGTTTTGTTCTACATTCATATACGCCATTTTTTTCTTGGTTTTTTTCTTCTTCTAAGCGTGGTAAAAGTTTTCCGAGCAACGAAAATATGTCAACAACTGTTAACGGAAGTTGTAACAGAGCTTAATCGGTGTAAGTCGTTTAAACTTTCGTCTATAGCGTAAGTGACTAAAAGTTACATCTTCGTTTGAAGTTATTATTACTTTATCTAACAAACGATCACTTTGATATAAAATGTAACGGCGACTTTTGAAACTTTTTTTTTTTTTTTTATTACATACGAGCGTTTCTAAGTTTTCGTTTGAGCATGTAGACGCACACGCGTATATAATATACACGTGTTTGTCCCTCTTTTTCTTTTAACGTCATTTCCTTTAACGAAGGTTGGTTACGATGAACTGGTCCTGTTTCCGGTCGAATGTAAATATAAATCCTCCATGTCATAACTCTGTCGAATGCTTGTTTAATGTCGAGGAACACAGCGTCGCATATTTTTCTTTCTAAAGATTCTTCGATTACATCGACTACACGATGTACTTGTTCTACAGTATTATATCCTTTTCCAAAATGGTGCTCCGGTATTAGGTTTCTAGCATTCAGGAATGGCTTTATTCTTCTTAGTAATAATTTTTGGAATATCCATCTATATTATATATATATATATATATATGTGGTCGGAATATCCATCTATATATATATATATATATATATATATATATATATATATATATATATATATATATATATATATATATATATATCTATATATATATATCTATATATATTATGGCGATCTAAGACGATGGGGATATCGAAGGAAATATTAAATAAAATAAATATAAATTTAAAAAATCAATAACAGTTAACGTAACATAATATATCGATTTATAGTAAAGGTATTTCCATCGTAAGAGATTTAGATCGTTAAAAAGTTACATCGAAAAGGCCTTAATAACTAGGATGATGATAGTAATAACATGGGTAATAATAAATACATTTAAGTTAAATACGAATAATGTCCGGTTATTAAGGGAAATCCGGAGATTAACGGCTGGTAGAGCCAGCAACTGGTGACCGCGTGATTGTATATGTGTGTATATAGATATATCGATATCGATACGTATTCGTTAATGATAAGGCACGTGTCTAGTCTTTAACTTTACGGGAAGAAACATCCTAACGGCTTGTCAATGATATCTAGTCTCTTTATCGTACTTGACGAGAATGTAAAAAGTAATTTCGGAGGATTGCTACACGTTTATATTAGAATATTCGAAATAAATTCTTCGGACCTAATAATACTGTTGTCCGAATAAAAATAAAAATAATCAAATACGTATCTATTCATCAAAACCGAGATATCGTAAAGGAACGGAGTTACGACGACGGCATTCGAATAGGAAATATTTTCATCATCCGGAAACAGCCATCGGGGAAAACCTGCGCTATCACAAGGTTGTACGTTTTTGTTTCTTTTTTCTACGTCAATTCTATGTGTAAATAATATCCATGTGTTTGTGATTGATTCGTGTTGCTTTGCAATATTATCTCATATAAGTATCTGTTTAAAATTATACTCTTAATCTTTGGAATGTGCAATGATACTAATTAAAATATATCGCAATTGTATTAAAATATTCTAGTCATTGAATTGTAGTGGTACCGGCTGCTGGTTCAGCACGCAGAGTTTCAGGTTAGGCATGAAATTAAACCTCGCTAAGTTAATCTCTTTAGAATTTTTCCGATGTATATATATAAAAAAAAAGAAAAGTGAGAATAAAAAAAAAATAAATCATTAGCAATTTAATCTGTGCATTATAAGGCGACCACGACCATATAGTTTTTTTTTTTTTATTGATCTTATTACGTTCTTGTGGGAGCCCCATAGATACTAGGGTCTACCTAACGAAAGAAAGCATAATAAGAGGCACGTTACGAATACTCAATTATATATATATATATATATATATATATATATATATATATATATATATATATATATATATATATCTATATATAGTCGGGAGTGGCTAAGAGCACGGACTTCTATACGGAAGGTATCGGATTCGAATACGATCGATGACGCAAAATATCATCGTTAGAATATAAAAATATAAATAATCCTAATATTGTCGCGTGGAAGTCAATTGCAAACCACCACGCACAACACCATTATAGTACATTACAAAAACACGTGCAGCTGCATTGTGTCGTGACAACAAAGGGATAACAGTCAGTTCTCCCGGGTGTGTACCTGTGTTTAACTGCCCTAGCGCCATATTATAATTGCTTTGTACGCTGCTTTGCCCACCAACCTAGTGGTTGAGAATAAATGATGATGTTGATGATATATATATATATATATATATATATATATATATATATATATATATATATAAGCAATAAAAAGTATTATATGTTGAAAGAACACAAAGCTTTTAAACTATTAAGCCATTTTCAAGCGGACAAAAATGGAAAACATAAAAAACAACAGAGACCGAATTGAAAATAAAATATAAAAAAAAAACCTTAATACACAATATTATACTTATTAAAGATTGAGCTGTGTCAATAAATTACCTTGATTTTACAAATAGAAAAACATTACAAGAAATGAAAATTACTGGAAAAGTTGGGCTTAATTTAAGAAGTATATTATATAAATTTATTCATCATTATATTTGACACGGAGTTATGGATTCTTCTAGTTGGTTGTTGAGTGTGGTTATGTATAGATTATTTTGGTCGGTCGTGTTGATTACCACATTCACCACCAGGGTAGTCGATTGACACAGCTCAGTCTGTAATCAGAGCGGTTAGTGTAATACTGTGTATCTGGATTATTTTCTTATATTTTATTTTTATTTTATTTCAGTTGGTTTATTTTTTTTTGAATATTTTTATTTTCGTCACACTTAAAAATGCCTTAACCGGCGAGAAGCTTTACGATGTTTAAACATATAAAATTAGTGATTTTATTACTTTTTTATTGTTTATAATTAATCATTACATTCCACATCAGTTCTCTCTTTCTCTCTCACACGCATATATATAAATATATGTGCGTGTGTGTGTATAAATAAACATCCACTTGATGGAAATTAGCAACTTTTTTTTCTAAATTTTAGTATATTGTACCGACAGTTCCCTGTCATAAACAATATCAATCAAATTCCTCGAGGAATTGTCTAATTTAGATCTTCGAGAACTGTTCATTTATCTTTTTATGCTTTTTTCCTAGCAGTACATAATAATTCCTTGCGAACAGGTCAGAACTATTCAGGTAATTTTCAATCGTCTGCCAGACCTTCTGACTGAAAAATCGAGAGTGAATATTACTTCACGAAGGATTATGAAAGTAACGCGAAACGAATTTCGAAAGAACAATTTTATACGGCAGAAATTAATTATTACATCTAGCTTGAGATTTGGTACAGATGTAATAATATAGTAAAGTAAATCACTCGAAGAAATATAGACGAGAGCAGAAATAGAGGCAGATCTGCTATGCACAGTTCGCTGACTATATGAAACGATTGACTAAGTTACGCCTAAAACCGAAGATGGCTTAGCGTGGAAAAAGTTAAGAATCAGTTCTTTGACCGAATGTATTAAGTCACGACATCAGCTTAAATCGGATTATAGCAAAATACTTGTCTGTCTATCGATATAACGTCATCTGATTTTGAAAAAAACACTTAATACTTATTGTTCGCATCGTCGTATTATAATCTATCGCGGACTGCATCTCGAGTGAAGTATTTTATCGCCGTTATTTTGTATTGCTTCTACGTTTATAATGGCAAGCGTGTATTACAAACATGCGTACCAAAACACATACATCAATTCATTATATATATCGTATATAATGTATATTATTCTCTTCGTATTGACATAAAGAGATAGTAAAAAGAGTATCAACCCGTGAAGACGCTTGAGAGACGCTTGGCATTGTAGTGCTTATTCTACATCGGTTGAGCCGGGGCTTGTATTTTAACGTTATTAATGAACGAAAATGCCCTCATCTTCGCAGCAGTACTTCAGAACTTGAAACAAAAGTTTTCTACATTATTATGATTATTATGTTTCATATAGTTTATTTATATTATTAACCGATTGTTATCGCTGCATTACCACCATTATTACAATGATGAGACCGTTATTATTGTTATTATTCGTTTCTAAGTTAATAAAGAAAAATGGAAGGGATCATGAACGACCACTGTGAAGAGACGAAGAAATGAGGACGAAATGCTCATTTCGAATGCTGCCAGTTATTTATTTTCTATTTTCAACTTTTGTTTTGTTTATTTCTTCTTTTAATTCGAGGGGTTGTTTCATTTTTTTTTTTTGTATTTTCAGACATTTTATTATTTTCTTCTTTATACACTTTATGTTTCGTTATTAAGATAAAATATTCCAATTTTACAAGGTTCATATTTTTACCAGTTCAGTTGCCCCGTTTATATATATATATATATATATATATATATATATATATATATATATATATATATATATATATATGTATATATATATGTATATATATATATATGTATATATATGTATATATATATGTATATATATATATATATATATATATATATATATATATATATATAACCGCGTGTATCTAGAGAGCAAGTAAAATGAAATTTTTCGAAATCATTTTTTTTTATCCAAGTATATTCTCGACTGTTCCGAATCAAATTTTTTTTTGGTATGCAAAATTTTTCTTTCAGTCTTATGGATTATTTTTTGGTTAATAAAAATTATTTAATTAACGAAATATTTTAGATGGTTTGTATTATAATGGTTTATTTTTCTCTTAAAAATGAATCATCATATAGTTTTCATATGCCTTTGAAGATGCTCTTCACGTTTCGAACTATTATTCTTTTCCTTAATATTTATTTTTCTCTTAATGTCCCGTTGACGGTTCTTGAAACTTTAGGTAACGCAAAAACGCTTTTTCGTTTTACATATGTTATATATACGGTCGAAACAAGATACACATCTGGCCGATGTCATAGTATACCAATAAAATGTCCGGGTTATCTTATTTATAGAGCCGATCAATGTAGGCGTGGTGGAGGTGTTGCAATACTATTGAGGGATACCATTCGTCATAACGCTGTACCTAGAATTTCTTTAAGAACGTTACAGGTTGTAGGTATTGAATTAGAAACAGAGTATGGTTCAGTTACTTTGCTAAGCGTTTACAGATCGCCGAAAAACATAAGATATTTTATACATGACTTAAATTATCTATTTAATAAATTCAATAGTGTAATAATTATAGGAGACCTAAACGCGAAACATAGTGTGCTTAATAATCATAACAATAATTTCGCGGGAAAATTATTAGTGCATGCCTCATTAAAACTTAATTTTAATATTTTATCCCCCGAAGAACCCACTTTTTTCCCAGACTGGCAAAATGGTAAACCTAGTGTAATAGACTTAATATTAATAAGACGTTTTAATAAAATTACTATTCCTGTTTCATTGTCGTGTTTATCGTCGAATCATAACCCGATTCTGTCTTACATAATGCCTGTTGCAAACGCAGCCACATTACAGCAACCCATAAGAAAAATATTTTTATATAAACATGCAAACTGGTCTGAATACAGACGAAATATTGAGCAGGAATTAAATCTCCGCGATACTTTCGAGAATGATACCGTATTAGATGAAGGAATCACTAAATTTACTAACGCAATCTTGGCAGCTGCTGACATAAGTATTCCTAAGAGAGCATCACATATTTTTTGTAATAAAAAGATTAACGTGCCTAATTATATTAATAAAATAATCTCTCTAAAAAATTATTATAGGCGTCACTCAAATAAAAGCAAATTTACGGCCTCATACAAAATATTAAGAACTATATATGTCATGTTTGTCAGACTTACAAAATTTTTGTTAGACAACTGGAAAAACAAAAACTGGAACAGTCTACTTGCGGCCATTCCACCTGGTACTAACAACCTTTGGAAAATAACTAAGCACCTAAATCGACAGGTATTATCACTACCACCAGTATATGATTCGATCAGGCAAATATCCGTATACAAAACTGAAGAAAAATTGGAGCTACTTGCTTCGCACATTTATAATATTTCGGATAGTTGCGGAACTAAAGTCCCACGAACGCACTATTATAATGTGACCAAAACAGTTAAAAATACGATAATAAATTCAGCAAATGTACATCTACATGCAAACACCTTCACTACGCCTGTTGAGATTCAAAATTACATTAAACAGTTAAAAAATAAGGAATCATGCGGTGACGACGGAATTTCTGTGGCAATGATTAAAAATCTACCGAACAAAGCCATTATTTATTTTACTAATATTATTAATAGTATGTTCAGGTTATCTCATTTTCCCACAAAATGGAAAATTGCTAAAATTATAGTGTTGCCAAAACCAGGTAAAGATAACAGTAATATCAATGACGTACGGCCAATTAGTTTGTTAACAAACTTAAGCAAAATAGCGGAAAAAGTGATTTTGCGCAGGCTACGAGTTTATTCTGATTCAAATAATATTCTAAGAGATGAGCAGTTTGGTTTTAAACCTAAGCATTCTACGGTTCACCAGCTAGCTCGAATAGCGGACACTATTACTGATAACTTTAATCTCAAGAAACACACGGGAATGCTGTTAATCGATGTTGGAAAAGCTTTTGATACAGCTTGGCACGACGGAATATTATATAAAATGATTAAATTCAAATTTCCAATATTACTTATTAAATTGATTAAATCATACTTAAGTCAGAGAACATATTACGTTACGAATTACTTCGAAAAATCGCCAAATAAAACACTAAATGCCGGGGTTCCTCAGGGAAGTGTACTCGGGCCTTACTTATTCCTAATGTTAATGAATGATCTTCCAGAACTGCCTTTCGTTAATGCCGCGTTGTATGCTGATGATCTTGCTTTATATACATCCTCTTATAGGACAGATACAATATATAACCGATTTCAAAAGGCTGCAATTAAAATATTTAAATATTACAACAGATGAAACTTAAAATTAAATGAAGAAAAATCAGAAGCAATTCTATTTACTCGGAGACGACCACTACCGCTAACTGAAATTACAATAAATTCTAAAAGAATTCCTTGGGTCAAACAGGTTCGGTATCTAGGAGTTATCTTAGATAGCAGATTAACTTTCAATAACCATATTACTTTCGCTATAGATAAAGCGCATAAATCTATGCATACACTTTTTCCATTATTTAACAGAAAATCGGGTCTTAGTTACGTAAACAAAAAATGAATCTATACGGCTGTTATAAACCTATGCTCGCCCTGTATGGTCATCAGTGTCTGATAGTACATACAGGAAACTACAAGTAGTTCAAAATCATTGCTGCAGAATTTCGTTGAATGCAACGCGATATACTAAAATTTCTAATCTACATGATCATTTAAATATCCCTTACATACATTCGTTTATTAGTAAAATCTCAAACAAATTTTACGAAAACTGTAAAACTCATCAAAATAAACTAATACGTGTAATAGGAAATTACAATATGGAAACATCTACGCATACGTTATACTAAGTATAAGCATCGTAGATTAAAACATAGATTTTTGTAATTATTAACCTATTGTTAAGTACAGATATTTTAAGCTAAATTATGTCTAAAAACACTGCTTTTCGTTTTGTTGATTTATTGACTTTTTAATTTTTGTTACCTTCAGGGTGTGTCTTTTTTGTAGTTTTTTTTTCATTTTTTCCTAAAGTAATTTCAAAGTCTACTATAAGTTTTGTAATTATACATATTTAGAATTGCTAAGGTTTATGTATAGGTACTTAGCTTTAAGTTATGAAAGAAAATTGTTTTCGGTTTATGTTTAAAAATATAATAAAGATTTTTCATTTTCATTTTCATTTGTCTCTTTTATATAAAAATTTTAAAATCTCCATTTGAAGCCGATTGGGTGCTTAATGATAGCGTTATTAACGTGTAATATTAATCTATGCGGTAATTAAGAGAAAAATTTATTCGGCGTAGGTAAAGTAAAAAATAAACAGGAGAAGATTTTATGAAGAAAAAAAGTCGCACTGCGTGGTAGTAATTCTCACGGAGCTAAGCTAAAATCATAATAAGGTGTCGAAGAAGTAAACAGGGAACGAAAAAAAAAACCAGTACAGAGTCAATGAGAAAATATTCACGTTCTAAACAAAAATCGAATAACAAAAATAAACAAAAATCGATTAAAAAAAATTAAACAAAATCTAATACTCATTCTTCCAAGAATCGCTGCGATTTAACTGATACTTGAGAATTTCGGCTGAAACTGATTCAGTGTGAAATTCGAATTTGTTTTACAATCCATTTCACTATTCATAATTGCCTGAAAAGTCTGTTATTATTTGTCTCTTATAACCGACATCTTGTATCACTGAAACGGACTAAAATAATCTTCATTTCATATGCTTGTTTTTCTGTTCCCTATTTGTCTCTTATAAGCGCTTGTCTCTCTTATCCGGCGTCTCTTATAAGCGGGGATTCGACAGTATATAAGCGATTAAAAAATAAACAACAAGAATGGAGTTAAAATCACTAAATGTTTTTTAGTATTCAATGGCAACAAGCTTTGATAATGGCTTAATAACCAAAAAGCTTCGTGAATATTTCATAAAAAGCGTTCAGGGATTTTAACTTTCTTGTTGTTTATACACGATAGAAACCTATACATCGTGTCCCTGACAACGACAACAATTACTGAAAAGAAGAATTAATTTTTATATTGGAAAATATGGTGAAATTTAAATGGGTCCCTGCCACTGTAACTTCCATAAAAATGGGATAGCAGATTCAATTACTCTATCCGATCAAACTCCGGCCACTGAGAAACATGTTAAATAGTTAATACCAAAGCTTAAGGAAATGTACCATTCTTTTCAATCATATTTAGAATTTAGAAGCTTGTTAAGAGGTAAAAAATATGCCATTATTCAAAGGACAATTCCAAAAGAGTCCTGGTTTAAACATGGGGGTTTCCTCCATAACGGTTTTGTCTATGTGTTAGTCAGACTAAGAAGTGGCCGTAACTGTACTCCTAGTAATCTTGCCAAGTTAGGGATGATCAGAAGTGGAATTTGTGAGGTATGTAATAATTGGAGATAATATCAAATATTAGATCCTATTCAAAATACAAAAATAGAGATAGTTTCCTTACAACGTGAGAAGAGCTTATTGTAGATCCGACTTCCTTGGATACGCGTAGATTAAATAATTTTATTAAGACCAATAATACAAGTTTATTGTCCGAACAGTCCACTTAAACTTGCCAAAGGTCAGCATCGGCTAATTTTGCTAATAACCGCGACTGTTATAATTATAAATAAAATGTCAACGTTGGAATTGCACTATACTTCCTCTCTTAAAAATATGATAAATGCGGCTGTTATAGATTTATTTAAAGTAAGTTAGCTGAATGTGAACTGTTATCAGAAAACACAAAAAACTGAGACGGTACAATTATTACTTATAAAGTTGAATAATAAAAGAGGGCGAAAATAGATCTGCACAAACCATCGACTTTAGTGGAATCTGTATAATACTAAGAACACGTCCGTTTAGTTTTGTCGCACAATTCGATGTATAGCCGTAAGATTTTCAAAAAGTCAGTAAAATTAAGGCGGATAAAAAAAAATGGAAATATCTGTCTGTATCGTATAAATTTATTGAACGTATATAACGGAATATCAGTAGAAACTGAGAATCACCTACCTATGGAATAAGGTGGTTTTCCCTTCAACAGATGCCGTATTAACCAGGTAACAGCGGTAACTTAATCTATCGAGAATGAATTTTAAACAAATCTAAAAATGACCGTCTTGAACCTTATCGCTGCAAACGGTGTGAAGGTACGTTCTGTTGATCAAGTTATCGGAACTGATATCCCGTTCGAAGATTAAAAATATAATAAATAGGTTGAGAGTTTATTTTTTCGTTTCGAGATTTTTTTTTTTTGGGGAGGGACAAAATCAGGATACGGCGAAGAATAAATAATAGATTACATCGGTGAACAATTCTGGGCTCACTACTTTTTAACGTATATTTACAAAATCTGTGACAGTGTTAAACATTGCTGTATTTCAACATACTGATGATGTATCATAATTTCAACTCGATATAATAACATGAACAAATGTAAGTTCCAATTAATGACGAGATAATTTTAATGTTTTGTTGCATAAATATCTTTAGAATTGAAATATTCGATCAACTAAATTCCATCTATTTTAAAAATAGCCATTTTTCAGCATTAAAAGTTTGCATACAGTAAAATAGATACTGTAACTGAAAGGGTTAATAGCAGAAAAATGACTAACTCATTCGTACATATTTATTAATTTGAGTCGAAACACGTGTAAGTCTCACTCGAACGTTAATTGCTACAATATGGGGATCCACAACTAAGACTATAATACCATAATAATATTCATTTTTAATTATCGATTGTTTTCGTATCTAACGAGAATATAAAAATAACGATTCGAATACCTAAATGATAAATCGTGGACGATGTTTTATTATATCTTGTAATTTTTTTTTGAAATATTCTAAGACCTTTGAATTGTTTTGCCAGTCTCGACATAAGGTGCTGAAACATGGGGTCTTACTAAAGAAAGACCTATGAGAAAAAGAATTATCCTTGGATTCGGAGTCAAAGATCGCAGACAAGAGGATGAGAGATGAACTAAGCGGATATTACAGTGTTGGCCAATTAGAAGCCGGCGCCCGCGAGAGATGCCTGTGTCGGTGTGGCGAGATGATGTTGTTAAATGGGGAGGAACTAATTGGATTCGAGCCATACAAGATGGGAGTCGTTGGAAAAGTTTAGGGAATGCTTAGACCCATTAATTGGTAGATATGTGCATATCGTGATATCGTCATCATGATATATATATATATATACACATATATTTCAAATTGCATCATGTGTAAATCTAATTCGAAGATTAGCTGCTACATACAGCTAAGATTACTAATACTTTAATGCTATTTTTAATTATCGATTGTTTTCGTATCTAACACGAATATAAAAATTACGATAAAATTTCGAATATCTCAATTAGAATTCGTGGATGATATTTTATTATAGCTCTTAAATTTTTTTGATATATATATATATATATATATATATATATATATATATACACGTATATTGTATCATTTTATTTCGTCATTCTAGAGTTGTTTTTCGTGCTTAGCGAGCGTAATGATAGTCACCATTAAGAATTGCTAAAAATAAATAACTAGGAATAAAAAAATTGTCCTTTTGACGAAGACTTGTATAAAAAAATTTCAGACGATACGCGGAATATCTTTGACGAGATAGCTTTGTTACGAAAATGATTATCATCATTTTGCTTTTCTAAAAGAACGCCGTACGATGTGACCGTAATACGTAATGAAGTTCCAAGAGAATTTTTAAAAAGAACAATAACATTTTCTAGTGCACATTTTATATATCGTATATATAAACATATATGTATATATATTTAGTGAATGAGAGGTAAAGAGAAAGACAGATAGATGAATAGAGAAAATGAAAAAGGAAGAGAAATAGTTTATATATATATATATATATATATATATATATATATATATATATATATATACGTTTATGTATGTGTATGTCGACATATTTATATTTCCAGTGCGTATATTCTCGGTTTGTGCTGGTAACTTCTTTACTCGTTGAGTTCAATTCTCGTGCCCTACATATGACGTGAAAGCTGTTTTGTTCGGCACTTCACATAAATCTCGGCAGTATATTCAACTCTTGTTCATTTTCATTTTTTCATTTACACGAATTTCGCATTTTTCACGCTTTCCATCAAAAGATCTTTTCTTCTCAGTTATAATGACTAATTCCGTTTCATTAAAAAGGGTGTATTGAAGAAAATTTTATTTATAAAAAAATTATTATTACATTTTAATTCCATTTCGTCATATTTTTCCCCGTACGTATTATTATGGGCATATATATATATGTAATTATATAAATATATATGTACCTATATATATATATTGCATGAATTTATTGACATATAGTTAAATAACAAATAAAGGTAAATGATGTAAAAGTACAAGATGAAATAATAAGCACATTACCTTTTTTTTAATTAGAAGAATGTGGAATGTAGTGATTTTTTATTAAAATGAGCAACAAAAAAGCAGTTAAAAACACTAAACTTTTTCTTAATTAATAATCGCAAAGCTCTTCGGCTGTTAGGTCAATTTTCAAGTGAATATTTAAAAAGATAAAAAATATAAAATGAAAAAGTATTAATTTTACATAACAATTCATAAAAATCAGGAAAACGATATTAAAATTTTTTATTAACACTGTTCTTCATTTTACTGATTTTGGTGAATTGTTATCTTAAATTAATATTTTTTCATTTTATATTTTTAATCTTTTTAAATATTCACTTGATAATGGCCTAACAGGCGAAAAGCTTTGCGATTTTTCATAAAGAATAATTTTAGTGATTTTTGACTTCTTTTTTTTTTTGTTGTTTACATTTACGTTTTGCCGATGACATAGCTGTACTAGCAGAAAATCAAAATCAACTGAAGGACACATTCACGTAATGGGAGATCGATTTAAGAAATATGGAATGAAAATAAATAAGACTAAGACAAAAATTATGGTATGTCACAAAAATAAGCTTATACAAAAACCGTTGTTTTTGTTTTGTTTTATATATATATAAAAACGGGGGGGGGTACTTTGTGTCTTTTGGATCGGAGCTGCAACCGGAACAGGGCGCGTCCATAATAGAATGCCCTACAGATATGTAGGTTAGCTGCGCATAAGACAATAGTCGAATAAGCAGTCGCGGACCAACAGCTGCTACTGGTGGAAAGTCTCAAGCAGACGATTCCAGTAGTGACAGCAGTGAGACAAGAGGATATAGATGGGCTGCTTTAGGAACTGCCTACTAAATGTCCACATAAATCCTACGACTATCTTACTTTCAGCGAAGTTCGGTCGCTGTCAAGATTATACACTGTTACCTTCTCAGTAGCAAACCGCTGCCTTGCGGTCAGGATTTTTATCCAAAGGTTAGGGTGTTGCCCCGAAATAGTGGAATTTGTTTCCCTTATCTATATTCCTCCTCTCCATTTCCTTATCTTCCTTATCCCTCCTGATCCTCTCTGACACTCACTGTACATCCTTGTCTGCAGGAAACTGCGACAAACGCACTAGCCCGACCGCCATGCCGTTTAATGTAACTGGTGTTGTTGGGATAATATAAAAAAGGAGATAACAGTAACGTGCAAAAGTATTCTTGGATATGAAATAAAAAATCACAAGATTGGTTTCAGAATCGGATTGAAGAAAAGAAGAAAGCTTTTATAACTTGGCAGAACGACAAAAGAAATGTATTAAAAAAAAGTAAATATACTTCAATAAAAGCTGATGTACAACGTGAAACTAGAGAAATACAAAACAAATGGTGGGTTAATAAGATGAAAGATATCCAAATGTTACACGAGCAAAATGATACACGTGCATTTTATGCTGCTATTAAAATATGGTCCTAAAACAAAACGTAAAACTGCTTTACAAAGGTCAACGGGTGTATTTTTGCGAAATAAATATGAAACAAAAAACAGATGGAAAGAATAGTTTCAAACGCTATTAAATAATAGATCCACGGTTAACGATGATATATTTCAGACACTAACAGTGGAAGCTAGCTGAATGTGCTACCTTCTGAAGAAGAAGTTTTTTCAGCAGTGAAAAACTTGAAATGTAATAAGACGGCTGGATTGGATGGCACACTAAATGAAATATGTAAGTTTGGTTGAAAAGAACTAACGTTGCAATTACATCGGCTATATGGACAATTCTGGGAAGATAGTGCCTTACCTAAAGACTTTAAAAATGTAGCCATTGTTTGCATGCGCTCTGGAAATTCTTACAAATTATAGGATGTCCACCTAAATTATTGCCATTCTTGCTACAGTTGCATGATGATATGGAAGGCGTAGTAATATGTGAAAAATGGAATTACAGATTCGTTTAATATATCTAGTGGAGTTAAGCAAGGGTGCGTGCTTGTACCTACATTATTCAATTTATACATGAGTATAGTTTATTTTGTATATAAACAAGAGACTTTAACGTCTGGAATTAAAATAGAGTATCGTTTTGATGGGGCGTTATACAGATTATCGAAATTTAAATCTAAAAGCAGGACAGATACGTTCATCTTGAAAAACTTGAAATATGACGACGATTGTGTAATTATAAGTAAAAGCTCTACAATAGCAGACTCTTCAGACGAGTTTTCAAGAATAAAAAGTTAACAACGGCCACTAAAATGACCGTATATAAAGTTGTTATATGGCGGAGAGACCTGGCCTATAAACATGAAACAACTCAAAAAGTTATAAGTCACCCCATCTAAGATTACAGAGACAGATCCTTCGTATAAACTGGAAAGATCATGTATCCAACGAGAAGATGATAAAAATGGCTAACTCTTATTCGACTGAGCAGCATTTAGCGAAATCTAGGCTAGGGTGGATTGGCCACGTAATAAGAATGAATGACGAACGCATTCAGAAACGTATGTTTTTCGGAGTACTAAGAGACGGTAAAAGACATTGCGCTCGTCAAAAATTACGATACGAAGATGTAGTCACTGGGACAATTAATAAAGCTGCAGTTAATAAAGGATGCAACGTGGGAGATGATGGCCAAAAACAGAACTGCATACAGATTGTTTACAGACGCATTGTAAATCAACGCCTCATATATCGGACGGTAAGAAGATCCAAACATCAGATCAACATTGCAGGGAGGACAAAAATTCATTACTGTGCTACTTTATAACGTATTTTCAAATTGGTTTGAGCTCGCATATGCGGCACAAAGCAACATCGAGAACAGTTGGATAGTAACCCTCATATCCGTAACCGAGTAAGCTAAAATAATAATAATTATTATATATATATATATATATTGGTTCTATATTTGTATTATTAATATCGTACGCCTTAATTCCAATTTCATTCGCGATTAGTGTTGAGAAAATTTTTAACATCTTATCGATTTACGAAAGTTACTTTAATATGCTGAGCACATATTGCGAGATGTATCATGAAGCTGATAACAGAAACTGCAGTCTGATCATTTTCTATAGTTATACTCTGCGATATCTTATGGCGATCGGTGAGAGACGACGAGTTTTGACAACTGAACGTGAACAATAACGAAACCTACGGCGAAAAATTTAGACGAGTTTAGTTTATTTGTTTATTTTATTCTTTATTTTTTTAGAACTTTAATATTTAATTTTCTAAATTCGGTCGTATTCTCGGATGGTGTAAATAATTGAAATATTAGGCCACATATATTTTTTATTTAAATTGAATTTTGATTAACAGGCGAACAAATAAATGCGAGTAAAAAGCTCGAGTGGATTTTCGTTAGATTATAAATAAGAAATATAACATCGTTACATTCGACGAAAGCCTAAACTTTCAATTATTTACGAAAAATCGTAGGAGAGACGCCTAAATAATTTGATAAAGAAGGACAACAGAAATATTCATCTCTCCGTCTTACAATTCTATCAAATTGACTGAGAAAGAAGGTTATTTTTTTATTTATTTTTTGTTAGAGAAATCTGTCTGCACTTAATGCTGAGGAGTGGCCCGAAAATTAATCAACACACACTTTGTAGAGAATTTTTTGTAAGGGAGTACACGTTACTAAATTTATTCGTACACATTATTTATACACACACGTGCGCCCAAGTATACACACGCATCTATATATATATATATATATATATATATATATATATATATATATATATATATATATATATAATGCAAACAGTAAAAGACTTCGTCTTCCTGAACAACTTTTCAAATCACGAAAAAAATAAAATAATGAAAATTGTAAATGGTTTATTTCTCGTTATTTTTTTTCACAATATTCAATTTTCAACGTTTTTTTTTCCATTTAAAAAATAATTTTACCTCCTCAATATATGCAAGAAAAAAACATCAAGCAGCATCCCATTACCAAAGAGATCGTATTACTCCTCTCACAAGTAGGCTGTAACCATAAACAAACGTTAATTTGGATGTCAAGCCATTCTAGGATAAAAGGTTATGAACTAGCAGACCTTGCAACTCAGCAAGTTCTACAATATACTACAAGTAAGGAATTTGGTGAGCACGTCGAATGAGGTTTATTATCCAAATGGAAAATACAGTGGCAGCAGATACCGTTAACAAATAAATTACGCAGACTTGGAAAAGAGAGGAGAACGCCGATTGCATCTCAGACAGACAAAGCACAGTCATCTGATGAGTGAAAATGCTCCACGTTGCTTTCGTAATGGTTAACCAATAACTGTTGAGCACCTCCTGTTCGAGTACGTCAAGCATATCGACCAACGCGTCAAGTTTCAGTTTCAACCGAACATTGGAGAAACATTAAATCCAGAGAAAGTTGGTTCCGTACTGGAATACCTGTACGAAACCGGATTTTTTAATCAGCTCTAGTACTTTTGTACCGCGCCTCAGACCCTGTAGCAGTACACGGCATGTGAAAGGAGTCAAGTCAAGTCGAGTATAGAAGAAAAAATATGGACTGTAGAAGACTTTCACGATACAGACAAATATAAGCACACATAAATATATACGCAGGAGAAATTTTACTCGGTATTTATCTCATATTAATATTAAAGCGAATAAAAAACTTTCGCCATCTCGATCTTTAATCGAAAATCCTTCCTGAACTCTCATAATAAAATGGTTCTTCATAAAACTCTTATACGCCCGGTAACAACACGCATGCCCAGTGTGGTCTTCTATTTCAAATTCAGCATTTAAACTACTTGAAACTATACAAAAAATAGGTGCCTTCGATGCATATCGAATAAGTCAAAATACGAAAGAATCTTATTTATGCATGAAATTACTAACCTACCCTATCTTAAGGACTATATATTAAATCCACCCGCTAAGTTCTTCATTCAGTGTTCATGTTACACTAATCCACATATCAAGCCTATTGCGGATTACGATTCCAGTTCAGATCAATTGGTTTTCAGTAATTGTATTGCATTAATTTTGTCTGTACCAAAATCGGAGTTACCTTGTTGTAATCATTGTATCTTGTAAATGATAATAAAATAATTTTAAGTGTACTAATTTTTCAGGTTTTGGTGGTATTTAAGGTATTTTTACCGGTTAACAGTTATCATTATTTGTATCATTGTGTGTAAATTTTACTATGCAAATGTACCGTTGTTTGGTTTAGATATTCTATACTATTGAGATTCAGACGCGATACAAAATTACTTTTATTTTTCTTTCTCTATAACATAAGCTCATTTACTTTTCTTATTTATTTTAGTAATTTTGGTTAATTTAATCGATTTTTTTTCTTTTACGTATAACGAATAATTTCGTAACATTTCAATTAGATCGATCATATTTTTGTCAATTGTTTGAAAACTTGCAGTTAATTTGTTGATCATTCGATATATACTCGCAACACGAGGTTAGTATTTGTTAATGAATAATTGTCGTTTTTGTTGAATATGCTGATATATTATATATTATATATATATATATATACACGTATTCAATAATGATGAAATTGTCGAAAATTCTAGCACAATAAATATATATATATATACACACACACATATATATATATATATTAATTTTTTATATAATGTGGAATGTAGTGATTTTTTATAAAAAATCAATTGAAAATTAGTTAAATCATTAATATTTATTTTCTTAAAGAAAACACAAAGCTTTTCGGCATTTACGCCATTATCAAGTGGAACATTTTTAAAAAAATCATAATTTTAAAAATATAAATTAAATATAATTACTTAAAAATATTTGATGGTGAACTGTGAAAATATACTCATTTGTTTATTAATTTTGTTTTTTTATATTAATTTTTTCTTCAATATTATTTTCCGGATTTTGTAAAAGTTGTATACTGGTGGAATTTTAAATTTTTCATTTACTGTTGCGATGTATGATATCCAAAAGTAAAATATAAAATATAAAAATATACGAACACAATATTTTTTAAAAAACACAATTTTACAAGTAAAATGAAAATAAATATTAAAAAATCTGATGTAAGAAAATAAATATTAGTGATTTAACTAATTTTCAATTGATTTTTTATATATATATATATATATATATATATATAAATAGGTGATCACACCTTTGACTGTTACACCTTCATCGTTTAAGTCCTTCGCTTTACTGTTCCGTCGTTAACCTTTTCATTTCCATGTAGATCTTGATCTTAACTTCTCTCTTGATTGTGATCATCAACGTCTGTCTTGGCCTTTCTTTCAATCTGCTCTCATACGTATTTTTCATTCTACAATGCCTTTCAGTAAACTATCATGTCTTAATAGGTGTCCTATTCATTACAGTATTGTTTTTTTAATCATTTCCAAGAATAATAATTTATCTTTATGGTTGGTTACAAAATTCTCCAATTGGTATTATATATATATATATATATATGTGTGTATCAAGTATTTTTAAACATTTCTATATATATATTATCCTATAAATGTACACGTGTGATCATAAAAAAAATTATTTATAGCATTTTAATACTTTTTTTTTTTAATTTTCAAATAAATTTTATCTTTAGTACCACCTAAAATGTTTGAAAATTTTTGCCTTATGTTTACACATCTTCCTTCTTGACCTTTCGAAATGGCAATAATAGTAATAATAATAATAATGTCGATGATCATAATTGTTACAGTTGTTATTGTTACTATTATTGTTATCGTTGTATAACGCTAGTGAGCGTTTACATCGCAGACAGTCCGCCTGCCTGCTGCCGAAAATGTGAAACCGTTAAAGCGAAAGATAATTTAATGAGAAGAATTTTTGGCTGGATAACTTTCTACCCTCGTAGTAGGCCTATACTGCGTTTCCGTACTAAATTAACGTCAAAATTGCGATTTACGAGCAAAGTCGAGAATATTCGTTTTCCTTAGTCGTTTTTCGAAATCACGCCGGTAGTTCGAATGACAAAATACAAATCAAGCGAACACGATAAGGGAACAGCGTTGTAGGCTATTTTATTCCTGCCGATGCATGGGAACCAGTGTGTGTGTGTGTGTGTGTAGGTGAATTAACCGGACGATATGTAATTTAAATTTTTACTCGACTGAATTTTTATGAAAAAAGTTCACATTTATGGCAACACCTCCGCAGACCGTTGTAACGTTTGGTTGAAATCGTTCATAACGTACTAACACTCTCTCACTGTCTCTTTCTCTGCCTTTTTATAAATATATAGATTTTATAGACAATCGCATTCATATTTCCAAAAAAAAAATAGCCTATTTTCGCTACTACCTCTTATAAACTCCCAAAATTCCATTGACGCATACATCGTCTCCTCTCTCTCGCTCTCTCGTTTCTATTTTAATTCTATAATACTGAACAAATAGCCTAATCTTGTCCTGGTATTTTCGGATGGTTCCAAGATTCTCGGTTGATCCGTCGCAAGTGCGATTTGTATACCACTTCGAAATCGTTCTTATTTTATTCATCTATATATGTAGTTCAGTTTTAAAGCGCAAGGGTCTAATGAGTTGGTTTTTTTTTTTCATTTTACCCGCACCAAAGCGTCATAAACAATGATGATGAATAAAGTAATAAAAATGTGATTAAGAAATAGTTCAAATTACAACAGGAAACGATTTTAATAATTCGGAATATCGATTAAAAGTTGAATAATGAACTTATAGCTACTAATCAAATAACCCAATAATTCAGTGCTCCAATTTTAACGATGCTGTCACTGAGACTCACTGGACGTCGTTTCCTGTTGTAATTTGAACTATTTCTTTCATCCCTGCACCATCTCTTTTTTAATCGTCTTATCAGATTGTCACGTAGAGTAAATCAATGTATTTTGCAGACATGTAATATTTAAAAAAATCAATTGAAAATTAGTTAAATCACTAATATTTATTTTTTTAAAGAAAGCACAAAGCTTTTCGGAATTTACGCCATTATCAAGTGAAACATTTTTAACGAATCATAATTTTAAAAATATAAATGAAATATAATTACTTAAAAATATTTGATGGTGATTGTGAAAATATACTCCAAAAATGCTGTTCTGATTCTGTTCTGTCTATTTTTTTTTGAATTGTTGAAATTTAATATCAATATATTTGTTTATTAATTTTGTTTTTTTATATTAATTTTTTTCTTCAATATTATTTTCACGGACTCTGTAAAAGTTGTATACTGGCGGAATTTTAAATTTTTCATTTACTGTTGCGATGTATAATGTCCAAAAGTAAAATATAAAGTATAAAAATATACGAACACAAAATTTATTTTACAATTAAAATGAAAATAAATATTAAAAAATCTGATGTAATATTAAATTACAATTTATTAAAAAAAAAATTATACTGATTTATATAAACTTCATTGACATATGGTATATTTATATGGAGGGATAAGTTAGGTAGATATTTTGGTGCAGTTGCGATGATACGAAGTATTTTCAATTGTTGTCGCTGTATTCTCAATACATTACTTTTACGTGAAGTTCCATATAATTTGATTCCATATTTCTAGATGTAGTTAAATGAATTTTTCTTAAGCTAAGTTTAAAGCAAATTTCCTTCCTAGAAGAGGATATATAGCAATCTGGTTCGCCAAATCGTAGTTTTCCTCGTTTGAGCGGCATGAAGCCGACGTGTTATCCGTCGACCAATATGCATTCCAAAATATCTTACATGTTTGTTTACAGAATTTCATGGCCATGGATACATATCGGAGGACATGTTGCATTATAACGGGTCAAAAAAAGAGATGACGAATGGGCATAATTCTGAAGAGTAAAAATTAATGTTATAACGTAATTTATGTAATTCCGAAATTGTTTTAGAAGCGTACAGACTTGCATTTAAATGTTTCAATAACACTTTTAATAAAATAGGGTATAGTAAAAATTGAAGGATTAATGAAAGTGTCTGTGCAGTGGTTCCTCGATGATGGGTATTTAAATTAAAATTAAACAAAATAAATAATAATACGATGTAAAAAGTATTTTTATTTATTTTGTTAGTTTCTATTTTATTATTATTATTATTATTATTATTTCTTCTGATTATATTTATTAAACAAATGTATAATCAGAAGAATTATTCGAGTATAGTAAATCGGACCGTCGGGAAGGAAACGTTTGCAATTAAAGAGATTAAAATTAATAATGAATTAGTCTCGGTTGATGGAAATGAGGAATTAATTTCTAAATATATTAATGGATATTTTCGGAGTGCTGTTAATGAAATTGTACAACAGTGTAGTGAAAATAACTTCGTAATTGAAAGTGAGAATTTAACTACTAATTCTTTCGTATTTTTGAACTTTACAATAGACGATATTAAAAAATCGATATTATCATTTACGTAATAAATCTTCTTTCGGGAATGATAAAATTTCAATTGCCTTAGTTAAAGATAACATTAACTTTTTCTTGGAACCTTTAACTTATCTGTTTAATCATTCTGTTACGGATGGAAGATTTCCTGAAATGCTAAAATTAGGAATTATTACACCTGTCTATAAAGATGGCGATAAAGCGGATGTAGCAAATTATAGACCGATCTGTATACTATCGACTCTCTCGAAAATATTTGAAACGAGTATGAAAAAGCCATCGCTAAATTATTTACGAAAGATAAATTTTCTTAGCGTTAATCAGTACGGATTCGTCCCCGGCAAAAGTACAGATGATGCGTTATTCGAACATATATCTTATATTGCTGAATGTCTTGAAGAAGGTAGATCTGTTATCTCAGTGTATTTCGACTTACGTAAAGCTTTTGACATAATTGATCATAAAATACTTCTAAAGAAATTGTACAATTGTGGGTTTAGAGGATTTATACACAATTGGTTTAAGACTTACCTGGAAAATAGAAAGTATGTTGTCAAAATAAATAATACGTATAGTGGGTGTGAAGTCCAGACCTCGGGAGTACCACAGGGTAATGTTTTATTACCTTTTTTCAATATATATTAATGATTTGTGTAATTTAGACGTCACTGGGAGAATATTTAGTTACGCTGACGATACGGTGCTTGCTCTAGATTCACGATATCCTAACATACTGCAGAACTTAATACAAAACGACGTAGATAAAATTTATGAATGGTTGCATAGGAATCGGTTAGTTATTATGATACCTGTATACTAATCAAGATTCAACGTTGTGGAGAGATACGTAAATATTGCTAGGAAAAGACAACAAATTAATTAGAGTCGATGATATTAAATACTTCGGGATTATGCTGGATAGTAAGCTGAATTGGAGTTCACATTCGTTATATTTATCTAAAAAATTGAGAAGACTAAATTACCCACTATATTATTTAAATCACTACTTTTCTCCCGTACATTTAAGGCGAATTTACCTTGCCCTGTATCAGCCAGTTTTAGTATATGGAATACTGCAGTGGGGTAAAATGCCAAAATATCATATCAAACCTACTGAGCAGTTGCAAGTACATGTGTTAAATAGAATAATTTTTAATGAAAACACAAACGTTAAAAATAAACTTCTATCTGTATGTGTACATTCTATATCTGTTGCAATTTGTGCTCAGAAATAATACTAAGTTTAGTATATTATTAAATAAAGGAAACACTAGGACGAGCGGAGAATATAAAGCGCCAGTTCCGAATTTTAATAAAACTAGGATGAGTGACCAAGCAGTTTATGCTGGGCCAATAGAATTTAATGTACTACCTAGAGAGCTAAAAATAGACCTAATTAATTATAAGCGAAGAATAAGAAAGTTATTAATTAAATATTTGCTGATGAGTTCTGCAACTAAATCTTGAAATTCTTAAAAATTCAAATTTATTAACATTTTATTTTTCGTTATTAATATTATTACCATTATTACTATCTTTGTCGTTATTATTGTAATTAGTATTATCATTACTGTTAGTGTTGTTATTAGTAGTATTATTATTAATATTATTATTAGTTAAACTTCATAATTATGGTATGCAGTCTCATTTACCTCGTTCTTCAAGATTGCGTTTGGTGTGCGTAAGACTTTAACGTCAAATCATCTTTGTATGGTACATAAATGTTCGTATATATGTGTGTGTGTGTGTGTGTGTGTGTGCATACGTATAAGGTATGTATATGTTTATGTGTGTATAATTATTTGCCGTTATTTGTATATATGTATCAGAAGAAGATGATCATGTATATTAATATTAATGTTTCACACGGTTTATTGTTAGTTTGTGAGTGTATTTTCATTTGTATATAATGAAATAATTTATTAAGGAGCGTTTTATAATTCGTTTATGATTTTGCGCTTATTACTAACATGTTTATAAATTCTACAATTTTAATTTGTTAGCCGGCGCTCGCGCAGTTTATGCGCATAGTCGGTCTGTGTTTTATTTTCATGTATGTAAACTTTTTAATAAAATGTCATAATAATAAATTGAAATTGAAATTATTATTATTATTATTATTATTATTATATTATTATTGTAGTTATGCAGAGTATCATTTTATTAGGCCTATAGAAGTTCTTCAAAATTATGTGGTTCGTGCTATTGTTACAAATAGTGAACACCAGAACTATATGTTTTTAAATTTGAGCCAACTATACGAAGTAGCTATTTTGGATTTTATTTTAAAACGTGAACAGTATTTGAATATATTTACCCTCGGAGGTATTTTACAAGTAATGCCGGGTTAAATTAAGTGCATCTTCCACGTTTTAACAAGTCCCATATGCGAGCGCAATGTACGCAGGAGCGGTTGCTTACAATTCTCTACCAGAAAGTATGAAATTATCGCTTAAAAATTATAAAATGCGACGGAAGTGTTTGGTTCTAGACGTCTGTAATAAGTAACAACATAATAATGGATAGTGAAAAATTGATGTTTTGGTTTTTAATGTGGGATTTTGTTACACTCCTAAGATTGGATGCTCTCATAGATTTTGATTTTGGTACTGGAGCGAATAGCATATATATATATATATATATATATATATATATATATATATATATATTATATATATATATATATATATATATTCAAATATGTTTTTTTAAAATAAATTTTGTACATTGACATTTATTTTATTCTCCGTAGTCAAGTCAATCAGCTTTAGTTTAGTTTTCTTGTTTTATGTAAGCGTATGTACATTTATCAATCTAATTATTGATAAAGGATATTACGCTTAACGTTCGAACGTATGTCACAGTATATATTACATATATATATGGGTACTTAGATAAAATGTAATGATTTAGTTGATTTTGATACAAGAGAATGGATGTGAAATTGTTTCGAATGAGTGAGCAGATTCAGAGTGTTTATGGTTGGCAGAGATTAAACTGTAAAATATATTTAAATGTTATATTCTAACTCAGTGTTAGCGCATTTGTTCGGATAAGTGGGATTTTGTCGATGTAATTTGTTTTTCTATTATTTGAATTATTATTATTAATTGTTCGTACGTTATTTTGAAAATTCGACGTAAATATATTTTGATTATATTATTAATTAACTACTATTATACGTATGCCGTGATAATAAAGGCGCTATTACGCATTTAAGAAGATCGCGAGCTCGTGAAAAGTCACCGTGGTCTCACTTTCCTGAATTTTCATCTTTAAAGTTTGACTAGTTTTGTGATTCTATAGAAATTGCAATGATATAAACAAGGATAATAATAAAAATAACAAAATAAAATTAATTCAATTAAAAATAATAGTGTACTAGTACATTCAAAAAATAACAACCGTATATAGCACATCTATTCGTTCATCATTTACAGGCGTGTACATTTATTGTTTATTTACATGCGCACATATACAAATATATATATGTATATATATACATATTTATATAAATAATTCAAAGATTTTTGGCGCATAGAAATAAGCATTATTGTGTTTACTTGAGGAAAAAGTCAAATTTGAAATAAAGCGCTATCCCTGGTTATGAAAGTTAACGAGAAATTTTTTGCGGCCGTTGCATAAAGGGGAAAACCAATTTTTTGTTCGAAACGAACTACTAAAACAGTTGGCGCACTGTTGGACTTTATTTGCTTTTTTCTTTTTTTTTTCAAATCTAACCCATTTCGACTACTTTTATAAGTAGGTGAACAGTTTTTTGCGTTGTACGATGTATTCGTCATATAATGTACGCAAGTTTATATATCTACCTGACTGACCATTTCCGGGTCACTGTTTCATCTTTCTTCGCTTGTCCTTGTACGAGTCTCTTATTTTTGTCTCTGTCTTTCGTTATTTATTCACCTTCACTAAGTATGAAAAGAATCTTCCCATCCATATTTAATCGCAATCTTTTTAAAAAAATTTCCACTTATAAATTTAAAAAAAAAATTCTCAATTCGCGGTTATATTCCGACTATGTTGTTTATAGGAACTCGTTCGTTTGACATTTCTACTTTCGCAGTTGATTAATAAATAATAATAATAACAGCCTTTATTAGATCTTACACGTAAAAACTAATATCCTGTACTTAACGATAACTAAAACACTAGCCCATATTCTCAAATTGCCTTACACATTTGGTAATACTCTCGTATCGTTTATTGTATATAAATTTTGTTATCCAGTTCATTTTAGAGGTACTGTACCTTTTCTTCTTCTAGTCCTAATATTTTTGCTATAAATCCTGATGTCTCTGGGCGACTAAGTCATGTATTTTTTTATTTTTTTGTAAAATCGTTTTTTTGGTTGTGGAGGGGGAGGAAAGGAAAATATATTTATATAATAACATACTATGATGAACCATTATATATATTACTATATCTATTATAATCGTGTAGATTAAACTGAAAAATGGAAGTTTAAAATTTCAAAATTTGTAATTTCCATACTGGTTATTTTATCATGAAAATGAAAAAGTTGCTCACAGCTCACGACCTACATCTTGACTTAAGATTCAAAACTATGAAATGCTATGTCTGCTCAGTGCTGCTATATGTGTGGAAACGTGGACATCTATCGTCGTTTACATAAGATCGCGCGAACTAAAAAGATGACGAATGTTCAAGTGCTTGGAGTAATGATAAAGGAAAAAAAATTGCTTGATACTGTTAAAAGAAGAAAAATGGAATATTTCGGTCGTGTAATGCGTGGGCCTAAATCGACTTTCACAGGATATAATAATAGGGAAGGTAGAAGGGAAAAGTAGAGTTGGACGAAGAAGAATGTCTTTGGTTCCAAAACTTACAAACATGGACAAACTGCAGGGTTGACGAATTGTTTTAGACAGCTCGAGATAGGAACGCGAGCCTGTCAATGGATTGAGCTTAAAATCGAAACCGATCATTGCACAGAAGAAGAAGACGTTATTTAGGTATGCGTTCAATTTTACAAGAATTGTATGAATTGCATTTTCTAATTATGACTGAAATGTTAAATTTTAACTGGGTAACCCTTAAATCATATATATATATATATATATATATATATATATATATATATATATATATATGCATGTATATATGGTTTAAGAGATACCTAGTTATAATTAAACTTTTCAGTCATAATTAGACGTAGCAATATATACAATCTATAAAACAGCAACTACATAGTTTATATAAAAGGATTTTATGGTCTACCGTATCGAATGCTTTACTTAGATCTAAGTAGACACCAACTACTGACGTTTAGTTTTAAATTGATTGAATAACCCCTTAATCGCACATAAAGTTATCAATCATATATATATATATATATTAATTTTTTTTATAATGTGCAATGTAGTGATTTTTTTAATAAAAAATCAATTAAAAATTAGTTAAATCACTAATATTTATTTTCTTAAAGAAAACACACAGCTTTTCGGCATTTACGCCATTATCAAGTGAAATATTTTAAAACATCATAATTTTAAAAATATAAATTAAATATAATTACTTAAAAATATGTGATGATTATCAGATTTTTAATATTTATTTTCATTTTACTTGTAAAATTGTGTTTTTTTAAAAAATTTTTGTGTTTGTATATTTTTATATTTTATATTTTACTTTTGGACATCATAGATCGCAATAGTAAATGAAAAATTTAAAATTCCACCAGTATACTACTTTTACAGAATCCGGAAAATAGTATTGCAGAAAAAATTAATATAAAAAAACAAAATTAATAAACAAATATATTGATATTAAATTTCAACAAATCAAAAAATAAAACTGAAGCAGACAGCATTTTTGGATCATATTTTCACAATCATCATCACATATTTTTAAGTAATTATATTTAATTTATATTTTTAAAATTATGATGTTTTAAAATATTTCACTTGATAATGTCGTAAATGTCGAAAAGCTTTGTGTTTTCTTTAAGAAAATAAATATTAGTGATTTAACTAATTTTCAATTGATTATTTATATATATATATATATATATATATATATATATATATATATATATCATCTTCAGTCGTAATCCCCCTAAGGGATGTCGTGACCATTTTCATGCTACAGCCTCTTCAATTTTTCTTCTCCATTTTATCCGGTTTGCAGCTTCCCGTTTACAATCAGCCATTGACTTTGCAAGTGCTTTTGTGATCGTGTCTGTCCATTTGATGTGTAATCTACCAGGAGGACGCGTTCCTTGTATTTTCCCTTCAGTTACTAATGTTGCATGGAGTCATCACTTCGCATGATATGTCCGAAAAATCGTAATATTCTGAAAAGAACATCGCTGGAAAATCTACGCTTAATGTTGAGCTTGCGTAATATAGAAACGTTTGTTTGCTTTGCTGTCCAGGGTATTCGTAACATACGCCTCCAAATCCACATTTCGAAATTATCGATACGTTGCCTATCTTTGGCTTTCAGCGTCAATGTTTCCACCGCGTATGTGAATACAGAAAACACCAAACACTGCACTAATTTCTTTTTTACCGCATTTGTAATTGATGCGTCGCGCCATATTCTGTTTAATTTGATCATGGCATTTCGAGCCAACTGGATCCGTCTTTTTATTTCATCCGTTGAAGTGCCTTTATCATCAATAAGGGATCCCAAATATATATACTTGTGTAATGTTTCGTAAGCATCGATTTGTGTTTCATCCTCCGGTATTAAGTTTCCCCGATCAACCACCATTAGTTTTGTTTTATCTTTATTTATATTTAATCCATATTTGGCACTTATCTTATTTAGTCGATCGAGTATTATTCTCATGTCATCAATTGAGCTGGTTATAGCGTTGTATCATCCGCAAAGCGTAGGTTATTAATGATTCTTCCACCAATGGAAACACCAACGCTGCAATCGTTCAAAACCTGCCTCATAATATATTCACCGTATAGATTGAAAAGTACCGATGATAAGACGCATCCTTGTCTTACACCTTTTTTCGTCTTAAATTCTTTTGATTCTATATGTCCTTCAATACGCACCGTGTTTATATTATGTTCGTATAGTTGATTTATTAAATACACTAGATGCCTTGGTATTCCCATTTCAATAAGTGCAGGCCACAATTTTTCCCAAAGAACATTGTCGAATGCCTTTGAATAATCAACAAAGCATAACACTAACGGAATATTATGTTCTCTGTTTTTTTTCAATCAACAGTCTTATGTTTAAAATTTGTTCTCGAGTTCCTTTTCCCTTTACAAATCCTGCTTTCTCATCTGGAATCTGCCTGAATGAGAATTCCGCTAGTCGATTATTTATAATTCGGAGCATTATTTTACTGGTGTGCGGTATTAATGAAATAGTTCTGTAATTTTGGCAATTTGTAACTTGTCCTTTCTTAAATAGAGGTATGTAGACCGTCTTACACCATTCTTGTGGCCAATCTCCGGTTCGTCAAATTTCTTCACATATTTCGTGTATTTTCTTAATTCCTGTAGTACCCATTTGTTTAATTATTTCCGCCGGTATTCCATCGCAACCTGTAGCTTTATTCAATTTTAAATATTTTATAGCCTCTTCTATTTCTGATTTAAGTATATTCGGTTCAAGTTCGGACAACGGATTTGGTATTATTGGTTCCTCTGTATATGTATTATCGTATAGTTCCTGACAGTATTGCCTCCAGACTTCTGCTATATCCAGTTTTTCTGTTTTAATACATCCCTGTTTGTTTTGGATTGCCCAACATCTCATCTTGAATTCTCTTGTAATCAAAACAATCTTTTTATATAAATCTCAGGGTTCATTTTTTTCTGCATGTATCTGAATATCTTGACAAATAGCTGCATAGTAATTATTTTTATCTTTGCGGCAAAATTTACGAATTTCTGACGATAAACGAGTTACTTCCTGCTCATTTGCGTGAGTACTGTTTCTGAGTTTTCTCCTTTTCACAATTAATTGGATTGTCTCGGATGATATCCACGGTTTACGTTTCATTTCTTCTTCATGTGGTTGAGTTTCTCGTACTGCCAAAATAGTTTTATTTTTAAAATTACGCCATAGAAGGTCAACTTACCGAATTTGCGTGTCTGTATTGTCGTCTGGTCCATATTCTTCAAATTTTTGCTTAAAATTTTGCGGATGTGTAATTTTCATCCTGGATCTTGATAATGCTTGCAATTTGCTTTTCAATCTCAACCGAATTGTCATTACTAATGGTCTATGATCCGAACCACATTCTGCTGCAGGATAGGCTATGACATTATCACAAGATGTTTTCCATCTTTCTTGTATCAAGATGTAATCAATCTGGTTTCTACATCGATCACCAGGAGCTTCCCATGTACATAACCGTCGTATATGATGTTTAAACATTGTGTTCAGTATGCTGAGATTATTTTCAACCGCGAATTGAAGTAGCCTTTCACCTCGTTCGTTTCTGTCGCCTATTCCAAATTTTCCGACTGTTCTTCGTAACTGTACGTCAAATGAACTACCAATTTTAGCATTCATATCCCCCATTACGACTGTGATTTCTTTATTTGATATATCATTCATAAGTTCTTGTACTTCTTTGTAAAATAATTCAATTGTTTCATTGTCCGCTGCGCAAGTAGGTGCGTATACTTGAATAATATTAATAGGAACCGGTCTCCCCTCTAGCCTGATAGCTATGGCTCTGCCATTCTTTGTTTTATAACCAGTAACCATCTTACTGAATTTGTTTGATACCCATATAGTAACACCACTAAAACTTGTTGTATCTGTACTCGAACAATAAAGTGTTCCATTTTCTGTAACAAAATGTCCAGATTGTCGGTAATGTGTTTCCGCTAAACCGCATATTTCAATTCCTAAAACCTTTCTATCTCCATTTCCACAATACGAAGCTTACCGGTGTGTAAAAGTCCTCCAACATTCCAAGTAGCTATTTTAGTTTTTACTTTTGCGAAATTACCAGTCATATTTTTTCCATGAAGTGGCTGGTTTTCCCCACTCACAAGGCCGGTTGCATACTTCTCATTCCGACCCCGGAAATTGGAACCCCGGTTGCTAGCCGGATCGCATGGCAAAACATTATTGAGAACTGTAGATTTCATAATGGTGTTCGTGGAAAAATACTGCAGTGGTTTCCCGTTGCCTTCTGCAGGATTTTCTGTCGGGGTTTACTCCCTTAGCCTTTAAACATCCTTACCGCAAGGCAGCGGTCTGCTACTGAGGAGGTAGCGATTTAAGGTTTTTACGGCGACCTTAACCCGCCGAGGGAGAGACAGTCATAGGATTTTTGCAGACTTTTAGTGGACAGGTCCTCAAGCTGTCCTTCTGCATCCTCGTGTCTCCTTGCCCTGTCACTACTGAATCGTCTGCCAGAGACTTTCCACCAGTAGCCGCTCTTGGTTCGCGACTGCTTATTCGACTGACGTCTTATTCGCAGCTAACCTACATATCTGTAGGCCGTTCCACTATCCACCACCTGTGGACGCGCCCCATACGTACCCCTGGGGGGGATATATATACATATATATGTAAAATTATCCAATACTCTAGCATTTATGCACATGTTTAGAGTTTTTGTATTCTAAAGTAATTTATTCATTCTGTATTTGTTTTTTTTGTTAAACTGAATACTAATAAAATTCGATTGAATAATATTAATAACAGTAAAACAGAAATAACAAAAATAAAACAGTAATAATACTAAAATAATAACAGTTAAAATAAAATAATCAAATCAAATCAAATTTATTTTTAATTTCAATACATTAGTTCATTTTAAAAGTGACGATGAAATAAAATAAAAATTATTACAAATCAAAAAATGAATAAATGAATAAATGAATAAATGTATAAAATAAAAAAAAATGGATATGAGAAAATAATTCAAGTTCTAATAATATTAATAATCAAATCAAATCAAATCAAATTTATTGTACATTTACATTTAGTCTTGTTAACAATTAATAATTATAAATGCTAGCGTAATGCGTTAAACTGCGTGAATAACAGTCTTGCAGCGTATAATATACATAAAACGATTGGAAAATAACCAAAAATAATATCACGAGTACTCACTAAGCACATACAAAAATACAAGGCACATATTCGACATACTTAGGTGTATAAAAAGGAAAAAAAATAAAAAGGAAATAAAAGGGGTGGAAAAAGAAAAAATACATTTGCAATATATTTGAAATCCATACATATAAACCTACCTACGAAACATATAAGTATACCACATACATACGTTATACATATACGTATACATACACAACATCAATACTTAGTACGATATATTTATACCGGCGTATTGTGACCACTGGGAAAATTTGGTAAGGCTATGAAAAAAGAACAATAAAAAGTATAACGATCTAATGTTGGCTTGAAATTCTATTACTTAACAGAAATTCGATCAAGAGTTTTTTTCTTCCCCGTTTATAATTTATTCGATCGATTCTAAATTGACTGTCCAGCATATTAGCCACAGCCCCGGCGTAAGCAGATTGTTTGCGAATCCGCGTTTTTTTAAAAAGTAGAACGTCCGCCTTACACCCCACCCCCGGGACCTAGTAATACATGCATTAAGTAATATAATAAATTTATTCCCATTTTTCAAAACAAAATTAAGCAGATGCATTTATACAACTCTCGTATCGTTATAAGTTTTTGACTATCAGTTGATGGATATAACCAAGGAGTCGAAAAATTGAATTCTGTGAAACTTAAATTCCACCCCAATGTATTATTCCGTATGATAGGACTAGTTGATATAACGTTAGATGTAAATATTCGGAAGAAAAATAGTGCTTTAATAATAAAATACATAGTTTAACTTTTCTGCAATATACAATTAATGTCCGGTCCAAGCCAACCTAGAATCCAATTTAATCCCCAGATATTTAATTTCGTTTACCTTTTCTATAAGTATAATAATAATGATATATCGGTCAAATGATATGGAACAAATTTTTTCTTTAATTTTATACATAAAATTAAAATAACAGTAATATAACCACCTATGGGTAATACTGTGCAAGCGGCTGCTGGATTATTATTATAATTTTAACTTATAACAATTAAAATATTCGCCCAGACTTACTGCATTATTGTAGATAAGTAAACAATGACCTTCCCAGATCAGCACCTCTAGAGAACTAAACGAATCGCAGCATCCGTAGAGGGCTGAACAGTGCGAATTTATCCTTCATACAAAATACGTTGGTTTAATAATAATAATAATGATAATAGTAACAATAATGATAAAGGAACAGAGAGATTTTTTTTATTAAATTTATGAATCGTAAAACGAAACAACGCATAAAAGTACCGAATCCAGCCACGTATATTTACACTTTTTTTTTCTTTATTAAATTTCCACTGTTAGTAAAATTACTAACGTTAAAGTTGTAGACACAGCTTCAGGTAGCTGTGTTAGCTCGGTTTTAAAAATACGTTTTTTTATTTGACTTTTCATTATACGAAATAAAAATTTGTAGAAATAAGTAAAAATGACAGTTAAGGCGCCCAATATATATATAACAATATATATATATATATATATATATATATATATATATATATAACAAGAAAAAAACGTTTAATTGGTTAGGACGACGTAATCTTTTGTGGGGTAAATAAAAATTGAAACTTTTTTCTATTTCTTTGAAAAATAATAAAATCACCTTAATAAAATATTACCGGTATATATATACATATATATATATATATATATATATATATATATATATATATATATTATATATATATTATATATATGTATAATTGCATGAAGCGTATCCGTATCTATAAGTAGGAGTATAATAACAACGGGTTTTTTAACAACAATAATAATCATGACGTTGGTGGTCTGGGAGAACGCATTTTACTTCAGTAACTGGAAAGGTATTTTTTCAGTATTTATTTTATCCCTTGGACGTAGCACGTAATTTTGTTTTGCTCGAACAAAGAATAAAATCAACAGCGAGCTAAGTTAGGCGAGTGTTTAATTTTGCGAACAAGTCTAATATTTTTTCTATCATTAGATTATTTTTCAAATAAATTTTCCATTATTCTTGAACAATTTTTTTTTTATTATTAAACTTGTTTGTAGTACTGTTTTATATTTCCGAAAATGTTCGTCTGTGACATCATTATTTTAGTACATATAGTCACCCGATCGTTGGAAATTGGGTTGAATCGTTCTCGGTTACATTTTTCTTACGAAAAAGTACATATACACGCTCGCACTTTTATATATATATATATATACCTAATACATATAATAAAACACATAGCGATCTATAAATATAACGTTACCAAAGTTGATAAAATGTGTAAAAAATCTTACAATAAAAATGTGAAAAAAAATAACAACAACTATTTACCTATAATATAATAAAAACATTTATAACACATAACGTACATTTAGCGATAAAAAATCATAATACATTATTCAAATCAATTAGTAACGACGAAATAAACGATAGAAATATATTTTAAAAAATCGGTAGTATATAAATTAAATTGCGATAAATGTGAAAATGAATACGTAGAAGAAACAGACAGTTCGCGATAAGATTTGAAGACATTTAAATTCATATAAATCGTGAAAATCCATTATTTGGAAAACATTGTAAAGAATTAAAACGCAAAATAAATAATTTTAACAAAAATTATAAAATTTTACATACAGAAAACCGTTTAAAAAAACTGCTAGAAAAAAATTGAATTATTAAAAGAAACGGATAAATATAATTGTTCAAATTCGACGATAAATTTTAATAAAGGTTTTGTTTTAAGAAATATGTTATAAATTTAATAAATTTTTATATTAGACAGAAAGTTTATATATTTCTGACTATTTAGTGTAATTGTTTATGTATGAATTTTATGCATATAATGCCGATTTGTTGTTTGCGTTTTTTACCGGATATCGAAATTTCTCACATTCTGTTTTATTTTTTTTTGTTTTTATATTTTTAATAAATTCTATAAATTTTTATATTTTTTTACGCCCACTTGATAATGGCCTAATATCCTTTGTAGTCTTTTTAATATGTATATACATATATATATATATATATATATATATATATATATATATATATATATATATATATATACTATAAGTACCTTTTTTTTAATACAATTTCGCCGTCTCTTTTTTTTAACAATGTATATCCGTCCCTTATTTTGGCCAACCACCTAACGCAACAAAACGTGGTTTATATCTCGAACTGGTTAAATTTCCAACGATTTTACAGAGACATCGCTATCTCCTACATTTTAAAACTTTTAATTATTGTAATTTCTGTCCTATCGATAAATAAATGTGAAAGAAGCTTATAACGAATTCGATAATATAGGCTATATGCTATGCAAATTTCATCATTATTACTTCAAACTTTTTAAATTAAAATCAGAACAGACAGGCAGACAAAAATTTAAAAAAAATATTTTTTCTGTATATCTGCGATAAAAATATCCCAATGCAGTGATTATAATGATAATATTCAAACCGACACTACAGTTTTATATAGATATATATATATATATGTGTGTATGTAGGTATGTCTGTATAAAACTTGTTCTCAAATTTTGTAAAAGCATAATATACACTCGCGTGCATTATACATTATATATTAACCTGTAATATTTTAACAAAGAAAAGTTTTTCTATAATTATTTGTTAGTATAAATGTATTACCTATCATCAAAATAAATGAAAATAAATTCCTATATATTTTTCAAGTATACTTAAATTAATAAATTTTTTAAAAATATTTTTATTTGTATATTTTTGTCGACGTAAATAGTTTTTGAATTCCGAATTTTGTCTTCCCTATAAGTGGCGCCCCCTCGGTGTTGATGCCCGTGGGCCTCTATAGTTTAATACGGCACTGGAATAAACGATGTGATCAATGTTTTCGACGACATTATTATTACAGTCAATAATATTTTCGCTTTTTGTAAGTGGAAATAGTCGTTGAAAAAAGTAGGTCGATTTTTTTTATTTTTATTTCAATATAAGAATAGCTACGATCTTAATAAAGATAAAGAAAAAGCAAAGTAAAGAATCTTCCACGGATAACCGCCAAAACGATTATTTTTTATAAAGCTATAAGTAAAGTCGTCTCACAGATAATAAGCTCTTGCACCTTAAAACGGACGCATTTAGTACGAAATTTATCACAGCTCCGCATGAATAAATGACTGAATTTTCTTCTAGTAAACGGTTACAAAGTTTCTAATTACTTCGTAATAAACTATTTTGTCGCAGACAAGGTGGAATATAACGGAGCTCCACCTTGAAATGAGGAAATAAAGAAATAATAAAGTACCGTAATCTAAATTACAGTAGATTCTTAAAAGGCAGCAACCTATACCGGAAGAAGTCTTCGAAAATTTTGTAAAGGCTGAATGGATGTATTGCTGCAAATGACGGTAATCTGAACGATATTCTGTTCCACAGATGATTGTAAGCTAATCTTTCGTTTTCCTATTTTTAATTAAAATTTCATTCAAAAATTTTGGTCCATTGGTTTTTGAGTTATTCAAAAAACAACAAAGCCGTCCGTCCTCACTGGGTCACCCTATATATGTTTAATTTAATTCGTTCGATATATTATAATGAATAAAAAATCAATTGAAAATTAGTTAAATCACTAATATTTATTTTCTTAAGGAAAACACAAAGCTTTTCGGCATTTACGCCATTATCAAGTGAAAAATTTAAAAAATCATAATTTTAAAAATATAAATTAAATATAATTACTTAAAAATATGTGATGGTAATTGTGAAAATATGATCCAAAAACGATGTCTGCTTCTGTCGGTCTATTTTTTTGATTTGTTGAAATTTAATATCAATATATTTGTTTATTAATTTAGTTTTTTTATATTAATTTAGATTATCATATTTTTAATATTTATTTTCATTTTATTTGTAAAATTGTGTTTTTTTAAAAAATTTTGTGGTTGTATATTTTTATATTTTATATTTTACGTTTTGACATCATACATCGCAATAGTAAATGAAAAATTTAAAATTCCAACAGTATACAACTTTTACAGAATCAGGAAAATAATATTGAAGAAAAAAATTAATATAAAAAAACTAAATTAATAAACAAATATATTGATATTAAATTTCAACAAATCAAAAAAATAGACCGACAGAAGCAGACATCGTTTTTGGATCATATTTTCACAATTACCATCACATATTTTTAAGTAATTATATTTAATTTATATTTTTAAAATTATGTATGATTCGTTAAAAATGTTTCACTTGATAATGGCGTAAATGCCGAAAAGTTTTGTGTTTTCCTTAAAAAAATAAATATTAGTGATTTAACTAATTTTCAATTGATTTTTTTATAAAAAATCACTACATTCCACATTATATAAAAAATTAAAATATTATAATGAAATGGTTTTTTTTTTTTCATTGTCAAACATTCAAAATTATTACGTATTTTACTGTTTTAGTTCGGATAAGTGTTTGCGAATGGATCTCTGGTATAATACGAGCGACAGGCTGCGAGCCGCATCTTGCCTCCCCTTCCAAAGATATAATCTAATCCGTCACTGGTCGCAGGTGATTATTTACATCTTTTAGTTTTAAACGTAACAATAATGAATTAATTAATAATAATAAAAATTTACACCTTGAACCGCGCGATAACTAACATTAGTTCGTTTTTAAGGGAGAAAAATCCGGACTTAGGGATGTAGCGAGGATGTTCAGCAGGTGCTGTGAAAGTTTATTTATTAAAGGCGAGGCTTGGTTATATATTTCACTTCGGAGTTATTGCCAACGTGTTAAGCGTACAGCGTTAGACGCGAATGATGTAAAACGTTGAAAAGTAGGTGGCCGTAATAAGGGATGTTAAAGGTAAAAAGGGTTAGTTGTGAAAAAGAGACGAATCTATATACTCATTTCTCGTGTTACGAATTTGCCTTCTATCTTCTTTGTTTTTGTACGCTTCTACTGATAAATATATACACGTAGACATTTTCTCTCCCTATTCTAAATGATAGTTTGCAATTGAAATTATTCAACAACGACTCGAAATTTGTCAAACTTCCTGCTCGCCCGACAATACCTTCGTAATTTCCGGTGGTCGAGCAATATTGCGGATTGCGAACATTTTCCCAATCACGTCGAACTAGGTCTCATTCGTTCCTCTTTGCACCACTCTTCCATTTCCTCTTACTATTTCTCAGCGACGACGTTAATTTATTCTCGCCCAGATTCCATCCGTTCGACAAAACGAGATAAAGGCATTTATATTTATATTATTTCTCGGATTGGCGCTTCGCGTGCATTCGTCGTTTATGAAATTGCCGGTGCGAGTTGTCGATAATGTTCGATATTTTATTTTCATAAAAATACGATCAATCATGTTAGAGGGGTGTATAGCAAAAAAAAGCGAGTAAGTAAATTAATACAAAGTGTATAACGAATGAATATATTATATTTTCAGTTTCTTAAGATATATTAAATAATAACGAACGAGATTAATAACAAAAATTATATTATATACAACAAATTATATATATATATTTTTTTAAATAATGATATATATATATAAATTACAATCTGACGGATATAGGAAATAAGCAACTGGTGTATGGGTCGTAACAGGATGGAAGATATCATTCAACAATAACACACCAGCGGAGAAGGCCTAAGAATGGTCCCATAGCACATATTAAATCCACAGATAATCAAATAATAAAAAACCCAACGGAGATTTTTCAAAGATGGTCAGATTTCTACAAACAAATATGTGGAGAAGAATCTCCACACACCCAAATATCAGACAGCTTGCCTATTTATGGACCCATCAAACAAATAGCAATAGAGGAAGTAACATTTGCAGTAAAGAAAATGAAGAACGGAAAAGCAACTGGGCCCGATGATATTCCAGCTGAAATTTGGAAATTAATGGGACAGAAGGGAGCTGAAATTTTACTAATTCTATTCAATCGGATAATAGTAGATGGCCGTATCCCCGAAATCTGGTCCACTAGTACAACGGTCCCTAAATAGAAACAGAAGGGGATGTTATGGATTGCAGCAATTATCGTCCGATTCGCCTACTTCCCCACACGCTTAGAATATTTGAACGTATACTAGATTTCCGTTTACGGGAAGTCATTCAAGTTACCCAAAACCATTGTGGATTTGTAAAAGGACGTGGGACAACGGATGCGATCCATATGGTGCGTACACTCGTAGAAAAGCACGAGGAAAGGAGAAGTCCAATCCACATAGCCTTTCTAGATTTGAAAAATGCTTATGATAAAGTTCCGCATGAATTAATTTGGGAAGCGTTACGCATGCACAAAGTCCCAGAAGATTACGTACAGATAATACGGGCATTGTAAAAAAAAGTTACCAGTACTGTGAGGCGCCCGGTAGGTATTTCATCGCCTTTTCAGATTTTGGGGTGCATCAAGTTGTATTTCATTTGAAACATTATTTTTTTGTTGTTGATATCAGTGATTTATTTTTTTATTTTTAATGTTATTTATATTATTATTATTATTATTTTATTTTAATTTTAATGAAGGGTGCCTTTACCGCTTACCCGACGTGATACTGTGACTATCTACACCTTAATCAATGATTCTGGCTTCTCTAGAAACATCACTATATGGGGGAATAATTGTAGATTATCTAGATGGAGAAGGGACGATACATTATACGAAGGTGTGATACCTGAAGAACGTATCAAGACAAGGTAAAACTCCAAACACAACGGCGCCACAGCAAAGCATTAAAGAAAACATGATCAGATTGCAGACTGCCTGTTCAGAATTGAGGGACAGAACGGATTTTCTCTAAGTTGCATATGGAAAAGACAGTCAAGCAACAAATGATGTCCAAATCGCAATCGACTGATGAGTATAATTCCCTTACGACTAATCTTTTTAACCCTTTCAATCAATTTTAACACAAAATTAGAAATTTTATACAGATTGTTTATATACAATGCTGCTTTTTAGATGGCCCCCCCTAGATGATTTTAACTGTGTTTAAATAAATATTTAAAAAAAATTGAGACATTTTACATCACCCAGAAAATAAACGATTTCGTTAGCATGAAAATTTCATGTACCATATAATGGACATAGTGACTGAAAGGGTTAAAAAAATAGAACCATGATAGTTAGGGTAAAGAGCTGTAGCTGATAGTAATAAGTGAGAGGTAATTGACTAATTCTCTCAGTGTACGTTAGTTCTCATTGATCCTAAGTGAACAAAGTGAATGAAATCTTTGTGAGAGACTAAGGATAGTTCTATACTACTAAGCGACGGGTCTTTAGCTAATGAGGCAACAAATTTGTTGTCTGGGATACCTCTATGAACTGGCACCCACAAGAAGGACAGAGACACTCCCACGCAAAAATAAACCAATTAATGTATCTGACACGTTACGTTTATTGTATGCAGCCGCCACCACGCATTTGAAATCGGTAATAATAAGGTAATTTCCGCGAAAATTTAAGTCCAGTAGAGTTGACAAGGCTTGTAGTACTGCTACATATTCTGCAGTAAATACTGAACGTTCTTGGTATAATTTGTACATGTTACTAATATTGAAAGCTGGAATGAACACTGCTGCTTCCGTTCTTCAAGTTGACTTTGATCCATCCGTGTAAACAAGGTTGTGCAGTAGAACCATTTCGGAGATAATACTATTGAAAGTGGCAAAGATTAGTGTAGAACGATACAGACTGGAGTTTTCAGGGAAAAAGGATGAATTTCGTTTGTTGAAGAAGTAAAAATATGGTACCATAAATTGAAAAGGAGCTTGTATGCACATGAGACGTGTACGAAACTTCTCCAACCTTGTTATAACGGAAGAGGGCAGTGGCATTTTTTTATTTAAAAAACGCCAGTTAGAATGGATATGACTGAACGTGTTAAACAAAGGGTTAGCGATTATTATTTATCCTATGTACCAGCAGTTTCAGGGCTAAATAACTCCGTCTAAGCTGTTAGGGTGGAACCTTGCACTCTGCCGTTAGTACCAGAGTGCTTTTAATACCACCAATGCACAGCCTAATGCATTCATTTTGCACATGATCCAACTTACCTAACAATTCTGTTGACGCGGTTCCATAAAACATGGAACCATATTCCAGTTTAGATCGGATTAATGATTTGAAGAGTAGTAATAAAATAAAAGTGTCACCGCCCCATCGTGTATTGTGCAAAATACGTAAAATGTTAATAGCGCGATTGATAGTTGTTAATAGTTTATCAATATGTGGGCTACATGTTAACCGTGAATCCACAATAATTCCTAAATATCGGAATGATGTTATATTAAATAGTGTGTTGTGTGAGTGTGATCTAGTTTTATTTTTGCTGATATTTTTATTTTATAATTATTCTGTAAGTGCATACAATGTAATTGGCGTTTTTCTGTTGTGTACACAGTAATGTTTTGTAAATAAGTAAATAAATAAATAAATAAAAATATATATGTAAATAATTGATTTCTTTATTAATTACACAGAAAACATCGTCGTTACTATATAAACTATTGATAAACTTAAAACGATTTACCTGAATAATAAATAATTAATAAATTCGTTTTACAGGGACCTGAGAAAGTTAAAATGAAAAATAATGTAGGCGTCTGCGCAAAGAACGCCGCTGTTATCGTACTGTTATTCTTGTCACTTCTGATGATAACGCTAACGGAATGCCGAGTAACTTGCAGAATATCGGAGTTTTCGTGCAGAAATAATAATTGCATTCCGGCCGATAAATACTGCGATGATCATGACGATTGCGGCGATAAATCAGACGAACCGAGATTTTGTTCGAGTAAGCGCGACCCGTTTATTTATCGCCGTTTTATTAAATAGTTAATAATGTGCTTTAATATTTTATAAATTGGATACGAGAATACAGAGTGACAAGTAAGGAACATGCATGGAGGACATAGCGGTTCTAGAATAGAATACGCAGCAGTTGTGTAGCAAATAGGTGAAGAATGATTAACAAAGGTGAGAAAAAAAACCTTAAAAGAGGTTGGTTATTTTCGTGTATATATATATATATATATATATATATATATATATATATATATATATATATATATACTTCAGGTCGTTCAACTCAAAGTGGTATTGTGATCATGTAGCAATCTGAATCGTTTCGCCATCCCATCTGATCTTCAATACAAAGGTAATCCGGATTGTTTTATTATCCTGTCCAACACTGCAGAACGATGATTTCGGTCTTTTTTCTTGTGCCTTCGATTGTATCACCAGTGTTTCTAATTTCCGTCCGCTGCGAATTACATGGCCGAAATAAATAGTAGTATCAGCTAACCATTATGTGAGATTAAACTCACGCACTATAGATTCATTAGTTCGTTTCGCTGTCCACGGTGTGCGGAGCAGTCTTCTTCAGCACCACGTTTCTAAGCTGTTAAGTCGGGTTATGCTGACCTTATCTAAAATCCATAATTCAGCCGCATATAATACTAACGGGGAAATACCGATGCCATTAGAAGTTTTATTATCGTCTGTTTAGTAATGAAATCGTCTTTCTATATTTGAGTCAGTTTCGTCATAGCACAGCGGCCCATTTGAATTCGGTAACTTATTTCCTGAGATATATGTATACATATACTTAATGACGTATTAATAAAATGAAAGATAGAAGCGTTATATAAAAAAATATCCCCTTTTTAATTTACACGAATAAGAATTTTTTTTGCATACAATCTGTTTGTTCGAACATTAAGTAGCATTGCTAAGCATATAGATTAAGATGGACCGCTTCCAAATGGTTTGCCATTCCTTGTTTATATATTGTCATTTGTTAATTGAATTTTATATAGTCATTTAACGGCGGGCGTTCATTCCGATTTAAAAAAAAAAAATGAATGTTACAAAATATACTGATTATATAACAGTAAGCTTAATAAATCATGTATTAAAACTTCTGCTATCGACAATAAATAAAAAACAGAAAACGAAATAGACAGTTATTATTTGAGTAAAACACAATATGGTTTCATCGCAAAACGAGAAACAAGAGATGCGATTACGTTATTAAGAATTCTCAGCCAAAGAGCAATAGATGTAAATAGAGACGTATATCTCTGTTTTGTCGATTATGAAAACGCGTTTGACAGGGAACAACATAAACAACTAATCAAAATTTTGATGAAATACGGATTAGATGGACGTGATATAAATTTAATTAAACATATTTACTGGAACCAGAACGCGACGGTAAGAATTCGACAGGAACAGTCCAAAGAATATGGTCATATAGCAGGCGGAGTACGAATATCCGCCATCACCGAGACTGTTATGCGGAAGAAATAATTCAAATGGGAAATAGACTTGGAGTTAATTTAAATAGAATAAGGATAGCGAATATAAGCTTCGCGGATGATCAGATATATTTTGCTGAGTCAAAGGAAAATCTGCAAAAAGTAATGAATAATCGTTAGAAGGTAAGCAGTTAGGAATGAAAATAAACGTTAAAAAAACAAATGTTGCGAGAATAACAAAGACACAAAATGGAGCACCGGTAGAAATATATATATAGATTGAGAAAAAATCGAACAGATAACCAGGTACAAGTATTTGGGAAGCCTAATAATGGGAAAGACGATGAAGAAATAAAAAGAAGAATAGAATGCGGACAAACCAGGTACAAGTATTTGGGAAGCCTAATAATGGGAAAGACGATGAAGAAATAAAAAGAAGAATAGAATGCGGACAAAATGTATTTACATGGAACGAGTGCTTACAGATAGAAAATTGATAATCTACAAACAACTTACTCGTATGTGCAAAGCTCACAATAATAAATATTGGCTTGTAAAAATTTGCCTCCACACATTGATAGCCGTAACAAACTACCCGAGATAAGTCTAGTATAGACGTCTTTAGACCCCTTCTATAAGACTTCTTCAAAATACTGCAGTTTAGATTATAGGTAGATACTAGCTTTTTCAATACATCGAAGAGTCTCCCAAATAGAGTTAACAATTCCATTGTCGAGTCAGTATTGGAGAAGGAGTACAACGCTTATGAAATTATTTATTAAACATTCCCAAAAGAAATATACAGCAGCTTTTTTTTACCACGGTAGGAACATTTCTAAGTTGTTCCGCGTACCATGTGCAAGCTCATCATTTTTTATGGAAACGTATGCCCTATACGAGGCTGTTTCTTTTATTACATTATATAAGAAAAAATATTCTAATACTCACTGACTCCATGAGTGTTTTTTTGCAACTGTCTAGATTCCCAGAATTTTTAATGAGTATATATACGACAGTGGATCTAGCAAGTTCATAAGCATGAAACTAAGGTGAAGTTTAAGTGGGTCCCTGCCCACTCTGGCGTCCACGGAAATGAGATAGCGGATGCGATTACTCGATCGGATCTTATTCCGGCTATTGAGAAGCATGTTAAACTACAACGGGGGACAGTTCATACCGAAGCTTAAGGAAATGTTGTACTGTTCTTTTCAATCAATTTCAAAGTTGTTAAAAGGTAAAAAGTATGCCACTATTTAAAAGACAATTCCAAAAGAGCTCTAGTTTAAACACGGGAACCTCCTCCATAAAGGTTTTGTTTCTGTGTTTGTTAGACTAAGGAGTGGTTATAACTGTACACCTAGTCAACTTGCTAATGCTAAATTGGGGATTATCAGAATTGGAGTTTGTGAAATATATAACATCGACGATAGCATTGAACATCAGATCTGGTCCTACCCAAAATACAAAAATAGAGATAGCTTTCTGTCTGAACTTATATCGATAAGCAATACGCTGCCAATACAACTTGAAGAGCTTATTGTGGATCCTACCTCCATGGATGCGCGTAGATTATATAAGTTTATTAAGGCTAATAATGTAAGTTTATAGTCTGAACAATTCACCTAAACTAGCCAAATGCTTTAAACTGTACCAAAAAAAAAGTCGGTAACTAAATGACTGAGTAGCGCGTGATCTCTATATTAATGCATCATATATAATTTCTGACCCAATTTCGGATTTCCAATGTAGCTTGAATTCTTGTTAATCTAGATAGAGTCCTGATAGTATCTAACACCGAGTCGGATGTATTCCTTTACTTTTTTCCTTTCTATTTGCCCAATTACTATACCTTCTACTATCCGTCGTGTTGGTTCTGTTTTGTTCGTGTTCGTATTTTTTGGGGTTTGCGTATTTCTTTTCCTTTCCTTTACTAATTTCGTTTAATAAATTTAATTTTCGTATATTATTAAATTAATCTTTTATATTTAAAATATTGAAATTATACCTTTTACTGGGCTGTTGACATTTTTTTGGCACGATATGTCATAATATTTTAGGATTTTCCGTTGGCATGAAGTATAAAGACGCTGTTCCACGTTTAGCTCTTTCAGAACTGAGGATCTCTACCATCTGTGGGATTTTAAGCATTCTGCGCCATATTCACATCTCAAAGGCGTCAATTTTTTGTTTATCTTGCTTATGTAATGTTTTGGTTTTTGCTTAATGTGCAAATACCGCGAATATGAAAGTAGAGCGAGTAACGGAATGATCCCTCTGAATTTGATTTAGTCTCGTAATTGCAGATTTTCCTAACTCCACTCGACGTTTAATCTCTTTTCCGCTTTCGCCAAACCAGTTTATTAATGATCCAGGGTATGTATATGAATTTGCTATGTTATATACAGTGTTTTCCATATGGGAGTCGTTTTTATCTATTACCATAATTTTTTATTTTATTTTTTTTAATTAAAAGTCTCAGTGTTTTACTTTCCATTTCTACTCCGTTCAGTAAATCTATCATTTCATTTCTAGATGCAGCAATGATCGTAATATCATCGGCGTAACGTAGGTTCGATACTCGATATCCGCCTATTTTTACTCCTCCGTAAAGCCTTTCAAGATGTGTTTCATTATATATTCTCTCTCTCTCTCTTTCTCTCTCTATATATATATATAAAAGTATGGGATACAATATACAATCTTGCCTCATGCCCTTCTGCGGACGATATTTTCCTGAAACCACGCCATCAAGCCTCATTTTAGCTTTTGTTTGGACATTGAGATTGTTTATTAAGTACGAGATAGGTGACTTGTTACAATGATGAAGATTAGTGCTTCCATAGTTTATCCCATTTGACACAATCAAAAGTTTTATGATAATTAATAAAGCAGAAGTACATTGTTTTCCCATATTCGATACTTTTTTCTATTAATTGTCGTATACACAAAATTTGCTCTCTGGTTCCTATGACACTAATGGAATTTCGCTTGTTCTATTGCTATTTACCAGTTTATATACTGTTTCAACTTGTTATTAATAATGTGGAGCAGGATTTTACTTGTGTGTGATGCAATTGTTCTGTAGTTTTCACATTGTTTACTTGAACCATGACACAGTGGTGCAACTTAACTACAGTCGAACACTACTCCGAAACGTATTAGAAAGCGCAGGAGTTGGTAAAATGTTAGCCGATGTTCGGTAACGAACGGTGGCATCGTGGACGACGATGTGATGATAACATATTTATGTATAGAGAAAAACCGGTTGCAAATAATTTATCGATGAAATCAGTGTTTGTCAAAGGATTGAAAAAAAAAACCCGATCATCAATTCGGATGTAGTCAATTCGAAATATTAAAATTGAAATCTCATCAATGTGTTGGTTCTCTATCCAATTCACGCGAAGGTAGACATCTAGGAGATATTCGTATTTCTAGTGTTGGATATGACGAAAGGAAACATATAGAGAAAAAGAAAATTGCGAGTTACGACTTTTTACACTGAGGAAGAAACTTATTCGATGCGATATAGCGTTACAATGATTTCAATAATTCTCCATACGTTCAGCAGACGTTATGATGTGTAATCTGCTTTTCATCTTCGGTCGCGCGGCATTGTGTTCTGACTTCGCTAGAATTTAAGTTATATCGACTTTCCCGACGTAAAGAAATTGAAATATTTCTTTTTCAGCTTGTTATGAATTTAAATTCCATTAAATTACATTTATCTTCTGGTAGGATGATATAATATCGAAAATATACGCGCTAGTCTACTGACACGAGAATGGCATTCGTGTATTAAGAAACTTTCTAAATTGGAAGAAAAGAAAGATAGCCGTCGGTATTCGAATTGTTTTGGAGGGATTTCAATTTTATTTCAAATAAAACCGAACAAAAATAAATACGAAATTAAAGTGGTATCGATAATCCGGAAAGGCCCATTTTATCGTTTTGTTGTATGCATGTGTGTGTGTGTGTGTGTGCTTAAATTAGATAGTAAGCATGGTGGTGAGAGAATGTGATAATGTTGAAAGCTTTCAAAATGAAACTTAAGAGGTGATAGGGTCGTAAACCTTTTTTGTTCTCGAGTAGTTCGTATATTTTCCTAGTTGTGGATTAAAATGCTGGAAAATTCGTACGGTCGACCTACAAAGTGGAAGTAACTTTATCTTTCTTATACTCGGTACGACTCCTCTAACGGCCACGAGTGTGTATACGCTTGATTACGCGCACTAAAAGTAAGGTTATTTGTCGATTTTCGAGATATCAGCGTTATTCCATTTTCTATAAGCGCGTGTGGATAAAAAAATAACTGAAATTATCGAAGAAAAAGGTTTTTAATTTCGATAAAGAATTTTAAAACGTCCATTTTTATTGTTCCGTTTAAGAAAAAATAAAAATAAACAATTCGCGAATTCGGAGAATTTTCATATCATTCCAAGATTGGAGATTTCGGACGGAATTTCTTCGTGCAATACTTGAACGGAAAAAAAATCGAACATCCAGCTAAAAGACTATATAGTACGCGCTTCAAGTCTAAATACCGACGTAATGTGGCTGAAAGCAGAAAATTTCTTAAAAATAACGCTCCTGTACTAGTCCAGCGGCGATGGAGATATGTATATATATATATCGCCCTATTTTGAAGATTTCATACAGAGACCATATTATCAATACAGATGTGCTACGAAAAATGTCAAAGCCAATGGAACTCCTATACACTATACGCTCCAGAAAATTAAAATATTACTGCCATATAAATAGACATCCAGAAATGTATTATTTATCCGAACTTGTCCTGAATGGTGTCATCGAGAAACATCGGAAACCAGGGAAAGGAAAAATGTCATGCAGAGCTGATATGCGTCAGTGGTACAACAAGACATCTACAGAGTTAGCAAAGGTGTCCAAGGACAAAGCCAGAACAGCTATGTTGATCGCCAAACTTCGGTCGGAGTTGGCGTAAGAAGAATAAGTAGTCTAGCAGTGCGGTTTACACGAATTGTTATCATTAACCATTCGATGTGATATAATACACTTCACGAAAATGTACGCGCGATATCCCAAACGTGGTTATGTAAAAATAAATCTTCAATTATCTATCGATTAGTTATTTTTAAATTATATTAAATTGCAACCTAACTTACGTAATTAAATAATAAAGAATGTATCAATCGTGACAAAACTGAACGTAGTTATCTGATCGTTTAAATAAATTGATTAGAAAGATTTCGGAGTGAGTAACGATTCAGTTATTTATATATATATATATATATATATAATTATATATATATATATATATATATACTAATATATAAAACTGTAGTGTCTGTGATTTGCGAATATTTTCATTATAATCACTGCATTGGGCTATTTTTATCACACATAAACAGAAAATCTATTTTTTAAAATTTTGTCTGTCTGTTCCGATTTAACTAAAAAACTATTAAAGCAGTAATGAACAGCTTTAGCCTATATTATCGGATTCGTTCTAAGCTTTGCTTGACGTTGATATCACAAATAAGACAGAAATTACAATAATTAAAAAGTAGCAAACAGCGACATTTCTGCCAAATCGTTCCAACATCCGCAATACAAACCACGTTTTGTTGCGTTAGGGGCGTGGCCGAAATAATGGAAGAATATATATATATATATATATATATATATATATATACGTTTGTACACTATACTAATATATAAACCTGTTTAAAGAAAGGGACAGCGATATTGTATTAAAAAGAATAATTATACAGTCGAAGCCGTGGGTAACTTCTAATATATATATTTATAATGTAGGCACATTGAAAAGAAATGTATAGATGAGTAAAATTAAATAATGATACCAGAATCTAAAATATAAGAATATAGGTCCATGCGTCCGTGGTTTTTTTGAAGAGCTAAGATAAATGCTATACTTATAGGAAACAGAACTTTAAGGCCATGAAGAGCTTGATAGAATGCAATACGAAAATTGCTATAATGGGAACATTCGAGGATAACATGGTCCGCATCGGTCGCTAAGTGGATAGTCATAAAATGTGAGCAATTAGGAGAACTAACAAATTTCAACTTATGTAGCGAAGCAAGACGGCGACTACTGCCGAATCTCATAAATAGTAGTAATAAAAACGCGCAATTTGATCGTTTCAACTTTAATATTGTAGAACCAGAGATTGGCAGGTACGTCGGGTAGAATGGATGTATAATGCCTCGCAGTAAATGGATCAGATCATAGATTTTTCCAGTTATTCGCAAATTTAATGTACGCTAGGAGATCTATAGGAGGAGTATAAAACAAGAATGTTTCTAATGTAACTGTTGAAATTACTAAATAATCAGCTAGATCATTGCCATGGATACTGGTGTGCCCGAGGATGAAAATAAATTTAACCGTCACTTCGAGCTTAATTGGCGTATGTAATTAGAAATTTTGTAAATAATTGACGGTAAACAAGACTTGAAGCTGGGGTGTTGTAATGCCAGCAAGAACCTTTTTTTGAATCAGAGAGGATCAGAGTATTCGTAGAAGGACGATGGATAGAACCGTATCGAAGAGATTGCACTGTTAAGTGTATTTTTTTTTTTTTGAGATGTAGAGGGCGGGAATTACGAACTCTATATATGGATAGGTAACCCCTTTGCCTCCATATGAAAATAAAACTACTATATTCGAGAATAGAGCATACGAAATTTTTATACAAAAATAGCAACCTCAACGAGTGTGACTCAGTGCTTTTAGAAGACTTATTTTTTTAAAGTTTTAATATATACTTTTTTCCGTATGCAGTCTCCAAAGTTAACCTGCGGTCAATAATAAATCCTAAGTACTGATGTAATGAACAAAGGGTATGGGATCCATGGGAGTCTGTATTGATGGTTCTGTACGAGAATATTACTAAAGCACATTTGTTGTGGGAGAGTTCGTGGTTGTTATTATTAGAACCTAGAGACAATCTAACACTATAAATTACTTATCCACTTCTTTCAATATTTTCGATTTGTATTCCTACGCCATTTTAATGTTAAGAAATCGATGTTGAGACAGGTTGGGAACTGTCTATAATACTCTGTCTCCCTGAGACTGCCCATTAACCCCCCTGTATAAATATGTCTCCCCTGCTATCCCAATAGCAAACTGCTGCCTTGTAGTTAGGATATTTATCCAAAGGCTAAGGGAGTTAACCGTGACATAAAATCACGCGGAATGCAATTGAAAACCACCGCATTACTTTTTCTAAGAAAACCATAATGAATGTTAAAATGTACAGAAGTATGTTTCCAGGCGATCCGGCTGGCGACCAGTGTTCTGATTTCCGGGGTTGGAATCTGAAGTGTCGGACCGGCCATATGGGGAAGATGAATCAGCTTCCTCATGGAAAATGTGCTACTGGAGCTGCAAATGCTAAGAACTTTGCGGACAAATACTAAAATTGCAACGTAGAACGCCACAGGCTTATTACAATTTAGAAAACTGAGTGTTATCGAAATGGAATTTCGAAGACTCCGAATAGAAATATGTGGCTTATCGGAGACCTGCTATAGGAAGACCGGTAATTATTCATCAAAAAATGGTATTATATACTGCTCGAGTAGAGAGACATATCAAGTAATAGCGGATTAGCTATATGGGTCTTGAATAAGTTGAATACCATGATGACTGGCTATGTAATAAAGAGTGATAGAGTTATGGCAATTAGGATAGATGCCAAACCGGCTCCTATTAATCTCGTACAGGTATGTGCTTCTACAATTGTAGCTTGCGACATAGAAATAGAATCGTTTTATGAGGAAGTCGAAAATCTTACGGAGGTATACGTGTTCTAATTCTACATTTATCGTATCAAAAATATTCTGTCCATGCCTTATTAGTAAACAGTCGCATTATCGGATAGTATCTTTTTCATTTTGCCATAACGTTTGATAAAATCGTTAATTTTACTGAGGTTCTGCAATTTTTAAAGACTTTATGCGGTATCCTATTAATTTTATATCGAAATATTTTACATCGACCTGGCCTATATGTTTTTATATTTAAATAATGTAGACTTCAATCGGATTTTACTATTCTCATTCAAAATACAATTTTTTAAAGATTCATTTATCATGTTTATTTTATTTTCTTCATTTATTAGTATATCTTCTAATTGATTTATAGCCAACGGCTCTTTTTTAACTACGGCCATATTCTCAACTGCTTTTAGTTTGAAACTATTATTTTTATCACAAAATTTCGCTACTATATACTCTTTTTTTTTTTGACTATTTTGTAATATTTTAATATTTCGATTCAAATAATCATCCTCATTTGATACTAAAGTTTTCTCATTTGCATTATCGTTTATTTCCAATTTTACCAATTATTTTTTGAAACTAATTTTGGCCAATAATTTATTCAAAACATCACACCCTATCACTATATCAAGATTTAATCCAGGTACAATATAGGAATGTATACTTACATCTGTATTACATATTCGTATCCATAGTTTTACTTGTAATTTGTGGTTTTTTACCGCATGCTCCCATTATCGTTAAATTATTCACGGTTAGTTTTGGAATAGTTTTTAAATTATTTTTTTTGTTTAATTTTTCCCATAATTTCTGAGACATCGCTGGAATTTGCAAACTCGCATGTATCAACGCTAAATATTTCTTATCAAGTATCTCAACTTCAACCTGCGGTACTAATACTTCTTGCTCGTCGTCATTATCACATTCCCACTCCTCTAACAATTCGGTTCTTATGTTACAAATTAATCTTTCCTTTCTTATCTCTGTCTCCCGTGAATTGTTATTAATTTCACGTCGACCGATCAAAAATTTTTTTCAAAGTTTTCTGCCATTAATTTTAAACCTTCTTTATTTAAATGAATACCGTCAAATATCTCCTAATTTTTGCTGTAGTATTTCTCAAATAAAGCTTCATTACATTCAGTCGTTCTTTCACTATCCATATCACCATCACTTGTGAGTCTATATAAATATATTACCTTTATTCCTTCTTGACTATTCTCTAAGTTTTTTATGAAACTACTCTCTTACAATTGGTCATTCCATTTCTTGTTTTGTATTTAACCCTTGGAGGTATCGTCATTAATATTATCTCAGTAGCACCCCTTTTCTTGATTTCGGATATTAACAGTTTATATTCTTCCATAACGCTTTCGATGCTATAGGGTATCTTTATTTTATTACAACCCACGAGTAAAATTACATTTTTCAAAACATTTCTCTGTCTTTGCCAAATACAATTCTTTAAACCTCGTGCAGTGATTCCCGATATACATAAACCCGATTGATAGTTTTTATATCTGATACCTCTTTCTGGTATTATATTTCCATATTCACGACAAAAACGGACCATTTGGCTATCTCCCATGATTTCACAACCTTTATATTGCTCCATTTTTTCCTCATTATCCTCAATATTTGCTGAATTTCATACAAAACTAGCTTTCCTATTGTTAGACGTGTCATGGATTTTTCGATAATTGGGACTTACATTATTCTCATTTCAATATTTCTCTATAAAATTTATTCTTCGTTTTTTTTCTACATTATTATGATTTTTTTGTTTTAGTCATTCCTTCCATTTTATACCATTCGTTCGCACTTACCAATAGTTGTTCCTTTGTCTCTATTTTTTGACACATGACGATCAATTTAATAGTTATTTTAATAATTTTTTTATACATTCATCACGACTAGAATTTTAAATTTTATGTTTTACGTAAATATATATATTAACGTTATCTTCGTCTATTGCGTTACGTCTTACTCACGTCTTATCCGATTGACACGCGATAATATAATTTTTACGAAAGACTAAGATTCTATTACGTGACGACGGATCGACTATATCGACGACTATCTTACGAGTATAATCTATCGAATATCTTAAAGTTAACTAACTACCCGGTTGACTGCTTTACTCGTCTATCTCATATCTCCGGAAATTCCCCCAGCAAACAACGACGATATAACATATTTGTATTATCTATGAATTATGGTTTCGGATTTTATTTTCGTCATTATGCTGATCATTTGGTTATATCTTACCTATCGGGGAATTTTCCTAATTATTACGATCTGCATGTCCTTAGATAAACCGATTTTCGACTTATTATATCTTTCAATACCCTCGACTATAAGAATATTTCATTTTTAAATTTTATTTTCCTTTTTTATAATTAATATTAATTGCTTAGGTCTACCTCTTAACACGCCATAATGTATAAATATAGAATATATTTTTGTAAACTTTATGTTTTTGAACGGCGGTGGGGTGAGTGATCGAAGATTAAATTGTAAATTATGTTTTAATCCGAATCATAAATATTAATTATAATTCCATCCAGTTGAGAAAAAATTGACGAACCTTTGAAAACGCATATACTAAACTCGTTAGATATGTAATATGTGTGTAAACTGAATATAAATGTGATAGACGCTGTAATTATGAATGTTAAGATGAAGGATCTCGTTCGCTATCTGCACGAATGTATCGGGAAGTACGTTTCTTCGATTGACAATCCCTTCGATAATCAGATAATGATGGACGGTTTTCAATCAGCTGTTTTTTTTTTTTTTTTTTTTTTTTATATATATAAATTTTTAAGATCTAGAACTGACGAGACTCCCATCATCAACTAGATTTAGTGAACGAAATTTATTTTAATAGGAGTCGACCCAACAGCCGAACACCTGGGTGGTCCTATTAATTATCTACACCGACTCTACTTGAAATCGGTGATGCGTTTTCTTCGCAATCTTCTGGTTTCTTCCTGTTCTAGCAGCATCTTTGCTAACGGATTCCCATGAAAGTCCAGTTTCGACAGATACCTTCGGACAGCACAGCGGACTTCATCTTCTACATATCCTATGCGGAGGTCCCTGTGCAACGTGTCGTTCGACACATACCATGGAGCACCAGCTATCATACGCAAAATTTTATTTTGGCACTGCTGGATTTTTCGTTTGTTGCTTTTGGAAGCACATCCCCATAGCTCGCAGCCATAAAGCCATATCGGTTTTAATATAAGTTTGTACAGCAATAGTTTGTTGTTAATTGATAGTTGAGACATAGGTCCCAGTAACCAGTATAACTGTTTCATTCTGATATTTAGTTCAGTTTTCTTAGCGGTAATGTGTGGCAACCATGTTAGTGTTTGATCTAGATGAATTCCTAAATATTTCACACAAGGATTTTGTGGTAGTATCTTTCCGTTTATTTTAATTTGATATTTTCCACGATCAATTTTTTTATTTGTGAATATGATATGGCTACATTTTAGCTCATTTATCACTATTTTCCACTTGCAAAACCAATCATCATGGTACTCTGGAGCTGTCGATTAGTCGTATCAGGACAGTGATGAGTAGCTAGTATTGCTGTGTCATTGGCAAAAGTTGCAATAAACGAGTTTTCCGGAATATCACTGGTAAAAATGGAGTATAGAAGTGGTCCCAGTATACTACCCTCGGGTACTCCTGACGTAATTTTGTATATAGATGGTTGACTATTATTGACAATCACTTGAAAATGTCTCTCTTCCAAGTAGGACTTCAAAATGTTGTAGTATATCAATGGAAATATCTGTTTACATTTATATAGCAGTCCCGAGTGCCAAACTCTGTCAAACGCCTGCTTGACGTCGAGAAAGACAGCAGCACAAATCTTCTTATCTTCAAGGGATCCTTCAATTTTCTTCACAACTCGATGAACCTGTTGCACAGGCTGTTAATATTTTTTTTAATTGCTCGCGCACAATTTAGTTTCCCAAAACATTCTATCGATAATCATTTTTTTAATAATACCTGTAAAAATTGTTTTATTCCGTAAAACGAATATTATATTATAAATATTATTATATCGCATTATTTTCACGTGAAAAAGCACTATTGTAACAGAACCGGTCCTATATAAATATAAATAACAAAAACCAAAAAGAGAAAGGATTAATAACAACTGAGTTTCAATCGATCAAGTTTGCAGTATAAAACCGTGCGAACATTAATATTTTCCTCGATTCCACAGATCCCAGGATCCACCTCCTACGTTGAGAAACGAACGGTCATTCGAGTTACTATACCGTTTTCGAGTTTAAACAAACTTCTTGACAAGTTGTATTATAAAATTTGAAATATTATACTCGTCTACTAATTAATCATTCCTAAAGCTCCTCTCGTTAAGGACTATAATGGTCGACGTTTTATCATCTACCCTTTAGCAACTCCGTTATGATTATAATTCTTCGTCATCATTCTCGTATCGCATTAGAAAAAACATCGTATTAATAGTTGGACAAATCCCACTGTAAGTATACATGACAAGGATAGGGTACGAATAGAGAATTTACTGCTATTCGTTAAGTGTAGAAAAAATGTTTACCGATCGTCCGTCTTTAACTCGTCGTTCAATCATCGTGTATTCTACTCTATTCGTATGGGTATGTATATAATAATAATTATATATATATATATATATATATATATATATATATATATATATATATATATATATATATATATATATATATAAATAATTATCTATATACCATAATAGATATATTTTGAAACGTTTGGAATGTAGTGATTTAAAAAAAAAAATAAACAACTAAAAAGGAGTTAAAATCACTCAAATTTTTTTCTTTATGAGAAATCATGAAGTTTTTCGACTGCTGAGACATTATATACGAGTTTATAAGAAATTAAAAATATTACTTAGATACATAATTTACAAAAATTATCAAAAGTGCTAAAACGTGAATTTGATAAACAACACAATCGACAATCAGCGATATAAAATTTTAAATAAAAATAATAACATATAATTAAAATATAATTTTATATTTGTTATCCAATATAAAAATTAAATTTACAATGTACTTTTCTCTCTCCTTTACGTAATTAGTAACAGCCGTTCCTAACATAGGTATCCTATATTTAAGTTTTTTTGTTTTTTTTTTATTTAGAGTTGTCTCCCTTAGTATTTAGATCAATATCCAAGCCGCAAGGAAGCGTTTAGTTCACATGACGTAACTATAAAGGCTTTTACGGCAACCTAAACCCACCAAGGGAGTGATAGTCACAAGATTTATGCAGACTTTTGCAGACTTCTACTCTTCACATTGTCCATCTGCATCCTCGTCTCTCTTAACCCTGTCCCCTGTCACCAGTAGAATCGTCTGCTAGAGACTTTCCACCTGTAGCCGTTGTTGGTTCGCGACTCTATTCGACTGACTTAGAAGATTATATACATACACATAAAAATATGTTTTTATATATATATAGTTTATATATGTAAAATGCAAATATGTATCTATGTACATACATGACAACGCTTTTAGACTTTTTCTTACACTTCTATCGTAGATCTAGTTCTCTTTTCTCTACATTGTGACCAGCTCGACGCCTATTATTTATTAGAATTTAATCAATTAAAATCAAAATTGTCAACTTTAATTGCCAAAAGAAAATCAGTATGTAATATATTTCTATAAGTTTTGTAGTGTTATAAAGTTCAAAAAGAACTTTATTGTTCTAGTAGTTTCTTGGAGGATGATACTTTACAAAAATTGACGCGTAATTGTTACAAAAAATAATTTTCCTAATTGTGCATTATTATTGTTTTAATTTGCAGTTTGCAATAGAACGTATTATGGAGAAGTGCAAAAAACATATCACATGGTATTGCAAAAACCGTTAGAAAGTAAACTTCCATATTTATGTCATCTTACATTCACTGCCAATGGTTACCAATTTGGAGACTTATTACAAGTAAGTACCTATTATTTATTTTTATACACATATACATATAGAATGAGGGAAAGAAAAGTAGAAGGAGAAAATATAATCGTTGAACATGTTTTATAGCAGTTAAAGTTATTCTAGTTGAAAAATTGTAAAATGCGAATTAGGCGTCTATTAAAATTCATATATTTCGATCGATTAAACGAACATTATAAATTTATTTATGTTTATTACACTCATGCATTTCCATTTGTATGATCATGTACGTATTTAAGTCATTTTGAAAACATTACAAAGTATCTTACAAATCATTTTCTATGTTCGTTTTGTATTAATTACTTTCATTAAACACGTAATTTCAAAGTATTCTTAAAGATTTTTATTATTATTATATAAATTAACATGCCATCTGGGAAGGAGGTTTAAGAGGGAGAGAAAGTTAAAGTGAGATCTTTGTAGATTGTGTTGAGAACATTATCCTAGGGTATGAGGAATATTGAGTACAACGTTACACATGATACATTGGGGTGCTCTCGATTATTTAAAATATATATATATATATATGTGTGTGTGTGTGTGTGTGTCAAAATTATATGACCCAATCGGAATTTATTGGGAACTCCGGTGCTGGATATGTCTTGCAAGGAGACACATTTCATTTGATCAAACGTAAGTTGTTTGCATTGTGGAATACCATTTTTTTCCCATAATTGTAATTGTGATGCTATTATATTCCAATTGAAGTCTACAGATGGAATTTGGTATGTTTGGTGCACGTTGCTGCTTCCTTCGTTTCCCTATCATCAGCTAATTCATTTCAATCGATGTCAACGTGAGCTAAGTTTTAAAAGAATGTAATAAACTGTTTCGAGTACCTAACGATTAGTTTTGAAATAGATTTTGCTATGTGGTGTTCATTGTCGTTGTTGATATTATACCATTCAGTACCTTATTATTATTGGTGATTTATGCTCGAATACAAAATTTATACAATAATCAGTTTCGAGGTATATTACATATAGTTCGACTTATAAAATGACCGCGGTAATAAAAATCAGATGCACACAACGTTAAACAACTAAGTAGCCAACGAATGAGTAAAACTTTGGATCATCTACATAAAGTGCTAGTGATTCGAGATGTTTATACTAATTGCAAACTTTCCTGATCGGTCTTGAATTTTTTCTTGAAGTTATGGATGTGCACGTCCAGTTTGACTGAATTACTTGCCGATGATTACACCACTGTATTAGAAATTTTTAACAATGGTGGTTCGCATCAGTTTTGATAACACGTTTGAAAATCTCGTTGAAATTAAGTGCGATTTGTTTAGAATGGATATGCGTAACAAAACACGATGACATTAATATTAACTTAAATCAAAATTGTCATGTACGTGAATATATTAAAATCATAAATTGCATTACAATATCATAAATAAAATATAAGAAATCATTGAGAAATAAATAAAACACTTTCCAAAATTACGTAGACATCATACTAAACCAATCATACTGCGTTAGAAAAACAAATAACTTGTATTAGTTGAATCCCGAATTACACACACAAAAATATAATCCGCTCTTATAAGAAATATCATGATATTACTAAAATGTTCGATAGTTTGGAATTTAAACAAATTAACTTTATTGTTGGAAATTTTGGGCGGGGATCACAATTTACTAAACACATTAAATCAGTATATTCATAGGAGATACGCCAGAGTAAATATTAGTAACACTATAGTGACAGGAGTATTGCAAGGATCGATATTAAGACATGGAATATTTTATTTTCGAGAATTTACAAAATTAGGCTGCCGGAGAATGTAAAAAATATCACGTCTGCCATGATTATTGCGGATGAAAGTGAAATACATATGGAGAGGAACATATGTATTACATATAAAGAAGTTGAACAATTATATAATTTCAATAGCTTCTGGGAACAAATTTTCCTTTCGGATTATATTGAACATTTGGAGCAAAAAATTTAACCTAGTTGAACGAGTATTTTTAGCAGACATATTATATAAAAGTTGCCGTTTCTTTTGCGATAGATTTACTGCCGCAGACTAATTTCTTCGTTATTTCGTGATTGGGTTAACTTGTAAATTTAACTTTAGGATTCTGCAATCAATTTTAAAAAGATTACGAGCGTTTGTCACTCCAACATTCAGAAGAGTCAGAAATAGAGACAAAGACGGTTGGTCTAATAGTAGACGCGATAGTAGTTGAAGTAAATTCGATCGGAAGCTGTAGTTGTTTCGTGGTCCATTTTACTTGGGTACGAACTCTTCTGTACGATTTGTGATTATCTATTCAATTTAATAATGGGTGCGTCATTAAATGAAAAAGACATCCGGACGAATGAGTGTTAACTAACGCGCAATAATGTACGAAATTTTATAAAAAAACAAAAATTCAAAATTTTTGAATTGAAAACAATGAACATGTATGCATGCATATATCAAATACTCTCGTTTTCAACCTCTAGCCATGGGTAAGCAAGCGTTCACAGGTAAACATTCACTACTAGTGCAACAATCAAAGTCATTGCAGTTACGTAAACAGCTTATGAAAACATTCGTTTGGTCAACTGTGCTGTATGGTGCAGAAACTTGGGTGCTGAAACAAGTAGACTGTAAGCGACTTGAAGCATTTGAAATGTGGTGCTGGAGGAAGTTTCAACGAATATCCTGGACAGAAAAAATGAGTAATCAAACAGTACTTGACAAAATGGGCGAAAGAAGAAATATCTTAGACCGGATAAGGAAAACTCGACTGGGAAGGTTTGGACATGTACTAAGATCAAATCAAAGCATATTATCCACAATTATGGAAGACCCAGAATGACGATTATAAACACTGTATTAAAAGACGCTGGAATGCAAAATTATGTGGACTTGAACAGGACGACAAGTGATCGTATTGCGTGGCGCAGGATCGTGTTGGGGCGAATTAGCCAGATGGCTGTTACATAATCATTATCATCATCTCGCAATACACACACACATATATATATATATTTATTTATTTATACATGTGTACGACGATGTGTCTATTTGCATAATACGTTAATCTGGCGAATAATGTACAAAACTTTTTTCATGCGAAATATATTATATCGCACACTTTGTATTTATGCAATTTAATTCGAAACGCTAAAAATTGTTGTATTCTCGGATAACGTAATTTGCTTTTTATACGAATAATGTTTTTCATTTTTTTTTTAAAATAATCTTCAAATTAAAAAAGGGGCGTGTAATAATGTAGTTGTATAATTTTACAGTTAGGATTCGAGAATTTTCATATAGGACGATTGGAGTCGAAAATAGTAGACGGATGTCCGGACGGTTATATGCAATTGCTTGAATTAGGCTTACCATTTAATGGCGGATTTTGGTGCGGATTTTCGGCCGGCTTATCTTTGTATTATAGCGAATCCAGCACGGTTACCTTGACGTTAAAGTTAGTTTATTTTCGTGTTTTTTTTTTATTCCCGTATTTGTTTTTAATTATCATATTATTATTATTATTATTATTATTATCTTCCGCAAACGTTTATGTTTTGTAGTCCATATTAAAGCGTTAAAATTTGAATAATTAAATTCGATTTTGTAGTAAAAAACACACACACATTGATTTATATATACATATATATATAAATATATATATATATATATATATATATATATATATATATGTGCACGTATGTTCATGTACATATCCTATTTTTAAAAGTTTTATAGAAGATAATAAAAATGTATCTAAATTACTTTAAAATTATTCGCAAGAGTTCCATTATGAATTTATTTCGATTCTAATATAATTAGAAACAGGGTTTAATATTTATTCAATGTTTTTCGTGGTATTTCAATTTTTATACTTGTATCTAGCGTGAACATAGTTTTTCACACACTCCAGTCCGATAAATTTCTATCGTCTCTTTTTCTGAAATAGTCGAACCCTAAATTAATGAACAAAAATAAATAAATAAATGAATACGGAAACAAAGTGAAATGATGTTCTTTACACGAAAATCAATTTTCATTCTAAACTGACGCGATTGCTAGTGGGTCCAAAGAACGCATATTACTTAGCGCATGCGTGTTATCCTAATCGTTCGAATATCAACTAGGCGCACGGTGACAGACCCAACCAATTATATTATTATCGTTAACATCGATATCATTTATCATTATAATTGTTATTATTGTTAATTTTATTTAATTAACCCGGTTGTATTGTTCTGCATTGTTCTGCATTGTTCCAGGTTTCTTCTTCTATTCGAATTTGGCATTTATGGACCACCACGTGAAACCAACAAATTTTTTGTATTTTCCTTTCTCATTCTTTGAATATGCGCATAAAATCATAATCTTGTTTTCCTCTAACGTCATATAGCTTTTCTACTTTCTCATATAGTTCTTTATCGGGCCTGTTTCTAAACATTTATTCCTTTCTTCGGCCGAGAATTTTCCTTATAATATATCTTTTATTTTTTTCCCAATATTTAAATTTTCCCAGAAAGAGTATATTCTGAAGAAAAGTAAGGAACTAAGACTGATGTTCAACCAGATGCATTAGTTTTAGGAAGGAAATCTGAGCTTTCTTCAAGTTGCGAGTTGGTACACATTACAGTAGCATGTTCAAACCGGCGGTGTGGACTGATTGTAGAAATAATTTTCATCGTGTTATATAAATATTTTTAGAATTATTCCACGTCGACCGGACGTCTCTTATTTTAAAATTATGATCATTCGACGCCAATGCACCGTATAGGGAACACTGAAAAATATGAATAATTTAAGGTGTTTAAAAATTTGTCCATTTGTATTATTTAAAAATATAATATAATTAAAACTTCGTTTACTACGACGATAATAAAAATCGAACATTATACTTATTGTAATTTTTTCAGTAACGAATTTTTCCTTTAATTGCGTTCGTTCAAGGTTATTGTATACCGGTCGATATCAAAGTATGCCGTTCGAATTTAAATTACGTTACAAATTCATTCGTAAAGAAAATGCGATTACTCGTTTTGGTAGTTCGGACGAGCCGGTCGAACGTGGAGAACTCGTACCCGGCACGTATTGCGGACGTAATTACTACGAATGTTACCGTAAACGTTGCCAAATTCAATCGCCCAATTATCCGGGTTTCTATCCGCGTAATTTAACCTGTCGTTATCAGATTCGTCAGACAATCGTGCCGAAATGTAAGCACGTGATGATATCGGTCAAGCAAAAATTCGACAAAAAATTACAATTCAAACGATCGCCGTCTCGAAACGGAAATAATCGCAATGATAATGATACTCTGAAAATGACGGACGATGTGGATGATAAAAAAAAGTCGTTAACGGAGAAACGTTTACAAGTATGGAACGAGTGCGACGACGAGAAAAAGGATCGTCTGGTATTTTACGACGGCGATAGCGTTCAGGATCGGGTGTTGTTTAAATTCTGCGGCGGCGATTTCGTACCGGCTATTCTATCTAGAAGCGCCGATATGTTAGTAGTGTTCTATTCGTCGCCGTTCAGCGTTCCGATGCAGAATAACGACGACTACGTATCGTTAGCGAGAGGATTTCAATTAGACGTCGATACAGTTTTTACCGATTCCGATTCGTACGATTTTTCCAGACACGAAATCGAGTAAGTAAAACTTTTTTCTATAACGTATTTTAAAGAAGAAAAAAAAAACTATTTACGTTACGTTTAAATCTCGGTCGAGAAATAGGAAGTAAAAATGAAACGTCGGAAAAAGATGACCGGTCTTAGTACTGAAATACCAGCAGCGGAAGAAGTGGTGCAGTATAGTGGTGTAGGGATTTTGGAAATAATTAATGCAAGATATCGTCGTATCATGATGATTGTTTCCCCTTATAGAAGATCGCGTACATTCATTTCCATTCATATCTGTCGATTTCTAATGTCCATTATGAGCGTTCTTTGAGGTTTTTACAGAGTGAGTTGCTTAGTGGATTTGTCGTTATCAATTACAGCCGTGTTGTTCCTCTTATTGGTTTTTCCTACTATTCTTCCTTGTATCGCGAGCATGAAAATAATTTTAATTTCGTTTTCTCGTTTCTAATACCGTCGTCTACTATGTTTTTCTGATTTTTTCCTATTTTTCTTGAGACCATCTATATCATGACCACATCTCAAAATTTCAAATTCCGAACGTACGATACGTTCGAATTAATTACATAAATAGCGCGTTATAAAAACTTAAACTCGTGATTTTCTATTATTTTACCTCTAGATATTGAGTATACCGACTTCAGAATATTACTTATTACAAATAAAGAATTTTATATCTATATATATTGAAAATTTGGACGTTAAAGGAAAGTAACCGTCATTGTCAATATTACAATTCTCGAACTGGTTTTTCAGCTCCGTGTATTTGTTTAATTGGGTATCCCTTAATAAGATGTCGATAAATGTATACCTTTTCCCCTGCATTGTTCGTTCATTATAACTGGTGGTAATCCGTTGTGTTGCACGACATATATGCCATTTAAGGTTTTTTATTTTGTTACTTATTCATTCCAATTTCCTACAGCATCGTATTTCAAAAGTTTGAAGCTTCCGTATATTCCGTTTATTTAAAGTCCTGTACAGTCGTGTTTATGCGCGTTAATTATTTGCGCGTGTATTATCGTATATACGCAGAAAAATGTACAGACTTATTAAGTAGGAATGTACTCTTAGTAGTTGTAACGCTCGTAACTTATAAAGTAAGATTCAACGTGTATAGGATACTGTTATTCATCATCATTTATCCTCAAACGCTAGATTGGTGGGCAATTTATGCCACTACTTGCCTATACATATTTTGTTGTATAATATAAGTAGCGTACAAAACAATTATAATATGGCGCTAGGGCAGTTAAACAAATGTATGTACACACCCGGGAGAACTGATTGTAATCGTTTTGTTGTTACGACACGATGCAGCCTCGTGTGTGTGTTTTTGTAGTGTACTATATTATTACTAAGCGCGCACATGGTGTTGTGCGTGGTGGTTTTCAATTTCCTTCCACGCGAGAATTAATCAGGATTATTTATATTTTTATTTTCTAGTGATATTTTTGTGTCGTCCATCTTATTCGAACCCGGTATTCCGCGTTTAAACATTATGTGCAAATGGGACTGTATGTGTGGATGAATATAGCGGTTATGGATTGTAATTTTTAAAGGCATACGAATTAAAAGTACTGTGAACGGATGTATAAATGGTTTTTGTGTATGCTTGTGTGTGTTATTGTATTGATGAATATAAATAGATTACATTTTTGGGAGTAAGTGAGAGAGTATGTGAGAGTGTAAATGAACTATAAATAAATAAAACTGTACGATAATTTAAAGTAATCAATATGTCGAATGTAATCAAATATTACTTTTATTAGGCCTAAATGTATAATAAATTTATATGAAATGTAAATACCTGCCGACGAGCAAAAGCTTGACTGGATAAGTAGCATTTAAAATAATTGTATTGTGTCGTATGACTATGTGTGTGTGTGTGTGTGTATGTGGTGTGTTCATACGTGTAGCGGCTGTATGGGTGTGCATTGAGCATGTATTATAATAAAAAATTTTCACAAATCGCATCAATCCTTAAACTGATAGCCTTTTCTGTTCTCCTCTATCTGCTGCCGTAATTTTTAAATCGAGATACTCCTACACTATACATTATTTGTCCGATGTAGTATTTCCTTGGCCGGCCTCTCCTTCTTCTACTTTCTATCATGACTTCCAATATTCGTAGGACCAATCCCCACCGTGTCTTATCACACGACCTATCCATGTATTTCTTCTCGTGCAGAGGTGGTTTTCTTCCTTTCATTTTTTCCATAACGTTCTTGTTTCATATTTTTCGGTCCATTTGATCTTCATCATGCGTCTCCAGCACTTCAAATGCTTCCAGTTTTATAATATCGACCTTCTTGAGTATCCATGTTTCGCTTCCATAGAATGCGATACTCCATACATATGAGTCTTTTCCTCAGTTCTATTCCCATATTACTGCTGAATATCGTACATTAAAAAAAAAAAACACAAAAAAAACTACGGCTTTATGCATGTACATTCAGAATACATATGACGTGATTGTAATTATAAAAAGTTAATAAACAATGAAATAAAATTTAAATTCATAGTCCGTTTCGTTCTTTTCATATTTTGTTCTTTTTGTTTTGTTTGTTTATCTTCCTGTCTACTTGCCTCTCTACCACCTATCAGTCATTTTCTATGTTCCTCTGCGTTTCTCGCCGTTCTATCGTTTACATCAGTAACGTATAAATCGGGTGGTAGTAGTCGTATTATTAAATCTACCTGACATTCTTGAACATAGTGCAAATAAAATTGAAGAATTCGAAATAACCATCTACAGACGCACACTAAGAATACCCTGAACTGAACATAGAACTAACCTGTTAATCCCTAGAACAATTATACATAGAACCGAGATAACGATTACTACCTACTATAATACGACGAGAATTCAAGTTCATCGGCCATGTAATAAGACAGAACGGACCGGGAAACAACATTTATCCGCTGGAAAGTAAATGAGAAAAGAACCAGAGAATGGCCTCAGATGAGATCCGCAGATCATATCGGAGCAATTACGGACTTACGATTACCAGAACTAATAAGAACTACAAACAACGGGGGAAAATGTAAAGTGGTGCGATTTAAACGTTAGTGGATGAACATGTTAATATTGTCGATGATACGCTATTTACTGTTAAAATTCAAAACTTGATACAAGTGTCTTCTATACACAATTCCTGTATGCTTATAATTTATAGTCATCCATATAATTACCCGTGTTACACTGCTCTATTAAGACTTCCGTTTTAGAGTCTGCCGATGTTTTACATTCTATTTTGTATAATGACTCAACATTTGTTATACTCGTTGTGGGACAAAGCGAACATGTTATTTTATCATTTTGCCATTCAGCTTTTAGTACATCTCTACAGGGAATATACACCGATTAAATATGTGGGTTTTTTTTTTGTGGTTTTCTTATTCAACACATTATACACTCTCGGTTGTTAAGCATACTCAGTCCTTGCCGCTTTATAAACACTTATTGCACAAAACAACACCGTCTGAGTATGCGGTACATTGATAACAAAATAAATAAAAGTCTGCGCGACTAAATTAGAAGGTTGTTGAGACAAAGTATGCGTTATGTCAGTACGATGTTTAATGTAAAATATTAAGATCTTCCCGCAAATCGCGATTTTTAAATATTAGAATATCGTATAAAAATAATTATTATTCTAATTCTCTTAGAATTATTTATATAACATATATATATTTATATATTGTCGGAGGTGTTGCGATATGGAGGAGATATTTTAGCACGCACGTTATGTGATCTATTTAATAGATGCCTACAAGAAAGCAAAATGTCCGGTGTTTAGAAGTTATTTTTAGGAAAGGAGATCTGAAGAATTACAGACCCATCAGTAAATGTATAAATTGTTTACTCGAGTAATTACGAACCGGATATCACAAATTATAGATTATAATCGACCAAAGGAGTAGGCCGGATTTCGATCAAGATTTAGCACAGACGACCACGCACTAACTATAAGAACATTAATACAAAATTGTTGAGAGTATAACCTAAATGTATGTGTGGCGTATGCGGATTATGAAAAAGCATTCGATATTAAAGTCATTTAGGCAATAGTACTGAATGGCAAACAAACTTAACGCGCGCATTCTGTGAAGACAAAATAAATATAGAAAAAAACCAAAATAATGATGAATATATGGTAGTAACTGTAAACAGTGAAAAAATTGAACGCATAAGTCTATATGTATACGTGGGATAGGAAATTACTACGGATAAGAATAATATAACGCATCTGAAAATTATAGCTTTAAAAGCAAGCCGTAGAATCAATGTGTGATGCCGATATTAACATATGCAGTTGAAAAATGGAGCCTTACTAAAGGGACAGCTAGAAGAATTAGGAAAACCCAAACGGATTATGAGAGAATTATCCTTTGAATCGGACTCAAAGATCACATGACGATTACATGGATTACGGAATAGACAAAATTGGTAGACGCAAAAAATAAAAATGGGCAATGGGCAAGATATTTCGCAAGACAAGAGGATGAAAGACTGTCTAAACGGATATTATAGTGATGGCTAATTGGCAGCCGAGATTATGTTAAATGGGCAGGGATTAATTGGATCCGAACCACACAAGATAGAGGTCGTTGGAAAAGTTTGGGGAATTCCTACATCTAGCAATGGGTTGATGTAGGCATATCATGATATATACATGTAGTGTATTTTAACGCATACGAACATATATCGATGCATGAAATAAAATACGTATTAAATATTATTTATTTAAATTAAATAATTTAATATAAACTATATTATATAGTTATAATACAAATCATTTAATTTATACGAGTTGCTCCTGAAAACATAGTACGAACTTCGAGTATATCTGATAGTCTTATCTGTTGGGTTGCTCTCGTAATATATGTATATATAATATATAATGATATATTTAAATATCAGTTAAAGAAGGAATAACTAGGTTTACGTATCGATCGAAAATTTTTAGATATCAATTTAACGGCGAATGAATTTCGTTTCGATAGATGCTGCGCGTGGGGTGATAAAATATATGGCGAAAGGAGGTTGGTAGTATCTATTTGGCGGTCAGGGGAGATAAAATGTGAAAAATAAGTCGACTCGATTTTTCTTCATAACTCTGACTGTCAGGGGCTGGGAAAAAATGGCCAACATTTATACCGTTGTTAAGACGATGTAATCGGTTTTTTTGGCTGTGTGGTGAGGGGTTAGGTCTAACGTTTTTCAATGCGATAAGATCGATTACCACATTTTCGAATTATTCAACGAGTCGATTTTTCCGTCTCTTTTTATTACACCAGACGAAGGAGATGTTTTCTTCTTTCTGTTTACAGTTCGTCAGTGAAAAATGGTCCATTGTCCGAATGTAGACGAATTGTTTAAAAACGATCAGTCTCGTCGAAAAAATAATTCTCGTACCGTATTTTTCCCGGCATCAACGTACACACTCGTACAATACATAGATTATCTATCTATCTATCTATATATATATATATATATATATAGTATTTGTCTATATATGTACGTACATAAGAACACATACAAAATGTAGTATAACGTTTTATTATTTATGATAATTTAAATTTATTATTATTTTATTTCATATACTTATATACTGCAGCTCACCCTTTTCAAATTAGGACTTAAAATTGCAAATTTATATATATATATATACTCGTATATATATATATATATATATATATATATATATATATATATATATATATGACATTTTTATTCATTTATCATTAAATTACGATCACTTCATTTTTTTTTGTTTGACGGCGGAAATACCTATTTGTTTAATACTGATGCTTTATATATATATATTAGTGACAGGATAATGAGACACGATGGTGTAGATGGCTTGGTGAACTGTCTAATTAAAACTCTGCGTAAATCTCTTAACTGTCTCATCCTTGACGAGTCTAGGCCTCCATAAAAGTTTAAACAATCCTACCTCACCAGTGGAACCTGGAACTGTGCAGTAGCACTTTCAGTGCCAAATTAAGGTAGAAATGAAATGATCATTATTTGGCTTAATTTGAATCATTAGAAGGAGTAGACGAAAATTGTCAAATACGGCAACTAATCTGTGATGAGGAAGTCAAAGGAAAACCACCTCATTATTTGTTCTCAGGATATAATTATTTCTCTATACGATGTGTTCTCTGATGTCAAAATGAAACCCATAGTAATACTCCCCCGTTCATATCTTCGGATGGGAGTACCTTAGAAGAAAATGTGGTTCAACTAAATAAGATGAAAGAATTCGTAAAAATTAAACAAATTTTGGGAAGCTGTAGAATTTAAGCGTGGAAATAAAAAGAATGAAAATTGATATTTTAGGCGTTAGTGAAATAAGTTAGGAATAACATCGTGGCAAATAGTATACTCATTTAGCCTCTTTAAAATTAATTTTTCGCACAATTTATTTTGATTACTGAGTAAAGTAATAGGTCGGAAGATGAAGTAGAGATTTATATGAACAATTGGAGCAAGTCATAGACAAAATGAAAGGTGATGAAAATCTAATTTTTCTGTGAGATTGGAACGCGGTTGTAAGCGAGGAAACATTTAACACACATAACACTAAACTAATGGGAAATTGTGGGTTAGGAGATCGAAATAACAGAGGGAAAGATTATTAAAGTTTTGCGAAAAGCATCAGCTGTTACTTGCTTTAAACACCATATGAGAAGAAGATATGCTTGGAAAATGCCTGGTGATATTGGAGATAACAGTTAGACTACATAATAGTCAAACAAAGATTTAAAAATCAGGTAAAGGAGAGTAAAGCTTATCCTGGAGCTGACATAGATTCAAATCACAATCTGGTAATAATGAAGTGTAGACTGAAATGGAAAACGTTGGGAAACAAGAAACTATGCTATTGAATTTTGCACAAGTTAAAAAATCCAATTATTGTTGGAGAATTAGAAGAACAACTGAATAAATCATTAAGACCAATAAGAGATGAAGATATCGAAAGAAACTGGAATGTTTTCAAAATGAAAATCTTGAAAGCTGCAGAAAATAAGCTATAAACAGACAAAAACATGCAAGAAAACCGTGGATCTCTGAAGAAATAATACAAAAAATTGATGAAAGACGAAAATATAAAGGCGGTAAATAGCCAGAATATAAAATGAAGTACAATGCGATCAGAAACTAAGTAAATCGAATGTGTAAGCTAAAGTAGACAATGTAATGAAATATAAAAAGAATTCAACGAAATGAGATATAAACTATTAAAACAAAATATGTATAAATCCAGATATAAATCAACAAATAAAACGGTATATTATTAATAGAAGATAATGAAAAAACTCAAAGGTGGAAAGCATATTTAGAAGAATTGTACAGTTCTTCTTTAGGAATTGTACAGATAAAAGATAATAAGGAAAGTCAAGATGAAGAAAACGAAATACTCAGAAGCGAATATGATAAAGCTCTAAGGAATAATAAGTCAACAGGTGTAGACAATTTGCCGATTGAACTAATAAAAGCAGGAGGAATACTTGCAAATAATTTTTTATACGAGTCAATAAGAAAGATCTATTAAGAATTAGACCATGCCGTCAGATTTTATCACGGGAAAAATAATTACAAGACCAAAAAGAGCAAACTCAGATGTGAAGACTTTAGAACATTAAACATAATAAATAATTCATGCATCAAACATATTAGTCAAAATACTGCATAGAAGACCAGTAAATAAAGCAGAAGCTATATTGGGAGATGATCAGTTTGGCTTTAGGAAAGACGTGGGAACTCGCGAAACAATCTTAGCATTGAGACTGTTGATCGAAGAAGGATTTAGAACTGGAAAATTACTTTATATTGCAATTATTGATATAAACAAAGCTTTTGATAACGTAAATTGGAACATACTGTTTAGAATATTACAGAATATAGTAATAAGCAAGAAGGATGTAGAATTAATATATAAATTATATGGTAATCAGAAAGATGTTAAAATAATGAAAGGTGTGTTAGATAGGGTCGTACTCTAGCACCGATACTGCTCAATCTATATATGGAAGAAATAATTAAAGAAGTTAAAGAACAAACAGTGGAAAATGGTCTAAAAGTACAAAGTGAAATAATAAGCACATTATGTTATACGTTTTGTCGATGATATAGCTGTCCTAGCAGAAAATCAAAATCAGCTGAAGGATACATTACAAGTAATGAGAGATCTATTTAAGAAATACGGAATAAAAATAAATAAAAACAAAACAAAAGTTTTGGTATGTGACAAAAATAACAGTCGAAAGAAAATAAGCACACATACTGACGGTATTAAAATACAAGTTAATGAATTTTATTATTTGAGTAGCAAAATCACCAGTGACGGGAGATGAGAGAAAGATATTAAAAACCGGAAATCAAGCAAAGCAAGTATTTTATTTGTATATTTGTTATTTAGCTGCGATGCGTTAGTTTAGTCATAGCATTATTTAACTTATATTTAACTTATACGTTCTATGCAAAGCGATATCGACATAACGATTAAACGACTTAATATTATGAATATTTTAATTGATCATTCACAAGCAAGTCACAAAATCTGCTAATTCTACAAACATATTCGATAAAAGCACGTTCAAATAGAAAATGTTCATCCGAATCGATGTCGGAACCGCAAAATAAACAAATATCCGATGATCTTATATTAAAACATTTAAAATACGAACCGAAATTACTGTGTCCCGACAGCACTTGACTGGAATAGAAATTTATCTCTAAGTAGTCTATGAACATTAAATCTATTTTCTATGCTATTAAAGATCTTAAAAGTTGTTCTACCAAGCAAACTATTTCTCCATCTGTTCTGCCAGAAATCTATTAGCATGTAGGAAGTCTTCAAAAACTTCGGCATTAGCATTACTACAGATTTTTTCCAATATAGGAATGCGAATATTAAAGTCAACAACTACAATTAGAACGACTTCAAGTTTAGTTAATTTGATATTTTCCGGACAAAAATACAGGCCAATTATGATAAACTTCAAAAGACCAGTGACAATTATACCATTAGAAAAGTTTAGTATATCATAATCCTAGCGAATTAACATAGTTATTTTATCAGATAGTAAACTGTTATAAAGCTCGTTTACACTTCTGATTTTACCGTTACACAGATTAACCTTCGGCAATTATAACAATATCAAAACTTGATAACGAGCATTCACGTATAAACAGATGCTGGCGTGAAATTGTATTATTCACATTTAGGAAGAGAATTTTTATATTATCCATAATTTATCATGTTACGAATTTTATTTTGTACTTTTATGTAGTTAGGTCACTTTCTACTATAAGAGTTATGATCCAGCTCTAGTAATAATACTTCGATGTATGTTTCTTTATTTTTATATTTAGAATTTGCAAACAAGCAATTGGAACACTTATCTTTACTTTTACATTTATTAATAACTTCAACTTTATCTTCACTAATCTTACATCTTGATGCTGTATGACCAAAACTAGTGTATTTATATAAAACCGGAATATGTTCTTCAAATTTGAAGGACTGCCATTCAACGTAAATTCGGTGGTGAAATGGTAATTTTTTGTACTGATCTGGTTTTAATCTTACAAAAATTTTTGATCCCATTATGTTCTGTTTAGTTATCATTTTGATTGAAACAGGGAAATCATTTGTAATATTTTTAATCGAACGCTTTTTATATCTTGTTCATCGATATTTTTATTTCCGCATATTACAATTGTAGGATCCATTTCCCTGTTTTCGACTACGTTTATACCATCAAACTCCTGTTTAATTTTATCACGAAGTTTTTGAGATTCGTCTTTTGTTTTTGCCCCTATAATCAATGTATTAGGTTTAGTACTGAAACGCTCAACCTCGGTATTAAGTTCATTCGGACAAATTTTTTCTTTTAATTAATCTTTAAAAAGCTCTAAATCACTTTCTAGCTTAATGTATAAATAACTTAACGTTTTCTTAACATCCTTATCTGATGACAAGGTACTAGAATTTGAAGAAGCTTTTACTACTGAAGACCAAGATTTACCAGTAACTGGAGATGAAAATTTTGATAAAATAGGTTTTAATGATTTTTCAAGCGTTTTTACAATAAGTTCTTCTCTGATATTTATTACATTAAAAATGATGTGGTATCCTTCGTACATGAACACGCCTGCTTATGTCCATCTGATTTTTGATAAGCACAAAACTTGTACTTTATAAAGTTCCATTTCTCTTTTTACGTTTTGCCATTTTTTATAACTTTTTCATTGTGTGCATGGGTAGGGTTTCGCATGTTGTTGACTCAAGAAGCCCACCGCTGTCTTACTATGCTTGTGTCCATACTATCGTCAATGTGATTGCTGTTGATCTTGGTTAACTCGTTTCTGTTATTAATGTTTTCCATAATGATTTTTCTTGTGAGAGCAATACGGCGGTTTCACCTTGTCTTCCGCATGTTTTCTGTCGGGATTGACCTAGTTTTAAGGCGCCGAATACTCGCTTACTCGCTCTAGGTTCTAGACTGTTATTCACCAATCCGACTGGAGCATTACTTATTAGAAGGAACACGTTCGGCAAGTGAACCTTCTTACGTTTTCTTACCAGTGGTATGTTGTGACAATTTAGCTTCCCTAATCAGGGCCAAGTCACCTGAATAGGAAATTACACCCTACACGACTATTTTCATTGTACTATTATAATCAGTTTGAACGTAACATTTCATATATTCCACCTACCTCATTCTCATGAGGATTACATGTTCGATATCGTAAGCAGCAGTTAGCACATTTACGCACGCCAATTTTATAAGTAATAATTATGCAGGTTAGTCGCGCTCTCCCAAGACTTGTCTAGTTCACGCGCAACTTGAAATATACTATCCAACTAATGTAAAAATGTAGCTATCCATACTCTGAAATGTGTGGGTGTATGTATTTTATTTTGTATATCTGTTCGATCGAATAAATGAATATGTTTCAACTGGAAATTAATGGTCAGAAAATTCAACAAGTGCAAAGATTCAAGTATCTTGGTAAATTAATAACGGAAGACTTGTATTGCGGTACAGAAATAAACTCAACAATTAGATTAGCCAAGCTAGCCTGGCAAGAAAAGCGAAACATATTATGCCAAAAGTCAATACCGTTAAAACTAATTATCAAAACTTACGCGTGGCTTGTAGCGCTTTACTGTGCTGGAACGTGGACACTGAACAAAAGGAATGTTCAAAAATTACGGGCTTTTGAAATGTGGTGTTGGAGGAAGATACAAAGAATAAGTTAGACCGAAAAAGTTTCGAATGAAGATGACGAAAAACGGACCTTATTACATTCGATGAAGAAAAGAAAATTAACCTGGATGGACATGTACTCCGACATTGTGGTCTGTTACGCGATGTAATAGAAGGACAGATTCCAAGGAAAAGAAATCGCGGTAGACCACGAAACACTTTCGTGACAGCATTGTTGCATGATACAGGCACGGATCAATACTGGAAAATGAAAAGAACTGCAGAGAATCGGTTGGGTTGGAAGTTACGTACTATGGAATAAAATCAGTCCTAGGACTGCCAAACTTATGATGATGATATATGTATGTGTATATATATATATATATATATATATATATATATATATATATATATAAGAAAGAAAGAAAGAAAAAGATTTATTTCAATATAAACTGCTATAAATTATAAATAATTTATATGCGCCTAAGCAAATGCCAATTATCCTTAAAGTTGCTTTAGCAGCTAAATACAACCAAACGATTTTACAATACTAAATAAGTAATTAACAAAATGATATCAAAATAACAATAGAAAAGATTTTAAAAAAAAATTATACATAATGTTTAATTTAACTTGTATAAAAATCGTAACACAAATCTGATCGTATAATACCACTTCAAAAATCGATACTTAATACAACGATGTTTATATTTACTATAACGCATGCTGAGATCAATCGTATTGTAATCCCCGATTACATGAATTAAGTTATTGTCATGATACATTTATCGCAAGATTTCTTCGATAATTTATAAATATGAGGAATATTTAGCGTGGAATGTATGTACTGTATTTTAGTCTATCGCCGGGCACTTAATGATATTCTGCAACATCGGCTTTGTATTAACTGGAGTTTTTTGTAAGTACTGGCGGACACTTAATGCGGGATCGGACAAGCGTAACCTATCCTAAATGGTAGTTTATACTAATTTCTTGTTAACTGAAGGAAAATTGGTGTAAGTATTCGAATAGCTTTTTTTTCGCTTTGTTAATAGATTTATTAATGCGCGCAGAAAGACGAGAGTGTAGGATAACTTAAAGATAGTTAACCTGTTTCTGCCACTCAGTATAAACGTAAAATGTACTAGATGATACAGTGTACAATTAAAAACACTAGTTAAAAATGTATTATTATTATTATTAAATTAAATTAACGTGCCATGTACAGCAGCCAAGGCTAGAGGCACGATAGGAAAAGAGGATTAGATTGAGGAATAGAGACGGTATAGATGGAGGAAGATAATTAGGTTCGACAATGAAACATGATCATCTTTGAAGAGGAGATGGAGCGAAGGAGGTAGATTAAGAGACGCTCGAAGCGAGGTGTATGAGGGACAATCGACTAGAATATGGGAAACGGAGAGGACAACATTACAACCGGGACACACAGGAGCCAAAGTTCTGTTAATGAGATACGAATGAGTAAGACGCGTATGTCCCAAGCATAATCTGGTGATAACCACATCATCTCTACGGTTTGAAAGCGAAGTTATCCAAGGATCAACCGAATATTTGATTTGCCGCAACTTGTTGGTTTGTGGTGTTAGCTGCCACTCCTTCTGCCATAATGAAAAAAAGCCCATTTATGACAAACTTCTTAAGGTCACGCGCTGGAAGTGGAACATTCGGACACGGCAAGAACACAGCAGTTTCCCTCGCCGCTTTATCAGCCAGTTCGTTCCCATGAATACCGGCATGAGCTGGGATCCACAGGAACGTCACCTTCTGACTCAGCCCTGCCAGTACGATTTTCGTCACTTTCTTGGCTATTGGGTGCTGATCATGTTTGAAAACGTCGCAGAGAGCGTGGAGTGCTGGAAGAGAATCAGAACATATAGTCGATGGTTTATCAACATCGGAGCGCGTTAAATATTCCATGGCAAGATATAATATCCCGTATAATTCAGCTGAATTGATGGAGAATGTCTGTGGCAGCGAATATTGAATGATGATTGCTCCATCTCTGATAACTGAGCAGCCGGCAAATCCATTAAATAGAGATGCGTCAGTGTAACATGAACGTGGCGTAATTTCTCTCTTGATTTCATGGATGGGCAGGTTTTCGCTCCAAAGTTTGTGGATTTCGAGATCCAGCCGAACCAGATTTTCTTTCCAAGGAGGTAACACGGAGGTGTTATGAACGATTAATTTCGGGTTTTGGTAAGTTATTGCCTTTAAGGTGTTGTCCAAGAGAGTCGGGTTTGATTGTTTTAATTTTAAAGAAGCTGGATTAGAAGATAAGGACAGTGCAGGAATCGAGAAGCCGGAAGCTTTAGACTGCACTACAAAATAGGCTAGGAGAAACCAACGACGATAATCAGGTGACCATTCTGATGACTCGGATTGTAGGCTGTTGATCGGTGTGGTGCGGAATAAACGTAATGCAGAATTATGAATAACATTGATGGTTTTGAGGGTAGATGAGCAAGCTGAGGAATATATTGCGGCTCCATAATCTGTTCTTGATCGGATCAAACAACGATAAATTCGTAGTAAGGAGATTCGGTCGGCACCATAGACAGTATGTGATAATTTTTTCAGAATATTCATTTTTTTGTAGCAGGTTTTTTTGACATAGTTTACATGGGGTTTCCACGTTAATTTAGAGTCTATAATCAATCCAAGATAGCGGACTGTCGATTTATTGGGAAGCGTCTTATCCTGAAGAGAGATACACATTTCACGTTTGCATTTATGAACACAACAAAAGTGCAATACGACGGATTTGCTACTTGAAAAGGATAAGCTGTTGTTTGAACACCAGGTGGTTAATCGATTTGTGCATTCTTGAAGGACGCATTCGCCAGCGGATATAGTTCTACAGCTTACAAAGATCGTGAGATCGTGTATAATAAGCTTCGTACTGGGGAGTTGACCGCTTCAACCATATCATTAATCGCGATATTAAAGAGTAATGGGCTCAACACCGAGCCCTGATGTGTGCCGTTCATTAAAGATTGTAAGGATGAGGACTTGTTTCCAATCCGAACGACAAAACTACGTTTGATGAGAAAGTTTCGTATAAATGTAATGAGGTTTCCAGTGAATCCCCAGTGGTATAATTGTTCCATGATTTTATTAATCGGGATCTTGTCAAAAGCTTTTGATAAGTCAAAAAATACAGCTAGTAGATGAAAATTATTTGTTAATGCGTTTGTTATGGCTTTTTTAATTGAAAAAAGCTGATGCAGTGTTGAGCGGTTTCGACGAAAGCCACACTGAGATGGATCAATTAGATTCGTGGATTCGAGTATCAAATTTAATCGATAGTATACGATACGTTCTAGCACTTTACATAAAACTGGCGTAAGTGCGATAGGGCGGTAACTTTCTGCATCTGAAGGGTCTTTAGATGACTTCAATACTGGAATTATAACGGCTATTTTCCAAGATTTGCGAAATTCTTTTCCCATCCAGATTCGATTAAAAATCTGTAGTAAAATATCTAATATCGATGGAGGAGCGTGTTTTAACATAGCGATGTGAAAGTTGTCGTGTCCCGGAGCTGTTTCTTTCGAGTATTTAATAGCAGCGATCAATTCTCTAAGGCTGATCGGCTTATTATATAGCTGTGTCCTCGAGTTTTCTGTAAGGAAATGTTGATACTGGGTATAGGTTGATCCGGTGGAGCAACTTGAAGTATGCTGATAATGGTCTGCAAAAGCTGAAACTATTTCCTCCAGTCTAAATATTTTGCCTTGTTGTGTACTTAGCACTGAAGGAACCAGAAAGGAGCGTGTTTGTTCGAGAGCCCGAATTTTTGACCATATCTTGTTTGAAGATGTCGACGGACTGATCTTAGAGATAAATTTTTGGCCATAATTTCCGCTTGGCTTGTTTAATTGTCCAATCAGTCTTTGCGTGAGCTTTCTTATATTCTAGATGATTACTACTGGAAGGCAAACCTTTCAAATTTTTCGAAACTTTTCGTCGTGCCTGATAGCACTAGCGCATTCCTTTGTCCACCAAGGAACTAATTTACGATTTGTACTTTTGGGGGGAGGAGTAAAGTATTGAGCCTTTTTGACCAGTGTGGAAGTAAAAATATTGATGATGTTGTTCATTGACATATCGATTGAGAGGTTTCTACAATCAATGACATATCTCTCCCAGTTTGTTTTCTTATAGTTCCAATTTAGCCGTCGTGAATCTGATGGGAATGTAGAATCAGTTAACTTAGCTATCATGGGAACATGGTCGCTACCAGCTAGATCTGCGTGATGGAAGACGTGCAATCTGTTTGCTAGCTGGGGTGAGGTGATAATTAAATCAAGCGTTGACCAACTCTGATAAGCAAAGCTGTAGTGAGATGGTTCACCAGTGTTCAGCAAACATAGGTTGAAATGATCTAATAAGTTTTCCATAAGGCGACCTTATTTATAGCGATTTACTAAATTGCAATTTTTCAAATGAAATTTTACCGTTTCGAGTTTGATCAATTAGTAGCGAACACTGAACTACAAAAAATAACTCGGACGCTAATGACGCTAATTGAAAAAAATACCGGCCATCGGAAAAGCGATATTCCGCGTCAAAGCGCGTGTCACCTATTTTCAATAGCGAATTACCTTTCTTTTTTCAGCTTTCATTCTCTCTTAATCGAATTCTGCATGTATCTAAATAAAAAATTGTTTTGATATGTTACTTTTAATTTAAGAACACGTTATGTAATATTTTTTTTTACATTTCATACGTTGCTTCAAATAAAAGTATCGAAAATTAAATAAAGACTATGTTCAATATATACCGTTCAAAGGAGGGGTTATAAGTTTAATCGAACGAAACTATATAGGTGGGCGTAATGTTGAAATTGAATTTCGGGGAGGTTAACGGGTCCTAAAATTATAATTTCGTTCGTATGACACGAAGTGTAAGAGTCGATAACAAATTCGCGCACCATCGGCTGCTAACTAATTCGGTTAATTAATTCGCTAGATCGCGTTATTACTCGTTAATTTTCGGTAAAACCCACGCTCGACCAACGTGTTTGCGTTTATCTTTTCTTGGCAGTATGTATACACGAGCATATTAAGTATGTATGTCTCTGTATGTGTCCGTATTTCTATACAGTCGAAAGCGAGGCTACACAAATTAAATGATTTGATATATATATATATATATATATCTCTCGTGTAAATGAGGAAGTAATTATAATACACAGTGAATATCGTAACAACGTAGTTGCCTTACGAAGTAATTAACAGCTATCGAAATAAAATAAAATTCGGTAAATCTAATTATCGTACAAGTCCGTACTCCAAACGATGAAACAGATCAAGAAACCTGAATTATGCGGAAATTTAAAAAAAAAACACGTTTAAAATAGGGCCAAAAGAAATTGGTTCTAACTTTAATGTTTGAAATTGAAGTGACGCATCGTGACCTGTGACTAGTATGTAGGAAATTATGGTATTACGACGGAAGAGGTGAACGACTAATCAACTTTGCAGTGGTTTTAGGATGTTTATCTGTATCGTTGGTTTTAAACGGCATCCAAGGTTTACATATACATGGCGCCTTGGCGCTCTACGGACTAACGATTTCGAAATAAAATTGATTACAATTTTATTGATTTCGAAAAGGCTTTCGATAATGTTAAACATAATAAACTATTTGACTTACTTATAAGAATAGATTTAGATAGCAACGATATAAAAATAATTACGAATATGTATTGGAAGCAATCGGCACGAGTGAAAGTTAATCAACACTTTTTTTTTGTGTGTGTGTACCAATCTATATGAAGATTATAAACACAATTGCGAAAAAAAAATAGAAAATTATTAGATAAACAACATACCCAATGGATAATGTTGTTTTGTTTTAGCGACTTATATTTATTCTTCCTCCATTTTATGATGACGAAAGTGCATCCCGACATTGACATTTTTTAAGACGCCTGTCAGGGTTATCTGGGAGATGTGTTGTCGACATTCGTGATATTAGCGGATTTGGATTTTCACCGAGTTCCATGTGCATTTTCCTGTATCGCCGTCTGTGATTTGTTGCAACGGTTGGTATTCCGAGGTCATGATGTATGATATCGTTATGAACATAAAATGGTGCATTTGTCGTAATCCTTTAAACCTTTCGATATTACCTGCATTTAATCTTATTTAAGTTGGTTTTGGACTTCAAACCGTACACCTCGAGATCATATTTCAGATAGGAGCAATTACTGTGTTGTATTAATAATCTTACCTGGCATACCAGTGATAAACTCAGTTCCAAAAAAGAGATGGAATTTCAAGAAGGCCAACTGGGATAATTTCAGGGATCATATCGAAAATGCACTTATTACCCCCTCTCTTAAAAACTACAACTCATTCATCCGTGCAGTTAAAGATGCAGCCAGATATAGTATACCTCGTGGTTTTAGGAAAGAGTATATTCCAGGTTGGTCAGCCGAATGCGAACAGTTACTACACAAGTTTAGACATACACAAGAAAAGGAGACGGCAGAAATACTGCTTACAAAACTGAATAGTGAAAGACGACAGAAATGGATCGATACAGTTGAAAACATCGATTTCACACATAGTAGTCGGAAGGCATGGAATCTTCTTAGAAGATTACAGATCCGGTATCGCAAAATTCAGATGCCATTAAAACTCGATAGAATAGCTACAAGACTTAAAATTAAGTAAATGCAAGATAGATAAGAAAGTATTCTCAGAAGTTAAGAAACAACTGCAAAACTCGCTAGTTAAGGTTGACAAATAATAATGATAAAGCGCATTTTTCAATAGCCTCTTTTGACTGCTGCTTGCAAACTTATTTGTATGCGTAATAATTAGACGGATATCTGCTGTGTTTCCATTTTTTTCTAGCTTTTCTTCTCATACTGATCAATTTACGTATTTACAGAGGTAATATAGCGCAATTATTATGATATCTGTCAAGTAATCAACTGCTGCATCAATATCGTCGGATGCTTTTAACTTTAGTTTTAAATCGATTCTTCCCGCGACAAGATTCCCAAATTCGATTCATTTCGTTGATTTGTTGGTAAGATGTATCCTCGTTTTTCACATAGAGGTGTTTTATCGAGATATAGTATCACTGGTATGTAGTCAGATGACAAGTCAGGAATAGTGTAGCATTATTTATGAATATTACATAATCCTTTAGTGATATTAAAAATCGAATAAATCCAGTTGACGATTAATGTGCTTGGGCCAATATGTTGGTGAAAAAGGAGAAACTATGTCTAAGCGTAATATACAGTCTACTTACTATTAGGTATACTCATAATGTTAATAAATTTGTTAAACAGTAATAAATAAATTATGGAATTTAAAATAAAGTAATTTTTCTTAAACAACCTGCTAAAGAGCGAAATGGTTACAACGCTTTCAGATTCAACCGGATGATACAGGTTAAATTAACTTTGCCAATGTCCGGAAGTTTAACAGCTTCTTGGACTTTTTCATCCACCCCGCAATGCAATTCCGTACATCCGAATGAGTTTATTTGTCTGCCGATACAGAAGAAGCCTTTAAAGTATAAATCGATAGTGTAGTTCTCCTTAGTAGCTGTTTTAAATTAGAAAATTTCTTCGTTATTTGGTTACGATTTTTTTTTTTTCGACATAAATCTTCTGTTAGAGAAAATTTTCAGCTAATTTGTACAATTATATTTAAGATATTTTTGTTTTCAACTTTTTTTTTTTATCGATTATGAGCTTCATTTTTTCGAAATTCATTTGTCTATTGTTGTTCACATTTTCGTTATTTTTTATTTTGTGGTCTAAATTCCGTACTTGTATTCTAAATGTCGAACATGAATTTTAGCTGATTCTTGAATAAGCGTTTGATTCTTTTTCACATTGTTCATTTAAGATCGGTACTATTACTTTCGTTTACTTGTTTAGTAATTTTTGACGCGTTTGATAAAAAAGAACTAAAGCAATATTTAATTGTTGCGCATTAGTTTGCTATGGATTAAAAAAAAAAAAATAATTTAAAAAATGTTTTTAACACGACTATACAGTTATTAGCGTTGGCAGTATAAGGTTTTAGCAGTTTATCGTATTTTATCGAAGGACAGACCCTCCGAGTAGACGAATTCGTTTTAATTACTGGTTCGTATTATTTCTTCTCTCTTCACCTGTTTCACAAGAGAAAGGATTTTACCTTTCATTCGTCTATATATTTATATATATATATATATATATATATATATATATATATATATATATAATACCGTCGCTCCGTAATATTTTAGTCCGTAATCTCGCTACCAATCTACTTTCCAAATTGGAATCCTTTTCAGAGAGCTTCTATCTCTTTCTTTCCAATGAAAAGCTAATCTCTATTCAGTACTTACGGTTAATCGAAATTAAATTATTCGAAGCCTGGAAACTGGCCTGACCTAAATTAGGTGTAGTCATTATCATTATTATTGTACTGTTAATTCAAAACGGGAGTAGTAATTAATGGTCTCTAACTTTAACGTTCTTAATCACTCACCACACGCCCTTTACATGCTAAACATAAACGTACAAACGAGTGAGTTATAAAGCGTTAAAGTAATTATTATGCCGGATACAGATTCCTTTCCTTTTATACAGGCTTACTTTTTGTTTGATATTGGTTTTATACAAAATCGACATTTTTGTAATTTATAGTCACTCCGAACGTGTTATTAAGAATTTTATTAATCGTCGATGAGTCAAAAACATTATATTGGAGTGGCCTAATATATATTATTTACAGTACCAGTAGCGTAGTTGTCCGTCGGCAGAGCCTATTGTGTACGAGGCCCCAAGACCTGCGGCCCACCAGGGTGATCGGGCTTTTGATAATCAAGTCTGTCCGTTCAAGGAAAAAATCGTCAATGGCGCCTAAACAAAGTTTTAAAATTGCCACAAAAAAACGCCATGAATTTTTTGGATGAGATTAAATTTTAAATGCATTCATCCAACTTATTCTTCATTTTTAACCGTGCCGTGTATTGCTACTAAAGCCAAATACACGGGATGAATTTATATTAACGGGTAGATTTTGGATAAATGAAGGAAGGAGTCCTAGATTCGGATGTAGGATAATGTTGTAAAATACAAGCAAGTGAGAAATAGTTAAAGGAACATGCAGTACATTTGGGTTGGTGTTTATTAGTAAATAAGTATTTATGGGTGAGAATGTGTGGCCTGAGCATACACGGCACAGGACTACTTCGTTTCTTCTGTTGGAGTTATGACAAGCGGTTGAATTTATCCAGTTGATGTTGTATTGTTGCAAATTCGAGAATTACTCATTTACTCCGGCGGACAATTTTTTAGAAGAAGAAATATCATTCAAATTGTAAACATGAAATACAACACATTGTATACTAGGTAAACCGAATTACCCTTAGTAGCTAATACAATAATAATAACAATAACAAGGTATAAAAGCAACGATGATAATATACAGGAAAATTTGAAAAAAACCTGCTACAAAAAACAGAAAGAAAAAGAAATACAAATAGCATAAATTAAATAAAAAAAAAATTGATTACGGTTAATTTACTTAATAAATAAATAAAGTCATAACATTGGAAAAGTACCAACCTAGGAAAGAGCGTTACAGTGCCGGACAATTTAGATCATATGTTGTGAAAGAAGTCCTTTATTGTATCGGTATAGCTGGAATAGGCGATATTAGATATGGTTCTTTTGCGGCTGCATCTGCATTATTGTTATATCCCACATCGTTATGTCCAGTAATCCAGTGAGGAATATTTTTTCTTGAAAATTTTGATGTATTGACTAAGATGGATTTCGCCAAAGGATGTTGGTGGTGTGATCTGTTTTTTGAAGACTTCTAACGGAGCTCAAAGTTTCAAGAGAGAGGTAAAATAAAGGATGGGGCGAGACCGGCGGCATTGGGAAAATCTGTTGCGGTAAAAGCTAGGCAATGGGATACATATTTTATTGTATAGGATGGATTTTACTTTATACTGAGGCATGGATTTTGAATATGCTCGTGTAAGATCAGAAGCTAGAGAATTTAAGAACATGGTCACGTTAAGTTTTGTATAGGTATGAATGTAGGATTGGAGTAGGTCTGGAGGATATTCTTCATATTTCATAAAAGACATTGTTTATGGTTGTCGACCGAAGAGCGCCTAAAACTAACCTTAGGGCTGGTAAATTGAGTTTACTAATTGTTTAACTGATGAATAAGCAGGGAAACCATTATCGTATTTTGATTTTATTAGTGAACGGTATATTCTTAAAAGTGATGTTTTGTCTACATCATATGTTGTGTGAGAGATAGCTTTCTGAGAACGTTTAATCGTTGAGAACATGAAGTCAGGAGGTTGATATGGATTCTCTAGTTTAGTTTTTCGTCAAATATCAAACCTAAATATTTGGTTGATGATGTAGAATTTAATATTTTGTTATCCAAGATAATATTAAGCTGATGAGCACAATGGCGAAGACGGCAGAAATGCATTAGTTTAGTTTTAATCGGTGAAAAAAGATTGAGCTTATTAGTGACTTCTTGAAAGACTGTTCCGCCTGTTTTGAAGTTATTACATCGAACAAATATTGTCAAGGGGTCAGCAAACAGGGAATTGAGCACTACAGGGATTATTTCTTCAACAATAGAGTTTATTGGGATATTAAACAGTGTTGGGCTTAGTACCGAATCTTTCAGCACGCCATTGAGGCTAGATACGGTATCTCAGAGTCTAACAAAGAATGTGCGATGTTCCAGGAAATTTAACATCCGGTAATATTTGAAAAAAATTATATTGATTTTTAATTAAAAAATGAGGCTTCATGCTGATTTTTGCGGAGGGTCTCTTAGTTCTCAGCTATGTCACTAGCTGACACTTTAATACAATGATAATAACAATAATTACAAGTGAACGAGTAATTACGAAATGAAAATCTACGTCGTACGAATATGACGGAAAAATACAACAAAACGAAATTATAAGAATTTTATGTTTGTAAAAGCTTGTTGATATATATAGATAAACATACTTAAAGACTAGACGACACTATATAATAATAACATAATCTCTAGTGCACACATCATTAATGATGGATAACAGGCACCCACTATTTGTACATAATGTTCCTCCCCTAGTGGACTAAAATCAAGAAACAGTTTCCTTAATTCAATTCAAATGTTGTTGAATCAGCCTAAATCAGAAACAGCTAGAATGTGGAACAAAGCTGCACCAAACAGTTCAGCCAAGTTACCGGACATTTTGCCACCTGGCCATAACTTACAATGATGTCTTGCGATCACTCCATAGACTGAGAACTCGGACCACGCGATGTAGAGTTAATCTCAGAAAATGGGGCTTAGAAGATATCGGTGAGTGCAATTGTAGGGAAATACAAACTTTTAATCACCTGTTCCATTGTTCAATGATGGATCAGAACTGTGATGTAGATGATCTAACTGCAACAAACGATACAGCCGTCTATGTCGCTACATATTGGGCTGAAGCATAAAGTATCAGGACACGAAAATCTAAGTTTCTGATTTGCTGACGGCATCGCCGTAATAGCGGAAGGTGAAAAAGCCCTGTTACATACAATTTTAAAGCTGTACTCTATAATGAATCGCTACAACATGTTAATAAATAATGAAAGCCTGTTACAAGCTAAGGAAAAGATTTATACATTTGGCGGATACTTGTTTATAGTTCAGAAACTACATTTGGCGGATACTTGTTTATAGTTCAGAAACTACATTTGGCGGATACTTGTTTATAGTTCAGAAACTTGAACCATAAATAAAAGAAGGGGAAAACTGTAGGTGTTTGAAATATGGTGTTATAGAAAAATACAAAAAAAAAAATAAATGAACAGGCGGAATAAAAAATATGTGAGTACTCCAAAACATCAATAAAAAAATGATTAATGGAATAATAAGTGATAGAAGATGTAACTGGATAGCACATATATTAAGAAATAACGGATATCTAAAAACAATAACAGAAGGACGAATAAATGATAAAGTAATGAGAGGAAGACTACAACGAAAATCCATCACCTATTTAATATAGAATACAAGTGTAAGAACGTACCAAATATTGAAAGAGACGGCGCGGAGCAGAGCATTAAGGTGCTTTTCTGGTTGACTACCAATCGAGAGACTGAGGAATACAACAAGAAAAACAGGATGTAGAGAAACGCTTAAGGAACCGTTTGATAAAACTCTGAAAACTCGGTGACAATCTTATCCTCGGCAAATTATGGCCGCCGTAAAAGTCATACTCCGCTAACGCCTCATTAGTAGATGAAGTAGATGGTCTTCATATTAGGAGCGGCATCCCGACAGCGTATGTTATCCATATTAGGAGCGGCTGAATTAAAGTGGTGAGACTTTTCCTCCGTGAATATGAATTTCAAATTATACGCATGATGGAAAACATACTTAATATAACCACCCTGTGAGGAAATAATTTTTCACCAATCAATGGTGCTTCTGTGGAGTTCGGACAACATGCGATAAGATGAAATTTAAGATTATATATGGAAATCAGACACACAAATCAATGCATATATGTTATTATTATTATTATTGCCGGTCGTATTACTCGCAAACACGTACAGATTATGAAATAATATTTTTTGCACGTACAGACGTATAGTGTGCTTTCTTTTGCTGACACGTACGTACATGTACAAGTTACCTCACTCGGCGTTTTCATATCTTCTCTTGCGCATGCGCGTACGGTTATCCGTTATTTCGGTTAGTTTGTGCAATGTGCCTATGAAGCCTTCGGCTCGCTCGATCGTTTTACGAATTAACTCCCAATATACAACGCGCCAATCGAAGTTTCACTTTAAAAAAAAATTCAATAGGAATCGACAGAGTAAAATAATACGATTTGTTTACATTTGTATGAAATTTAATTATCACGTTCTAAGCCGGCGACACATCGTATGGATGGAATTAGCGAGGTACCGAACATTAATTTCAGCACAGTGTGTGTAACAGCGTTTCATCTTAGAAAAAAAAGTCGTCGAAGTAATCGTTTTAAATCGGGAAGACGGTCGTAGTAAATAAAAAACTGCGCCGAAGTCGTTGGATAAATGAGCAGTTTTAATTTAATAAAACGGAAAAAAAATCAACGTCCATTTTAGTAAGTGAGCAACTTTAATTTAATAAGACTAGGAAGTAAGATAGTCAACGTAAAAGCAACAGATGCTATTTTGTTTTATGTATAAATGGATTTATGTACATGTATATTTTTTATGTATGGGTGTAAATTAGCACTGTTCCTCGTTTTATTTAGAGACAAAAGCTTCGACTTAGCTACGTGAAAACTCGAAAGTTCGTAAGCTAAACCCCAACAACGGACAAAGTTAATTTATCACGGCAACAGACTTTTCGACCGCTAGGTAAAATCATTGTCACTTCAGTCTCGACTCGCACGAAGATACATCCGACCCGTTTTGTATTTTCAGCCAGTCGACATTAATTTTAATTCGTCGAAAGCCTTTTCCCGTCCGTGATGAAATTAAATTTATCGATTTTAGCCCGATTTTCTTACCCCTTTTACGTCGATTTCTACCTTATTTACGCGTTGCTATTATTATTATTATTATTATCATTATTATTATTATTATTATTATTATTATTATTATTAAACCCCGTTATTTAAAAATTGATTTATTAAATTATAAACGACGTCATAGAAAATTGATGATAAAATTTATTGATCGTTGTTTAACACGAGTTACCTCTACATATTTGTATAATGAAGATTCATAGTGACGAAAAATTCCAACCATCATTCGTTTAGATATAGAGACGTGTATACAAAATTGCCTTAACGTATTCATGTTTTTATAATAAGCAAAACCCTATTATAAGCGTGTTTTATTTATGTCTTCCATGAATGCTGTGTGACTAAGTGTGCCTGATATGAAGAGTGCAACTTTGTGTGTATATATATGTGTGTGTGTTTGTTAGGGTGATCATCGCTGCGCAAATATGTGCATTACGACATAATTTCTATGTTATATATTGTTTTATCGTTTGTAATAAAAAGAATAAAATTTAATTTAATTCGACATTAAACTCATAAGTGGTTAGCCTGTTATACATTATCGTCAGGGTATATTATTTACTAAAAGAAGACCTTTCGCACCAGAACCTCTCATAATAAATAACATACCCGTACACTGGAAAACCGATATTAAATATGTAGGTGTAATTGCGGATAAAAAAAATTGTTTTTTCTAAGCATATTGACTACTTGACCAATAGGATACATGGGTCCCTTTTTAAACTTTACCCCGTGTCTAGTAAAAAATCTTCCGTTAACACGCCCAACAAATGAATAATATATAAAATGATTATAAGACCAATACATTTATATGCGTGCCCTGTATGGTCGTATACAAGTACTTCTAACCTTTCCAAGTTACGGCGACTTCAGAATCAGTGTTGCAGAATAATACTTAAATTACCGATATATATGCTAGAATAGATCTTACGCATACGACTCTGAATTTACCCTACATATCTGAAGTAATAAAACAGCGTACAATACATTTTTTTGGACTCTTGCGTCGGCATTAAATATTCAATAATCAATCAAATAAGGGGTCTACAACAGAACTTGTTTGCAGTTAAAATTCAAGAAATACAAGCACAAGAGGATCAAACATATATTACTCTAATGTATCATCGGCATCTCTCATATTTATAACTTCTATCTTGAACATATGTAGTCGTGTAATTAGTATACAGGTTTTGGTTGTGATTTTTCCCGTAATCTATTTTATTGTATTATTGTATATGGTTATTACACTGGTGATATACGCAGTAAGAAATCTGTTTTCGGGATGCGCAAATTTTTATTTTGTACTTTTATGTTATAAATTCGTTTTTCGAAATATACTTTCTATTTATTTATTTATTTATACATTATCGTACAAAATGAACAAACATAATTACATGCAACGCAGGTGCTCGCGTATATGATGTTAACGTAGCATGTACGACCGCCATCTCAACTTCATCACAATCGTCATGTTTTCTTTTCCAACGTTGTGACTAGCCATTATACGTTCATTTTTACGTACAAAATGGACTAGCATTATACACAACGCAGATGCGCGTGCATATGTTGTTATATGGAATGGGGTGTCACTGCCTTCACTGTGATAATTAAGATCTATATAATAATGAAAAACATTGGTTTCGAACCCTCGACCGTCGAGTTGACGGTCGAGCGCAACTATGGCACCGCAACATAATACTTTTTTGGACGATTATTCCGATATTCATTGTAACGGAGTCGACGCAACATCTCAAAAACCGATTATAATGTAGGCTTATAGTTATTAATTTGAAAAGTGTGGAATGCAGTGATTTTAAGAATATCGTAAACGTGTTTCGAGTAAAGTCCTTATTCCGTGTTAAGCTTTTCGTAAAAATTACACGTGTTTCGAGTAAAGTCGTTAATCCTGGTTAATCTCTTCCTATTGTAGTTAAACGGTGTCAATCCCATTTCTTATCAGGCGGAGATAAAGCCACCTGAACAATGTCAAAGCAAACAGAAAGCGGTGAGTCCTTTTCATTTACTAACAACATTCATTTTACTAATACTAACAACATTAACGTATATTGGCAATGATAACCGTATAAATACAGCTAATTCCGATAACCGCGATTTATCGCCTCGTGTTTACGAAATTAATAATTTCTTCTCATCTAGAACTGACCAATGAGGCCATCCGCTAGATTTTTTTAACTTATGTATTGTCAATAAAATTGCGGACACACTCATCAGCATGATCCGAGATCTATTGACTCGGTGACTAGACCAAATCAGTCATTTAATCTCCTCGGGTTCATTGATTGTTCCAGTAAGTTCGCTGCGAGGGAATTGTCTAGTCTCGACATTCCTGACTGATTGTTGTATTTCTTCATATTTGATTCCGAGATCCTTATGTAGTGTCTGGTTATATATATACCATGGTGCCCCTATCAACGAACGAAGTAATTTTTTTTAGAAGCGCTGAATCTTATTCACATTACTTTTGGACGCACATCTCCAAAGTTCAGCTGAATACATCCATATTGGATTTAACACCATTTGGTAAAGTAATATTTTGTTAAGTTGCGTGTGTGGTCATCTTGTTTTATGATTTAGCTACATTACTTTCGCTTTGATATGATTAAGCCATGTAAGAGTTCTAAGTGTACTCCAAGATATCTGATGAATTTGTCTGGTTGTACGCGTTTGCTTTTTACAGATAAGTAATAATTATGACGCATTATTTTTTTTTTTTTGTAAAAATGACGTGGTTACTTTTGTTTTCGTTCATAACTATTTTCCAGTTATGCGACCATTCGGTAATTTTATTCAGGGCAGTTTGTAGACTTTTTGTTGTCTTTCCTGGAATATCATGTGTTGTCATAGTTGCTAATAATGTATCTTCCGTTTGTGGCATATCATATATAAACAGTAGGTATACGAGAAGACCAAGTACACTCCCCCTGAAGGAACATCTGCTTCAATTTTGTAGATAGATGATTCATTACCATTAACCACGACTCGGAAGTAGCTGTCTCCTAAGTAAGATTTAAAAATATTGAAGTACCGACTTGATAGTATCTTGTTGCACTTGTACAATACTCCCAGATGGCAGACTTGCATAATTGTTCTTTTATCCATTTTCTTATATTTTAGCTGAATTTTCATTTACACTATGTATGATCGTTACATGTGTCAGCGTTTGGGTTTTACGTTGTTTCATATAGTTTTTATTTCTTACTAGTATGCAATTTATTTGATGGCTCATCTCCAGGCATTTTCCAAGTGTAAATTCGTCTAAAATGTTTCAAAATAATATTTTCTATTACCATTTAATTTTCCTTGCAGAACTTTATTAACCTTTCGCCTCATTTATTGCGTTTACCTAATCCATAGTATCCGACCTATTCACCTCCTTTTTCTTTAACCACAATCGCATTATAGTCTTCAAGTATTACTACATTCTCTTTTTGGTTAACAGTCCGTTATGGTATTTTGCAATTGGATATATATATATATATGTATATTTTCTCTATTTCTTCATCATTATATTCACTCGTTGGCATATATTTTTGTGTTGTTCTTTTTATTGCTGGTGCTGTTTCTATTTCAGCTAAAATTATTCTATCATTGGTCTGTACGTATGTTTTCAATTTTTTCACCCATTTTTTGTGTAATATTATTCCAACTCGGTTTTTATTATTATCTTGTCCTAAGTAGATTATCCGATAATCCTAGCTCCAGAAATCATCATTACCATTCCATTTTGTTTTTGATATTCCTAGTATATTCACATTTCCATTTCTAACTTGATATTTTCCAATTTTCCAGGTATCTTCATAGATCTAACATTCCATGTTCCTATTTTTGTGGTTGTCGTAACTTGTTTCCTTTTTTTGGCATTTCAGTCGCATATTTATCGTACACAGCACAGGTAGAACTGGGTCGTTTGGCAGGTGTAATTCTATTTCTTTAGAATTGATAATTAAAACTAGTTGCAAGCTTGTTGAGCTAGTTTCCGTATTTTTAGAACCACTTCAGCAATATGTACTTCATGCTTATTAACTTTCTATTCTCTAAGCTACTGTGTCCTCCATACGCGGATATTACTGGTAGTGCTCGTTCCATTATCAGGAGCTACTTTTCGTCTGATTCCTCCTCTGAGGTTTGCCCACATTTGTTAGCTCTTAGACACAAATTTCTGCGTGGGCTCTTGAAGGGGGGATGCAAAAACTATTATTAATCGGATTCATGAACAGTATTTAATTTTATAATATTTCCGACGATTCATTTTACGAATGTCGTCTCATATTAACATGATGTTTTACTGACAAGAGTGTTACATAAAAAAAATCGAAATCACGATCACGATTCGCTTATTTCTATCCACTGCTGGATGTAAGCGTTCCTCTTCCTTTTCCATTGTATTTGGTCCCAAGCATAGTTCATCCATTTAACTCCAACTGACTTTTGAATGTCGTCTTGCCATCGCGTACACGGGCGACCACGGATTCTGTGACCTTTTCTCGATGTCTATTGCATTATTCTTTTGGTCCACCTATCGTCCGTCTTTCTAGCGACATGACCAGCTCAGTTCCATTTTAATTTAGCTACGCGTTGTATTACATCCACCAGCTTGGTTTGTTGCCTTATCCACGTATTTCGTTTTCGATCCAGCCTCTTGATACTCAGCATTATTCTCTCATGGGCCTTATATTTATAATAGTTTTTTCTTAATAACCTATCACGACTAGAAATTTAATGCTTTTAGACTGCATCACAACCTTAACCTCGTAACGTCTTTTCGACGTCTTGAACGACTTACACGCGATTATCATCCTAACTGTTATCTTATCTCGTTACGACGGATCGATTATATCCGAAAGTTAACAACCGACCAGGTTGACTGCTTTACACGTACGTATCCCGTATCTTCAAAAATTCCCCCAGTATATCGACGATATAACCTACACATTTTGTATTATCTACGAATACCACTATTTGGTTTTGGATTTTATTCTGGCCATTATACTGATCATTATTATATCTCACATATCGGGAATTTTCGTAATTATTACAATCTGTATGTTGTTGTTAAATAAACCGATTTACGATACGAATTAATATAGCTTTCTATACCCCCGCCTATAAGAATATTTTTTTTTAAATTTTATTTTAGTTTTTTTATAATTAACATTAATCCATTAGGTACCCCTATCTAATAAAACACCATTATATAACAACAACAACAACAAAGTGTATTTGTATAAGTAATAAACATAAAAGAAAATATAACATGGGTTACAAAGATTGTGTACCGGGAACACCTTACCACAATAACACAGTAAGAATATAAATAATACAGCAAAACAAAACGTTAAATGCCGCAGGAAAAAAGCAAGTAAAAACCTGCGGCTAGAAAATAAACACATTTTCTAATTACAAGTAATACATGATAGTAAAGAAACTTACGTCTAAGCTACAAAAATATAATGTTTAGGTTGTAAGTTCTTAAATAAATACTATGTATATACGCACATATATATACATATATATATATATATATATATATATATATATATATATATATATATATACATATACATATATGCTTTATAGAGAATTATCTTGTTAATGTTGAGAAAGGACTTGTGATTAAGAATGGGGTACAAGGAACAGAAGGCATTGTTAGTCTTGATTGTGATATTATTTATGTGTTTAGTGAAAGTAATTCTATTGTCGAGGATTACACCAAGATAACGAACCTTATCGCACCACTCTAAAGTGTTTCCCTATATCATCAGATTGTCAGGTAAAGCAGGTCTCCTACGGGAGAAGAAAATAGCTTCGGTTTTGTTCGGGTTTATGCTAATTTGCCATTTATTGTAGTATTTAAGTACCCGCGATATCCCATACTGAAGTCTATTACGAATTGTGCTAGGTGTATGGGAGCTGCAGAATATCGCAGCGTCGTCAGCAAATAGTCCCACTTGCGTGTTGGGTAGGTTTGGAAAATCATAAAGATACAGGAAAAACAAAAGTGGTCCCATAATACTGCCTTGCGGGACACCCGCAGAACAAGATTTGTGAGACGAGACAGCATTACCTACAGATACATAAAAAGATCTATTGCCTAAGTAACTATTGATTAAGTGAATTAAGCATGTTGGAAAGTTACATTTTTTCATTTTATAAAGAATATCTGCGTGCCAAGTTGTATCGAATGCTTTAGTAACGTCAAATAGTGTCATGCCGGTATGCTTATTTAAGTTGAAGTTATGGGTAATGGAGTCGGTTATTCTGCATATTTGTTGGGTTGTAGAGTGATGAGAGCGAAAGCCGAATTGAAAGTTTGGAAATATTTTATTGTTGTCGACATGGATAATAATCTAACATAAATCTCTTTTTCAGCAACTTTACTTAGGTTGCTCAGTAGACTAATGGGGCGGATGTTGGAAACCTGCGAAGGATATCATTATATATATGGGACACAGTTTTTTTTTTATATTACGTGTTGTTCTCAGAACTTTCGCTTTTATTTTTGAGAACTTTTGTTTGAATTTTATATGGTTTAAATTATTTCGCCCGTTAACGAGCGCTTGCCTTTTTGTATATGCTGGGGAATATCTTGCATCACTTTCGTTGAACCAGTATTGGTGTCTACGTTTCTTTTTCTTAAGAATTTTCTTGCAGTTTATTCGCTTCCACGTTTGATTAACATCAACATTGCCGTTAGTGTTCAGTGAAGTAAAATGCCTGATTAAGTAGGTTTTTTATTTCATTTGTTTTTCCGGCATCTCTCGTAGCAGTGACATCAAGATGAGCAGACTTTGGTTTAGTGTAATGTTTAAATAACCGATGTATCTTGATGAATGCTATTGTTCTTACTAGTCTATGATCGATGAAATATTCAGCACCCCTAATTGCCTTGATGACACGTATTTCGTTTGCATGCTCCCGACGTACAGTGGCGAAATCTGTCATATGCCAATGTTTGGATCTTGGATGCATCCATGTTCCTTTTTATATGAATTTTTATTTAAACAAAGTGTTAATTATTACTAAATCGAGTTTTGTATATAATTGTAATTGTTCACACCTTTAATCGCATGCTTGCCTGTTACGAGACCAAACTTGTGTGTCATTTCTCACACGGACATCGAAATCTCCCAACAAGAATAATCGTGCTCTAGGAGAGATATTGTTTATAAGTGTAAATAGATCGGCGTAAAAAGCATCTTTTATATTATCCTTCGAGTCCATTGTCGGTGCATACGCGCTTATGATATTAATAATAGTTTGACCCTCCAATTTCAGTGTTAACTCTCCATATGTTACAGGGCCAGCAGTGATTAAATCCGCATACTGTCGTCTAAGTGCTATCCCAACACCATGCAGATGCATGTGTACTATCAGCCACTTGTGGACGTGCCCCATTCCGGTTAAAGCTCCGGCCCGGAAACCACCTGGCGGGGATATCTAACAGGAAAAAAGTAAAATAAAAAAACTTGCAAAGCCAAATAATAATAATAGGTTAGAACGTATATGTCGAATAAATTCAACAGCTACATAATCTTACATTCAACATTTTTCGATTTGGAAACCATAACAATTTTTTTTTGTTTTTGTTTTTTGCTTCATGATGTTCTGAGAACGCAAGATAAATAAGTCACCATTCTAGAAACATAGGAACGGATAAATGGATAAACGTTGTCTGTATTTAATTCTGCGTGATGTTCATTAATGTACGCGTAGTCGCAGTGTGTCCAAATCTTCGACTAAAATTTATTATCCGTTTTATAGTTATCGTAAAAGTTTTCTTTTAATAATGTAATACGCAATAAACAGAAGTCTATAGCGCTTTCTCTTTTTCTGGCATATCTTTTGAGGAAAATTTCGAATTATAATCGTAGAATTATTACTAAAATGAACGGGCTCTAATTAATAACGCGAAGTGTACACATTCGAAGGAAGTATAAATCGGGTTTTTGAATTTTACGAGTTTCAGCGATTTAGATGGTCCAGGCGACTGTTAAATGGGTTTTAAACGACCATCCAGAATGACTCTTAAATAACAACTTTCATTTTTCCAAGAAACAGCGCGAGCGTCAGTTATAATTTCAGCGGATAGTACCGACGATATTGCTGTGTGAGAATATCATACAGCTCCGGTAACGTTTACTTTGAAGTACATAAAAATGCTGCTGGCAGCTTTTTATAGGCGGTTACGGATATTATTCGCAATGAATATTAATATAATAAAATAATAAATATTTTAAAAAAGTGTATATATATATATCTAGATGGATAAGTGACTTGTCTGATCTCTATGGAGCATAATGTTTGCTAATATGCAATACATTCTAAGACGTGTTATACATGCATCGAAAATGTTGCTAAAACTTTATGCGTTACAGTTTTTTTTTTTTTTGTGAGAAAATTTTTATTTAAGTAATACATTATATTGTATATTAGTTACTGCGGCATTGAGGAATTTCCGAAAATAAAATTATCCATTTAATTAGCTAAGCTGTCGTATTATCTTTAGTTTCTGCATATTATATCGTATATTTCACACCTTCGGAACACAGGGAACTTTGGGTACAGACATGTTTGAAGAATATACAGCAGTCATTCCTCACTCAGTACTATTCATGAAACATTAAGCGTAAAAGAATCGTCTTATAAGCAGACTACAATTCAAGCATTACTTGTTACCAGACCATCTTCCTTTAAACTTAGAGGAACTCCCTACTGCCTTCTCCATACTAGATGTGCTGTTTGCAATCCTGATCATGTGTTCTTCGAAAGACTTTCTTTAAAAACGTTACCTTCTGGATTATACCTTAAATTATTGCGCTCATCATCTAACGATCTTCTAAACAAGTAAACCTTGGTAATTTTTATATATATATATATATATATATATATATATATATATATATATATATATATATAGTTCCACACATAGCCATATTTCGAGAGAAATTTCGACGGTTATAGATGTAGGTACAGTATTATATTGGGTAAGCGGTAAAGGGATTCCCGTTAAAAATAATAAAATAAATAAATAATTATATATATTTATAATATACATATTCATATTTATCATCGCCATCATCATCGTCGTATTGTTCATTGCCGAGCGTCGTGCCTAGTCATCGTACGTTTATGTTTACGTACAAAATGGTGTAGCATTCAAGGCACTATATTTATATGCGACGCAGATGCGCAGCCATATGATGTTACACAGATTGGCGTGCCACTGCCTTCTCCGTGAAATTGAGAATTAAATAATGATGAAATATTTCTATGTCGCGTGTTGGTTTCGAGCACTCCAGCAACTACGCCAAGGCGACATTTTATATATATATATATATATATATATATATATATATATATATATAATACATATATTTATATTTTATATACATACATGTAGAAGATGAAATAAGTTTATTTAAATAGCAGGATACAATACACGTGTAGCATATTTATTAATGCTTCGTACCCGATAGCTCAGCATTTATTATTAATAAAATATAATGTAAATATTAAGTTATACAGGAAAAAGCAAATAAAAAGCCTGCAAGAAAAACGAAGAAAACACGTCAGGAGGTAGTTATAGATACGTATGTACATGGGCACATTAGAACAACTTTTAAGTTCTTTAATAGCATAGAAAATAGATTTAACGTCATAGACCAGTTAGAGATAAATTTCTATTCCAGTCGAGTGCCGTCTGGACATGGTAATTTCGGTTCATATTTTAAACGTTTTATTATAAGATCATCAGATATTTGTTTATTTTGCGGTAGAATCGATTCGTTTGAACATTTTCTATTTGAATTTTACCGAAGATATTTGTAGAATTAGTAGTTTTTGTGGCTCGATGTAATAAATATCTCAGCAGGTTTAAATATTTATAATATTAAGTCGTTTAATCGTTATGTCAATATCGCTTCGCATAGAAGTACAAGTTAAATATGAGTTAAATAATGCTGCGACTAAACAAATATACAGTTTTAAAATTCCTCGGAAGTTTATCGAGATGCTTTGTCCAAATCCGTTATTCCTAAGGTATATTATATTATCAGTAGTTTCTCCTGAATCCAGCTTTCTCAATTGGTTGTTCATTATTTCGCTTCGAGTCTATTCGATATAAAAAGTTTATAGAGCGTAGATAATAGACTTATTGACCTATAATTTTTTTTTAAGTCTTTTTATCCCCTTTCTCATGTAACAGAATTCTTACAGTCTTTCGGCACAGTTTTTTCCTCTAGGCAGCTATTGTACAGCCGTTTTAATTCAGATATTGTTTCTTCGCCCTCTTTTATTATTTCAGGGAGAATTTCATTCATTCCGGGAGCTCTTCTGCCTTTCATTTATTTTATAGCATGTCTCACTTCTGCTTTCCATATGGTTGGCATATCATTGTTAATATCTGTGTCCCCATATTGTTATCCTTATTGGTGTTATTTCTTATCTTTTCGTCTTTGTTATCATATAGTGATTTATAATAATCATGTACCGTGCGCAGTATTTCTGACTTGTCTCTGACTTCTCTCTGCGTTTCGTTGTATTCAGATGTAATCTGGTTCTTTGTTTATTTTAGACTTCGTTTTAGATCCTTATTCTTTTCTATTATTTCTGTTATTTTTGAGTCTTTATGCATTCTTTGATTTTTCTCCTTATTATCTTATTAATTTCGTCCTGTTCTATAGAGTGCCTACCTCCTTGAATTATAATATCCCTACGTTTTTCCATTAGCTGTAGGTTCGATGAGTTTTCTTTTTCATCCTATTTTATGCGCGGTTATATTAATACTTTCTTCTCTGATTGTTTTTGTAATTTCTCGTGTCCATTTACCTAGTGTTGCTCTTTTTGTTGAGTTCTTTAATCCTTCCAGTTTTATGCTTAATCTACTGTTATATTCATCTCTCTTACTATGAAATAGTTTACTTTTTTCTTCAGTTTTGTGAAACGCTTAAATCTGTCTAGTTTTATATTGTGGACTATCGTACTTCTTATTAACCGATGATCGCTCGATATTCCTATTCGATTTAGTACTTCAAAGTTTTTAACGATAGATATTTCAGGATAACATGTAGTCGATTTCGATTTTTATTTTGCCGTTTGGTCCAACCCACTTCGTTGTGGTTTCTTTTCAAAGTATGTGTTGACTGCATACTGTTTGTTACCATTGATAAATCCTGCTAGCATATCGCCCCTTCATTCCAAAAGCTTCAAATACCTTGGAAGCATAATTAGCGATAATAATGAACTGGATAGATCGAATATAGAATAAAAGATGCAATGATCGCCTAAAACAAGCTGACGCAACGTGTAATAAGGAATAAAAATTTACATATTAATACGAAACTAAATGTTTATAGAGCAGTGATATTATCAACTTTGTTGTATATTTATGAGACATGGCCAATCGGAAGCAATCAAATTTAAAAAAAAAAAAAAACTTGAAATTTGTCACATGAGATTGCTCAGACAAATCTTAAGAGTAACATGGAAAGATAAGATCTCAAATGAAAGAATTTTGAAGAAAATTACAAATTGTAATAAAATAGAACAATATTTAACCAAAGCTCGGCTAAGGTGGGTTGGTCGTGTTATCAGAATGGATAACAATCGCGTACCGAAGCGATTATTATATGGTATATTACACACTGGTGAACGATATTGTGGAATACCGAAATTAAGATTTAAAAATGTATTATCAAATTCCATCAAAAAGAACGATATTAATCCAAAAAGAAAAATAAGACTTGCGAAGAACGGGCGTTGAATAGAACTGAATGGAGAAAATTCATCGATGACACAGCAAGATTAGCAGGTGTCCACTCCGCTAAAAATCGCACAAAAAGAGGAAGAAGGAGCATCAGTATGAATATGCACACTGCAGTTATAAATCTAATTATAAAATTGGATTAATATCACACATAAGATTCAGATATCGAATTATTTAACAGAAACAGATATTATTAGAAAAGACACTCATACTCGTCAACGAGTGAGTTAGAATAATAATAGTAATCAAATCAAATGTTTTATTAGCATTCACTTCCATAAACGACATAAATACAATGAAATTAATTAAATGTCACATTAGAATACGAAGGAACCTATACGCATGAATGCAATTTTTATAAGTTATATAATACAGCGGAAATAGAAATGGCGCGAAGTGAATGTACAATATTAATCTTCTATATACAAAAAATTAATGTTAAAAATATTTAATAAAAAAAAATTAAAACAGAATGTAACATAACATATAAAAATACGAATCTTCTATAAACAAAAGTTTAAGGCTAAATTAATTATAACGATACAGCGATTAAATGAAAAATCAGAAATAAAAAAAATCGACGTCTGGAAAACATAACTTAAATAACTAGCAATTTGATGGTCGAATTATTAAAAAATGAAAAAATTAAAGATTACCGGACATATTAAATACAAATCTTCTATAAATTAATTAATAATAAAGTAGCAATAATAACGTTTGTAACATCGATTAAACGAAAAGTAAACGTTATGTTACTTCGATTTTCTAATAATAAAAAATAAAAAAAAAAATAAAAAAATAAAACATATAAAAATAAACAACCGAAAACGTGAAATAAATTAAATCAATGACCATTAATGATAAATATTTCAACCGCCAGCGCTGCTGCTGCAGTCCTCATGTTATAATTCGTTAAATATATCCTTTAGTATAATCAGCAATTAAGTTATAAGCCACCAGCATAAATGGCTTGCATATGTGTCTTATTAAAGTTCGGTAACGTTGCTTTCTCGGTTCCAGCGGTTCTAATTTTTCCCAATTGCGTTTTGTAACTGAGTCTGGAATGGACAGTTGATACAATTGTCGTACGTTTATAGAATCGTTTTGTCGGCTGAATTTGTATTGGTTTTGTTCCTTAGAAATGAATAAAATGATTGTAAATGATATATTGCTCGGCTCCACACCTTTGTATAATATCTTACATAAGGACTGGTCATTTGCGTCTCTGGTATAGATTACATACAAATTTTATAGTTATACATTTGGTTATTAAAAGTAGGTAGATTATTAATTATTATTACATACTAATTTATAGCACGCTATACATTTTGGGTTAGTTTTAAGAAAGTGAATAAATTATAAATATTATTATCATCATTATTTAAAATTGCGTCCAATTTTTTAAGCATAATTTCCGCTCCGTATATATTGAACTTCCGGAATTCTGTCAATATTGATGTCTTATTGATAATAGGCACTCGGTATATGTTGACGGCGCGTTCTTTTCCAAAATGTAGGCGTGCGTTAATCGACTGTGTCCAATTCTTGTACGAGCTAAAATATTATTACCTCCTTCCGACGGTTGCGGCGGTAGGATGTGTGCCATTCAGAAAGAATCGGTTTTATAGCAAACAGCTTTGTACCGTTGAAGCGCAGTTCCCATTCGGATTGCCAGGCTAGAGCTTTATGCTTTTGTACAGTTCTGTTGAGATCTGTTTTAATGTTAGTTTCATATGCGATAGATTTTCATGTGTGAGTCTCTGTACTTCGATGCTACGGGTTACTACAGAGCAACTAACGGATTAGATGTTTAACCGAGACGTATCGTTTTAAGTAGTAAATAATTTATTTTAACGATTCGAACGCTTATCCCAAATTAGCTGACCGTCTAATAAAATTCCTAAGTACTTCATTTCGTACGTTCTTTCTACTATACGATTGTCGTAATAAAAATTTTCATATTCTCAAACAACTTTTCCGCTCGATGAGTATAAATTAAATATTTGCTTTTATCCGGGGTTTGCAATTAATCAATCGACCATTTTGTTGTTTTATTAACAATTGTATCGTGCAAGTTCTCGCTTGATGACAGGAATTAACTACTAAGACATAATAATAATAATAATAATATTTTAATTTTTTATAATGTGGAATGTAAAAATAAATCACTAATATTTATTTTCTTATAGAAAACACAAAGCTTTCCGGCATTTACGCCATTATCAAGTGATGATAATTTTTTCAAATACTTATCTTCATTTTACTTGTAAAATCGTGTTTTTTAAAAAAATTTTGTGTTTGTATATTTTTATATTTTATATTTTACTTTTGGACATCATACATTGCACACAGTAAATTAAAATTTAAAATTCCATCAGTATACAACTTTTGCAGAATCCGGAAAGTAATATCGGAAAAAAATAAATATAAAAAAAAAAAACAAAATCAGTAAACAAATATATCGATGTTAAATTTCAACAATTCAAAAAATAAACAGAACAGACAAGCAGAATAACATTTTATGGAACATATTTTCACCATCACCATCACATATTTTTAAGTAATTATTTTTAATTTATTACGATTTTTTTAAAAAAAAAATTTTTTGTTCACTTGATAATGGCGTAAATGTCGAAAAGCTCTTTGTTTTCCATAAGAAAATAAATATTAGTGATTTAACTAATTTTTCATTGATTTTTTATAATAATAATAATAATACTACGTATAAAATGCATGGTAGTAAAATATAAGCGCGTTCTTAATATTTCAGATGCGAATTCGTCGTTAACGCTTCCGAAGCGGATATCGAGAGCGGTGTATCCGTACGCACGAAAAATCGTTCCGGTCGTCTAGCCAGTCCTAGACACACGTTATCGCCGAATACTACTTGTACTTATCAGTTTAAAGGGCAACCGTACGATCGTGTTTGGCTGTCGATAGCCAGCTATTGGCACGAAAATTTATTAAATAATAATCATCATCGACGTAATACGTCGACGATCAACGATAAAACCGTCTGTCCGACTAGATTACAAATACGGGACGGTAATAGCGGTCGTATTCTAGGCGATCATTGTAATCGTCCGAAAATATGCGATCATTCGGCTCTGCGAAATCACAGTCGTCTGACGAGATCTTGTAGCGACGACGAAAGTTATCTATCTGATACGTCTTACGTAATTATGCGATACTATTCGAAATTCGGTACGGCCGTTCATCCGTCTAGATTTCTTTTATATTATGAATTCGTCAATATCGAATTAGGCGGTATCGATACCGTACCGACCGATAAAGACGATCGCGAATTATATCGAAATTGTAGTCGACTATTTAAAGGAGCTGTAAAATCGGACGGCGAAATTTATTCGCCGAAAAATGTATTCATGTACGGTCGCGGTGGTGCCGACCGTTTAAATTGTCTATATCGTATAGAGGCGGATCCGGGTGAAAAGATTCGTTTGACCGTTTATAACGTATCGTTCGGTCGTAGTTACAATAACGATAGTATATGTCGTAACGACGTCGATTCGTTAACCGGTAAATTCGTTTGTACGTTTCCGGATTCGAACGAATCGACTAATCGACTAAAAAGAAGTCGATTAGAAATCGTCGAAGTACCGTGGAAAAACGTTCGCGTACAGAAAACGTGTCTGTGCGATAATCGTACGTTAATTAAAACGCATTCGACTACAACGACGACGACGACGACGACGACGATAAGTGCCGTTCGTACGGTAGAAATACGTTTCGACGTTTACGGTTTAAACGCGGCCGAAGATTTTTACGACGTCTACTTTTACGCTCGTTACGATTTCGTACGTATGCCGGATTGCCCGCGTAAACAAAAAATTCGATCGTCCGGAGGCGAAATAGAATTTAATAATCCGCCGGAGACCAGAGTCGAAATATATTGTAAAGACGTACCGTGGCTATTGGAAGCGCGCGATAATAATCGCAGTATTTTCGTATTGACGTGGGGACGTTTAATACCGGTCACGTCTAACGCCGGTTCGGCGACCGGTAGTGCCGGCGATGAATTTAAATGTTCGACTAAAAATAGAATATTATTCTATACCGGAACACCGCCTAGGTAAGTAGTCGCTCTTGCAATTCATCTTTCGCGAGCTTTAAGGTGTCGAACTTTTGTTTTTTAATTTGTTTTTCCTAAAGAAATATCGCAAAAGTGATATTAAAATGGGATCTGTTCAGGAACATTTAGCATTATTCTGGTATTTTGCTTGTAATAAAATCATCTTCCCAACAGAAGTTAATTTTCGTCGGTATCTTCGTAGGCTAATCGGTTTTGTACGTTTTAATCTTCGAATACAGTGTTTCCTTCGGCTTATTTATTTCCATATTTACACGAGTTTATGCTCTTTGCTAATGTTTCATAGCCACTATTTTAATCATTTCCGGTATCGCTCGAGATCGCGATGGATAACTGAATTCCTTTCGTACCATCTAACGCCTGCTATTTTTTTAAGAATATTATTCTGACTTCGTTATACATACTTTTCTGGTTGCCAGATTTAGCGCAACCTCACAGTTGACACCCGTAGCTCCATATAAGCTTGATTAAAATAAATAAATAAATAAATAAATAAGCCTATATTTCGCCAATTATTGGCCGAAGGCCTCCCACCCATGAAACTATTAATAAAATGATGAAACACATAACAAAAATACCATATACCCATACAATTAACCATGATTAAGGACACCATATAATTGACACATTTTCTTCCATTCCGCTCTATCGGAGCTTAATCGCAACCAAGTAGAACCCATCCGCCGTCTGAAGTCATCTGCCCACCGTAACGGTTGTCTGCCTACACTTCGTTTGTTGTAATATGGAATCCACCTGGTTGCATCTGCGGCCAAACCATCCCGACGTATCATGTGACCGGCCCAGTTCCATTTCAGGCTGACTGCTAACTTCGCAATGTCCTTCATTTTAGTTTTATACCTAATAGTTTCCGAACGAATTCGGTCCAATCTTCGAATTCCAAGGATAGATCTCTCCATTGCTCTCTGTACACGACTGATTTTGTCAATATGTGCTGCTTTCATAGACCACGTTTGACAACCGTATAACAAAACTGGTACGACGCATTTTTCCAGAACGTTAACTTTTGCTTGTAGGTTAATTTTCCAGCTTCTATTTTTTAAAATTCCTTTTAAACTCCAAAATTTTTTCCATGCTGCGGCAATTCTTCTTGTTAGTTCTTTATCCATCCAATCATTGAATGATAAACACTGACCCAAATAGATTGCTTCCTGCATGTATTCCGGTTTTTCTCCATTTAGGCAAATAATTTCTGGTGTACTATTAGTAAGAAGCTTAGTTTTGCTATTGTTTATAATTAAACCTACATTTCTACAATTACGGTAGAGTTCTTCTAACATTATGGAAAGTTCGTTTGCAGATCCCGCAAATAAAATTATGTCGTCTGCAAATCTAAGATTAGATAAATATTGTCCGTTTATATTTATTCCTTTAGTTTCCAAATTTGATTTCCTTATAGCAAATTCAAGTACCGTGTTGAAAAGTGCCGGAGAAATTGGATCGCCTTGTTTTGTTCCTCTGGATTGATTAAATATTCTACTATCTTCTTCTAGTGAAATGTAAGCCATACTTAATTTGTATATTTCCTTAATTAAATTTATATACTTTGTTTCCACGCCTGCATGATGTAAAGCATCGAACAACGCACTATGTTTAATCCTATCGAAAGCTTTACTGAAATCTATAAGGACAATATATAGCTTCAAATTATATTCTCGACATTTTTCTATAACCTGATTAACTATATGAATATTATCTATAGTTGAGAACCCGTTTCTAAATCCAGCTTGTGCTTGCGGCTGGTATTCGTCTAGTACTTTATGTACGCGTCTTTCTAAGACTTTCATAAACAATTTGCACATAACAGGAATCAAACTAATCGGTCGATAATTATCTAAATTACTACGAGATCTTGATTACTTGATTATAAAGTAAAAGTTTATTACTTAACGAAAGCGCGCTGCTTTGGTTTAATACACTTAGGCCATTTTTATTTTTATAGCTTCCTTTTTTTTTTTTGGCTATGTAAATTTTAAGTATATATGCGTCAGTGGCCGTTTCTTCATTTATTATTATCGGTTGATTTATTTTACTGTTGATAAAATTTATATGGATTTATTTACTTTTACTTTTATTTAGCTTAATTCCCTAATCCTTGGTCTATTTTAAGACTCCATCTAAATCATGATCAGTGAGTCGTGTCACTCCATGCAGGAGCATCGTGATCATGATCTGTCACACGGCTGACTAGGCTGCGCTATCAAATACGATCGTGTACGATATGAAAACGAGGAAGTTCACTATTCGTATTTTATCAGTTTCACTAACTACGGAGTGGATACAGATTCTTTCAAATGGCTCATTGCGTTTCAGGTTAGCTGGACTCTGTAGCATATCTCACTTTTACAATCTCCGCTATTTTCCCTTGTAGAGCTTAAATATGTAAGCCGGTTTTCCACTTGAATTCCTTCAATTTTTCGTAGCGCAGGACAGTTATTTTTTAGACGGTTCATGATCATAATTTTAGTTTTGTCTTTGTTAACGAGTAGCCCATATTCCGCACTAATTTTTATCAACCGATTTGAAATATATGATATTTCAGCCACCTTTTTTGCCACTAAACAGTAGCAGTGGAAGGATATAAGCTTGGCAAAAACCTCGCTCAGGAGAAAACTTATCCGAGTAAGTATCTCTATTAATGTAAACTTTTTCCGTGGTTATTTCATATAAACGCTTGATCGACCGTACAAGATGTAATGTATGTTTAGTAATATCGACCAAAATTTCAGTCAGTACACGCAGTCAAATGCTTTCTTGAAGTCAATCAAACATAGTTTAGCTGGGATATTCATGTGCTTTTTCAATAAGTAGTTTCAGATTGAGAATCTGTTCTCTTGTTTCTCTAGCTTTTGTAAAATCAGCCTCGTGTTAACGATTTTATTGATATCTTCTGCTATAGTTTGAAGCAATTTTTTCTCCATGTCTCAACTACTTCTTTGGATCCTGTGCAAATTATACGATTTTCATCACAAATTGTTTGTTTCCTCATTTTGAATAGAGGTATTTTTTTTCAAAAGAAATGTGTTTCATTTTTATCAGCATATGACTGAACCTCCTCGCAAATAAATGATAGATAATTACTTTTATCTCTGCGACTTAATTTATTTTGTTTTCAGTGTCAGGTATTTCTTCGATGGCAGCTATTGTTTTATCCGAGAACCTATGTTTCCACGTTTTAACTTATTTGTCTAATTGTAACGCGTAGTAAATTTGTTGTATATTATATTTTAATTCAGTCCATTGCCTGATTAGGTGATGTTTTGCATTGCTCTGTTCAATGCTAATTTGAAGGGGTCTAGTTTTGTAACTTTCATTTTGTGAGCCGTCTTGTATTTATCTGGAGTGTGATGTCTTAGACGAAATTCCATAATCTGCGATCTATGATCTGAACCGCATTCTGCACCTGGTAATGTTTTCACATGTTTACATGATGATCTCTTGTTCATAAGTATATAGTCCATTTGGTTCCTAAATCTGTCACCTCGTGATAGTCATGTGACTAACCTACGATGATGATGCTGGAACAACTGACATATAAGTAATCAATTGCAAAACTTAATTAAGTTCTCGCCCCTTGCATTGCAGTATTGCGACTCTACCGTCAAACTCGCGGATGTGGTCGTCAGCGCTTGAGCTGCCTATCTTGGATTAAAATCCTCCATCATAATTGCAAATTTCTCTATAAGGAGACGAGTTTAGCACAATTAAAAACGCATCACAGAAAGACTGTATTTCTGGATGATCTGCAGCGGCTGTCGGAACATATACCTGTATCAGATTTATGTCAACAGGAATTGTTTTTAAACAAATTACGATCATATGGCTGTTGAAGGACCGCAAAATTTTACAATATTCTTCTGAAAAAATATTTTTTAATTTGTATATCAGTCCTTTTCGTGTCGGACTTCATCGAAAGCCTGTGAAACATTCGAAAAGACTGCAGTACATATTTTCTTCGCCTTACAGTGATTTTTCTATTATATCGGTAACTCTCTATATTTGATCAGATGCTTTTGTCTGAACTCAAATTGATGATCAGGCAACAGCTCATATTTTTCATTCGTTTAAGAAGTAATTTTTCTAATAATTTTTGGGGATCGTTACATTTATTGTGATTAGACGTAAACGCATCCCTAAAAAATTCGGCAAAAGCGTTTACCTTATCTCGATCACTTCTTAGCCGTTGATTATTTACAGTTTTAATCGGAAAATTTCATTGCTGCGGTCGTTTAATCCGTTCGGTAGCCTTCCCCAACGAATAATTCCTCTCTTCTGTAACCGATAAGTGTTCTAAATATATTTTAGTATTCCTTTAATTTACTAATAATTTGTTTTATTTATCGACTTATTTTGTTTATCTTCGTTTTGTCACACTTATCACGCGAGTTTTGCCATCTTTTCCTAATTTTTCTTCTTTCTTTAATTTTTTTTTTCATACTTCAGCAGAGACATTTTGATTACGCACACTACTTTTTTTTTTTTTTTTACCATGTAGAAATCACTGTTGCTTCCTGATTGTTTTCAACTTGCATATTGCCTTTCTCTGATTATAAAAAAGTGCAGTAGATCTGGTATTTTATTTTTATCTGACGGCCAATATGTAGGTTCACCAGCAACACATGTAATCATATTTATTAATCGCTTGTAGTGGTAATGCTCCTGTTCAGAATTTCCCTAGACCCCAATATGTATGTTTCACATTGTAATCGCTACCAGCAATGAATTTTATCCTAGTATGCTGAAATAATTCATAAAAGATTTCGGTTCTTATTTGTATATTAAGAGGACAATATACTTCCGAATTGACTAATTGGCCTTCTTTGGTATACTATTGATGATTCTATCACTTCCATACGTTTCTGTAATTCATAGAGCGTTGCTTTTGATTAATATACGTAAATTCCTTATTATTATTCGTTTAGATTAGCTTTCTTTCGGTCTTTGCCATTTTCAGGACTCTTTTATCGGGTGTTTTGGTGACCCAACGGATCAGTGGCGTAGCCAGACATTTTTTTGAAGAGGGGAGTTCAAATAACAGTAAACTCAATTTAAATTGAACTTTAAGTAAATAACCAAAACTCAAGTACGTTAAACAACAAGCCTTAAGCAATCCAACTCACCTGAGTTATTTTTATACTTATTAGACGTCGAATATGTAATTCTATTAGAAGCAATAGACGGCAGAAATATTTAACGTCGCTGGAACACACTAATAGTATCTTATTAAGGACAGAGGCAGATGGTTACAATAAATTCCGCGAAAAAATAAACGATAAATAATGATTTTATATTTTTCGAAGGAATAATACATACTTAACTAAATTTAAAATTTAAAATCTATTCTACGCGTTTTTCTACACAATTCTTCTAGTACCTCCTCTGGCGTGATTTCAATATCATTGTGATACGCTAATCCGTTTAATTTTTGTTCGCTCATCGTATTTCTTAAATAGGTTTTTAAACGCTTTAATGAGCTAAAACTCCTTTCTACATAAGCGTTTGAAATTGTGAGACTGCAGCAAAACTGCAGCAAATTTTCAATAGAGTCCATCTTTTGACTAAACAAAATACCGGCTCGAACTAAAATAAAACAGCGACAGTCAGGCCTGTTTTTTTTTTTTTTTTTTTTTTTTTTTTTTAAACAATCCCTTTCCCATTATGGGTTTCCGCCGGTTTTATCCGTCGGCAGACAACCCTTTGTTATATTTACTAATTATTTTCCCTCTTCTTCACGTGTGTGTACTACCATGGTGTGCGTGAAATATGTTATGTTATTAAAAAATGAATATTCTCATTACTTCTCAGCTACTCTACTCATTTGTGTGTTATGATTGTGTTGTTATGTTTATGTTACTGTTGTGTTGTTAAAATGTGAATATGTTATGTGACCTTTTGTGTGTATTACCAAGGTTTGTGTTCTTATTGTGTGTAATGTGTTTATGTACTACTACTATTTTATTGCTGCGAACGAGTAGACCGACCTATAAAGGGTGTTTTTGTTTATTGCAATTTTTCAAATTTTACAATAATTCCTTATACTACGAGCATATTACATATAAGTTTAATTTATACATACACGCATATTCGAAATATGAAATTATACAACCTAAATAAGTGAAGCTATCTTGTTTAAATTTTTACGCTTCTTGTTTTTTCTCTCCTCTCTTTTCTCCTTTTCCTCTTTTGTTCACCCTTTCCATACATCTCTTAATCCGATATCTTCCCTCGTTCTTTTAATCTCCATTTCCAACAAAAAATTAAATAAAATGAAAAAAAAAAATTAATAAACGTTTTTAATCGGCTATCGGTGCTCTTTTTCGTTTTCTCTTTCCTTTCTCCTCATTCGGTGATTTTTTTTTTTATTATTTTTTTTTTACTAAAAACAAATTCTTCTTCATCTTAAGGTATTGTTATCCCCTCATTATTTATCAACCATGTTTTAATTTCTTTTTTCCAAATTCCTAGTTTCCTTTCGTTCATGATTTCGGCTGGTATTTTATTATATAATATAGGCAATATATACTCCTCTGTTCTGTATATAAAGTTATTATTCCCCTTTGTCCAGCATTGTTCTTCATATCTCCTAATATTGTAGGTTTTCTGTTTACTATTTATTTCTATTTGTTTAACTTTACAATACAACAGTTTTTCTGTAAAAATATAACATTTTTGGTAATAATGTATTTAACTTTACCAGAAGATCTTTTATAGGTATTTCTTCATTCTTATTACTATTACATATAATTTTCAAGCACCTTTTTTGTAAGTAGTTTATTCCTTTAAACTTACTTCTTTCCGCTTGGCCCCAAACTAATATACCATATTCTACATGTGATTGCCATAGTGTTTGTTCACTCAGATAACGTTTTAACTTATACATTATCGGGATCACAAATCTTAATTTTTTTGATATGTGAAACATATATGTTCATTCCACCTGAAGTTTTCGTCTATTGTTATTCCGAAATATTTAAACGTTTTTACTCTTTCAATCTTTATGCATTTACACATTTCCATTTACATAAAAACATTTTTCAGTATGTATTTTCATCTCAGGCTCCCGTATAATCTTACTATTTTTCTTTTTTATCCACATCAGTTTTGTCTTTCCTATATTAATTGTTAATCCTCTATCGTGGGCCCACTTGTTCATTTCGTTTATATCTTTTTCTAATAAGTTAACAGCTTCTATTATATCATTGTGCGATATTACTATAGCTATATCATCTGCATATCCATAGGCTGTTGAATATTTAAGTGCTTTATATATTTCATTCGTATATATCAAGTATAATATTGGTGACAGTATACTACCTTGCGGTACTCTAGTTTCCATTATTCTCGTACTGCTCGTATTATCACAAACTTTTACTACACTTCGCCTGTTGTTTAGGAAATTTTTAAACCATTCTAAATAATTTTTCTTTACTCCTATCATTTTTAAATCTTTGACTAATATGTCATGTCTTACTGTGTCGAATGACTAAACATTGCTTGCCTGTACCAACGTTTTTATTTATCAATTCAGAAAAATTTATCAGTAATGTTGTCGTAGGTTTATTCTCTTGGTATCCATACTGACACAAATCTATGATACTGTTATTTGATAAATAATTTTTTAAATATTCTCCTACATATTTTTCTAGTACATTGCTTAAGGATGTTCCTATCGTTATCGGTCTGTAATTATTTAAGTCTTTGTGATTACCTTTTTTATACACCGGCCTTACAATTCCGGTTTTCATATCTTGCAGTATATTTCCTTCTCTGATAGATTTATTTATTAGTTTTGTAAGTACTATGTAGAAATTATCGTTACATGTTTGTAAATCTTTTATCCTAACTTTATCATACCCTGTTGCTTTTTTTTATTCATTTTTTTTATTACTTGTTTAATTTTTTCTACTGTTGCTGTAGGTATATATAAATTACTCTCCGGTGTCTTGTTATCCGTGTACGTTTCGCATAATTTCTCTTCACAATTGTGGATTTGATTGACTTGTTCTATGAAAGTATCCAATATTCTATCTGCCGTTTCTTCACCATCTCCTATATACTTTTTAATTATTTCATCCACTATTTCTTTCTGATGACCACCTAATATATTCTTTATTATCCTCCATGTCTCTTTCACATTACCACTTACTTCACCAATTTTTTTTGCTGTAGTACCTATCTCTTCCTTCCTTAATTTTAATTTTCGTTTTATTTCTCGCTTGTTTATATAATTCCTCCAGTTTCTTATTCCTACGTCTTTTCCTCCATTTTTGAAATAAAATGTTCCGTTCTCGTATAAGTTCTAAAATTTCTTTTGTCATCCATTCTTTATTCGCGACTTGTCTCCTAGTTTTTGTACTACTTTTATACACATTAGTGCACTTTTTATATATCTCTTCCCATTTCTCCATTATTTGTGCATACATTTGTTCGAGACTTGCGTTCTCCATTATTTCCCATTTCTCATTTTTCAAACTTCCTTTTAGTTTCACACTTCATCGATACTTTTTTTCTTTATTTTTTCTTCCTTCGTATTTTGATTCATTTTTACCAATTTGCATCCTATTATATAATGATCGCTTGACTTTGCGTTTATTAACAATGAATTTACTTTTGTTCCTTCTCTGCTATGTGGTCAATACAAGATTTTGTGCACCTATCCTTTACGTATTCTTCTCTTGTATTCTCTCTTATTATGTGTGACTTAATCCATTTCCCGAAATTATATTTTCATATCTATTAACTATATTACTTACTTTATTTAAATCTATATTTATATCCCCGATCACTAATAACTCCTTTTTTGCCATAGATCTCCAACATTGATTGAAATTCTGTTATAAATTTCCATTTATCTTTACTCGGTGATCTGTAGCATGCCATAATTGTTATTGCTCTATTCGTCTCTATAGTCACTTCCCCTATTATCAATATAACGAAAACGAAATCAACAGATGAACAGGGTTACATATAATATAAAAATTATTATTTGTAATATATTACAAAACTATTTATTTATTTCAAAAACATCGAAATTTAAATTAAATAAATGAAAAAAAAAATAGGTTTAACAAATGCAAAACTGCATTTAACAACGAGTATATCTTATTATCAGATTGATTCCAAAGGGGGTTCAGACCCTCCAAAACCCCTGCTGGCTACGCCACTGCAACGGATCTTCAGCATCGCATCTTCCGTTTATATTTTATTGATTTCCACAATTTTTCGGTGTATATTAAACACAGGTCTAATATTTTTTCTGCGCAACACTCTTCCAATTTTATCTGTGGCGCCTTTAATATAAAGCAGGACTACATTAGAGCCAAATGTTTTATTCCCATTGATGATTTATGTCCTTGTTTCTTGCCTTTGATAATATTGAATTTTGACGTTTATATCTGTGATAATGATTCGATTTTGAACAATAACAAGTCAGAACTTATATATATATATATATATATATATATATATATATATATATATATATATATATATATATTTAAAATGTATATACTTTCTACTTTTTTTTTCGTGCAGTTATTCTGTTAAGCTTATAGCTGTTAATGAATTTTATATTCGTTTATAATATTCGCGTTTATGTTATATTTGTTTACATATAATCATTTATGCATTCACCCTTCCACACTTACATTTTCAATAACCCTCATTTATTCTTATTTTATTCTTATTCGAAATCTCATCTATCTCTACATTCACCTGTACTGGTGTATGTCTATCCTTTTCCTAATACCTTCGTCTTTTTTTTTCATTTTTGCACACTTTTCCTATAATAAATTTGTTTATAATTTTGAAATTATAGTTTCATCCCTTGACTAAATTAATTTTTTGCTCAAGTTTTCCATCGGGTTTTCATGTAATATTTCATATGGTCGTTGATGTTCTTTCTCTTCGCCGGTATCTTATATTTAAGGGGTTTTCTCAGCATGTAAACGTGTCGTTTGTTTCCCTTTATTCCTACTTTATTTTCCCTTACCATCAAATGTTTCCATATTTTTATTAAAATATAAACTTGTCGCGTTCAACATAATTTCTTCATTCATTAACTAACAAGTGTTTTCCTTTATGTCTTGTAATTAATCTAAACATTTTTACTTTTTTGTAATCTGTTTATTTTTTCTATGTAGGTTTCACAATCCAAACCATCGTCTGTATATCATAATACACTATTTTCTGTGTACTTTAGTTTATATATTTTCTTAAGGTATACATGGCTGGTATCAGATTATTTATCTTTTCTTCTATATATTCTGTTTGCACACTCCATAGTACATTGTCTAGAAATACTTGTTAAATATTTATAAGATTGTACAATATTTTTTATTTCTGCATCTCTCATCCTTAATTATATAATGTACACATTCATTTTAATGCATTATGATTTTTGTTTCATGTGGTTAAAATTCTGTCGTTGCTTTCAAAACCATACCTTTTGTTGTATTTACTATAAAATTGTTATCATGAACTTACTGATAGATCATTTTCCATATTTATTTCAGGATTTTTTATAACAATTCTTTCTTTAATAAAGTTGTTTCACATTTAATCAATGCTTTCTGTTCCTTTTTTTTAAAAACATGATTAAAGTTATTCCCTATTTCTCTTACTTATCTATCTTTATCGGCTTGTCTTTCTGCTTCCCTATTTGTATGATTATTTTATTCCAAGTATTTTTTAAATATTTCTTATACAATTAACTCTAGTATTTGCTATCTGTTTGCTATTCATTTTTATGTCTGCTTCTCATCTTTTTAAATAATTTCCTGATTTCATTATATTCCATCTTGCATTGTGAACACTATGAAAAGCTGTTTTTCTTTAAATTGTTTTCTATTTATTTCTATCTATTGATTTTCACTTATCTTTATTATAGTTTCACATTTTCTCATATTATGATCCGATATTTTCACACCCACATATTCGTGATTTACGTAGTTTTTGTTACTTGTTTTGTGTAGAAGTGATCAGTTTCTTTCCCACATCCGGATGGATATTATTGTTTACGTTGATCAATGATTTTAAAACTTTATATGATTTTTATATTTGAAGCAAAAACAGTACAATGATACACCGTATGTCCAGACATGTTCGATCATGATGTCGTACAATAATAATTTACATCGTAAAGATAGTTTAGAATTTTTCTAAAGGAGCCTGTAAAAAATGTTTTATTAAATTCGAGTTTAAATTTCTTATTTTTACTCATTAATGTGCTCCTTCGGGCACAACTGTCGATCCCTCCATATCACAAAATAACTGGATTTAATGTTTTATAGTAAAATACCATCAAGTCTAACTGGTGGACACCTACTGATTGTCGAAGTAATATAAACGGATTTCAGAATTATTTATTGTAACTCTTCACTTGTATTCCCAATCTTGGAAAGCATCAACGGGATCTATATAATTGGAGAAGAATGCTATATCATGTGCGTGTGTAGCTATTTCCGTATCTTTTTGTACCAATCAGATACAGAAGATGCCTTAAAACGTATCTCCTTGAGGCACTCCAGAATTAAAGGTATGAAACCTAGCTGTTTCATCGCTATACTTTCACCTAAATATGAACAGAATAATAGAATAGAACGAACTTGGAAGTAGACGTTTTAATTTAAAGAGAACACCTTCATAGTAATGACGGACTGATTTTTTAGAAATAATCAACGATACATATCCGATGAACTTGTTCTATCATAGCACGTTTCGGTCTCAAGCCAAAATAGTAATCAGGAATAATTATCGAGTGCTCAAAATTGGTCAAGTCGCCGACTAAGTAGTTTCTCAAAAGCTTTTGATAATCTCGGTAATAAGCTGAAATGCCGATAGAAGAACATTTTATAAGTTAAAAAACTTCAGGTTCATTAAATTTAGTATTTATATTTATGTCACTTACATATACGACATTATTATTTTTTTTTTTATATATATTTTTGATGCGTGTCTTTAATTTTATTTATATATATATTTTTACACCCTTAGATGGTGATTTCTAGAAATATTTATGTCGTTTATTATAATTTTCAATATTATACTCTTTTTTAAAAAATAATCATATATTTGAAAATTAATTATATATAACATACATATTAATATTATATTCTCCCCCACTCACACGTTCACACGTAACCACGACATGTACCTGATATTTCGTTCATTCGCCCATTTTCACACACACACACACTGATACATCGTTTATTACAGCTTGTCGGCAGGTGTGTTACGGCAATTCAGTTATACTATTATGTATTTGTACTATTTACTTACGTGATAAAATTTTTCAATTTTATGTTTAAATCGTGTATTTGAATAATTTTTTACAATAGTCATATTAATGCGCGCGCACATATAAATATTTATTCGCGTAACATTATTACCACACACACACACAAATCACACATATACTGACGCACACTATAAATTCATCTACATATATATTCAGATTAAAATTTACATGTGTATAATCATATTTTTTCTCATCCCGTCGAGCTTTCGCTTGTCGACAGGTATCATACTAATTAATTAATATTTATACACACATGTACGCGTACATACATATATATATGCATATACAAACTATATACATATTTTAACAATTTATTTACTGAATATAATATTTCACCCACTCTAAAAAGCCATTTATTCGCCTCACACGTTTTTAGAACAGTTCCCGTAACATTTAAACCGTCATTTTTATTTATTGCCCGCTGTAGCCTTCTGCTATCCGAGTTGTCTACCTGCTATTGTCGCCGTTTTCCATTCTACAACTCCGTTTTCAATATTTTATTTAAATTTCTATTGTCCCGTATCCATTCTTCGGGGTTTTCTTTTAATAATCCACATCGACCACTTTAAATTGTTTTGGGTAATTCCAAATTTTTATCATTGAACAAAATATTTTCTTCCCGCATTAATTTGTAAAGTGTGGCGTTTAAGTTCAAACATTTTTTTTTTTATGTAATCGATTTATATTTATTGTATACTTGCACTCCATATCAACTATCTTAAGTGTCTCTTTACTTACATAATTTCGGAGTGTATGCAGCATAGGTAAGTCGTTCGTAGTTTGTATTACTATCGCCGTTACTGCTTCTACCCCGTATAATCGTTTTTTTTTTTTCAGACTTTTCCGCGTTGTCTGTCCGACTAAACCGAACGACAGCAAGTCAGAAGTTCACGTATTCACGGAAGAATGGCTCGGCGGTTCGACGATAACCGAAAGATTGTTTCAAAAGAAACCGCCTTATTTTCTGATTCAGTTCGTCAGAAACGAACCCGGCAAGTATAAATTAAATTGGTTGGAAATTTCTCGTTCGAGAGGTTACCTATCGCGTCAGCTTTACGCCAGAGCGGATGTACACGATATATCGTCGCAACGGGACGATACGACAAAAGGTAATGCATCATCGTTCTTCCTATTACCGCCGTCGTCTTCAGACTGTCCTTTTAGGTGTCCGGAAATCGAGGCCTGCATAGACGTTGAATTATGGTGCGACGGTCAGCCGAACTGTCCGTCCGGTTTCGACGAATTAGATTCGCATTGCGGTTTTAAATTACGTCTCTTAAAGGAGTATACGATTTTCTCCAGTCTTTTATTGATTATAGTCGTCTTGTTGATAGTCGCGTTGATTTTATTCGTCAAACATCTGCGTTCTAATTCACCTTCGAAACGACCTGATATTAGTAAAATGTCGTCCGAATATTCATCGCTCAGAATCGGTACGCAATCTACTCTTTACGATCCATCCAGTTCCACCGCATCTTCCTGACAACAAGCTCTATCCACTGATCTCGTGGAAGTGGATAGAGAAACGACTGTTTAAACAAATCGCCGATCGATTCGAGTATAACTCTTTTTCTTAGGTTTTCCTTTTTCACCGTGCTCAATTTTACTTTAACCCAATTTGGTTATTTTTACTATTAGTACTTCCTACCGTCGCGTTATTTTAATTTTTATTTATAAAACTTTTTTTTTCCCGGAGGTCCAATAGATTAGATTATATAATAAGATTAATGGTGTTGTCAATATTACGCAATCAGATAATAATTCATAAAATATTTTATTAAGACGTTCGTTAGACGAAAAAACATCCACATAGCTGCTATTACTTAATAATAATCAAAACAAAACAATAATAATTTTATACGAGAAGACATAATAATGTAGCTGTATAGTTAACCGAGAAATTTAAATCGAGTATGGTATAACTATATTCGAGCAACCGTATTATGCGCGGCTTAGACAATAATAGAAATAACTAAATTCTGCTAATTATATTAATCGGTAACGACCAATTGATGAGGTTTGATACGTTTCAGCTTTTTTGAGGTCCAGATTGGTAGACAAAAGTGACGATACCTCCGGAATCCATGGTAAAAACGCCGTTTCTGATGCGATTTTTTTTGGCCCAGCTTGCGCCATTTGGCCAGTTTAAACCTTTGTTTAGTTAATTTTAAATCTCAATGCCGTTACGTTTGATAAAAAAAATATAAACTGATCGTAACAGATGACAATGGGTCAGAAAGAATTTAATACTCACAGGTAATGTATTCCACTTTTGTAAAATATTAGAGAACAGTTCATCTCTATGCTTTATAAATTTCAGACAAATCCAAATTTGATGCTCAACACAGTTGTCAAAATGGCACATGTCACATGTACCATCCGAAATGATACCTAGTTTAGCAAGATGGGAGGAGGAGAGATTATGCCCAGTACGTAATCTGAATAAAGTTGATATACAATCCCTCGAAACGTTCTGGTATAATTGAAACCACGGTTTACAAAGCGAAGTATTTTTTCCCTTTATTCCGACTTTCGACGGAGTAATACAGTCGAAAATCCATTAGTAAAAATTGTTTAATCATTGGTAACATTTCAGTCCAATTCCACTTAATGTTCTCGCAAGGGGCATTTGGTAAATTATAACATCGGCCACCTCGTTGTAATACCACAATGAAAAGAGACCCACTTAAACTTCACTCTAGATCCACTCTTATAAAGCTGAATAACACGATGTCTCACTCGAATTCCAACTTGGACATATTGAGATCTGGGAACTTAGACAATTGTAACAGAACACTCACGGAATCAGAGATGATTAGAATATAGGTGCAAAAAGCTTTGTAAATGGCAAACAAATCTACTGCAAATGTTGAACCTGCAAAGGATAATCTGTATATTTTCGATATGCCTTTTTTCGGGTAATATTAAGCCTATAATTTCTACGTACTGATGCTTTACTTTATCGACCCATTTGATCTGTACATCTGCATGGAGTTCGTCATTTCGTTGAAACCAATGAGCATGAGTGATCTGCTGAAGAAATTTATTTTGAGCTGTTTGAAGTACTTTTCGATTCGATGGTTTAGCACATTCCCATATTTGTATTCCGTATGTCCATATTGGACATATAGCAGTTTTCTATATTAAAAGTTTGTACTCTAGCTCATTTTTAGAACAATGTCCAATAAGCCCCAGTACATTTGACGTATTTTACTTCGTATTGGAGCTGCTTTATGATCGATATGTGTTCGCCATGTCAATTCTGAATCCGTATGCATACCTAAGTATTTCGCGGATTTTGCAACTGGTACTTGCTGGTTATTCATGCGGATAACGTAACATGGATCCCGCTTGCCTAAAGCAAAAGTTACATGAACAGAATTCTGTTCATTTAATTGAATTCCTTCATCCGTTCTGCTATATGATACAGATTACATGGACAGAATTCTGTTCATTTAAATGAATTTTCCAATCATTCGTCCGTTCTGCTATTTATCATTTGCTACAACTTCGGAATCACTGCCTGCTAAGATGGCTGTGTCATCAGCAAACATTGTAATTGTTGTATCCTGTATCGACAGTATGTCCGCTGTATATAATAAAAAAATTAGATAATAAAATGAATCGAGAAATTTAATAGATATTTGTACCGATTAAAAGATAATGGGCGCGCCCCCTATCACGTCCACGTCGTGCGCCTGGAAACGTTTTAACTATAAAACGGCCGAGAACACGGGAACCTGTCAACGATCTGTACTACATTGTGCATCTCGCTTCATTTAGGCAATTATATTATATCTATTGACGAAGGACCCAATCAAACTCCTACAGCTAAATGTAGAAGGAATAAGTAGATCGAAGAGCGAAATTCTACACACGCTAGCTCAAGAGACGGATGCTAACATATTGCTCTGAAGGTAACTCAAAGCAACTATATCAGCGTGCTGGAAAAGCGGATATAAACCTGCAGCTGTGGTGTGCAATGAAAAATACCGAACTGTCATATTTGTAAGAAACGACATCGAATGGACATTTATTTATGCATGAAGGGCCGACAATGGAACAGAATACACCATAATTGAAGTGGCGGGGGTATCAATCATCAACATATATAAACCTGAAAAATATGACTTTAGTTGGACATAAACCGACAGTGATTGCTGGAGACATTAATTGTCAACATACCACATAGGGTACCGAGAGAACAGCACCAGCGAAATAAGATTCATGGCATGGATCGAAGCTGGGGACTTATATTTAATACACGATCTTAAACAACCAAGAACATTTCAGTCTGCACGTAGGCAACGAGATTATAACCCAGACTTATGTCTGGTGACAAAGAATGCACAGGGAATACCTATAGAACCTCGAAAACAAATCCTAGGAGCATTTCCAAGGAGCCAACATCGACCAGTATTAATTGATATAGGAATTAAAATACCCTACGTCAGCACAGTACCAATGCCTCGGTGGAATTTTAAAAAGGCAAACTGGGACAAATTTACGAAAAACCTTGATGACGCAGTACGTTGGATCGAACCAGCTACATCCAACTCTGATAGATTTAGAAGATTGGTAATAGCAATTGATAAACGTAACATTCCGAGAGGCTTTCAAAAGCAATATGTACCAGGCTGGAATGAGAAATATCGAGAAGTCTATGAAGAATTTAAGATCAAACAAGATGAAGGAAAAACCACAAATCTCATTACCGGCTTGGGATAAAAATAGGCAGGAAAAATGGAACACCCTAATGGAGACCATTAACTTTCAAAAATCCAGCATAAAAAGCATGGCCCCTGCTGAAACAGTTATCAGGCGATGTAACAGAAACTAGAAAGGACGACTGAGTGGACCCAAGATTACAGGAGAAATCATCAAAGCCTCGAATAAATCCAACATGAATAATCAATTCAGTAAAGAAGTAAGGTACAAAATAATCAGTTTAAAAAATGCTGCAGATCAAGATGAAATCTATGCAACCCGTGTTACTGTGTCTGAAATAACAAGAGATATTAAACTAGACAAAACTGTAAAAGCTCCTGGAAAGGATGAAATATTCCTCGAGTTTGTTAAAAAGTTTTGGGAAAAACGAAGGAATGGATAAGCAAGCTTATAGACATTGGCGGCAAAACCAGGCAAAGATCCAACCTGTCCTGGAATCTATAGGCTTATAGCACTGCTAAGCTTTGTTTACTAGGTTCTTTAAAGGGTAATCCATGGAAGAATTGAATTCCAATCGAACAAGCTGGTTTCCGGAAAGGAAGAAGCTGTATAGATCAGTTAAAAGCACTTGTCACGCATATTGAGGGCAGTTATCAAAAGAATGAAAAAACTGCTGTAGCATTTATTGACCTATCTTGTGCATATGATACAGTATGGAAAACAGGTCTCCTCCCAAAGTATATGGAAGCAGTTTCAAGGCGAAACTTTTACAAACTCCTGAACAATATGATAAGTGGTACAACTTTCACAGTCATTGTTGGAGGAAAATAAAGCAGGAAAAGAATACTAATTAATGGTCTCCCTGAAGAATCAGTGTTGTCCCCCATTCTATTCAATTTATATATTTCATATCTTCCAAAAACAACCGCAAGAAAATTTCATCCATGCATATAATCTCAGGAGCAGTTAAATCAACGCCAACTGCCTGGCTCCTTGTCCTATCCAATTTAATCCCATCACATATCGAAAGGAAGGATGCTGCGATGAAGGAATGGGGGTAAATATGATCGAAAAACATTGTCAATTCATCAAGATCTCAATACATCACAAAGATTGAAATCAAGAAAACTTCCACACGCCACAGGACAGGATCTCGTTAAGAACGGTTTTAACCAAAACGGCCGCATGAAAGCAGGAGTGGGATAGAAGCAACCCAGATCGTAAAAAGCTGATAGACCACCCAAACTCCAGACCACCTGGTTTCGATCTACCTCTAACAATGTGGACTCGGCTGAACCGAATAAGTACTGGGCGTGGAAGATATATATCGTGTACCCGAATTTACCATGATAGTTTACAAGATTAATTAATTAAAAGGTAAGTAACAAACAAAAATATACAACTATTACAACGCAGGATAAAAAAAAGGAAACAGCAAACGAACGAAACAGCGTAATATTATATAACTTTGAAACTAACGATTAAACATGAAAATAATTAATATAACATCGCAATAATAATTAGAATAATATTAATAATAGCTCATTACAATAAACTATGTTTAATACGCCTACGATTATAATTTTCTATATGTAAACATTAGCTATAATCGTAATTACCTATTAACGAGATAAACTCATTTTCGCATATATACGACAATCATCAAAAAATTTACATGATATGTTAAGAATGTATTCCTTAATACAACTTGGTGAATTGGTAGTTATATATGCATAATATTGTCTGTTTAATTTTTCTTAAACTGTGTAACTGATATGACACATAATTAGATTTTAATTTATTTAGTACTTCAGCTTCTGTAAATGTATTAGGCAATCCTTTTAAAATTCATCTTCACAGGTTTATGATCAGCTGGTACATGTGTGAAAAATGGGGCATTATTTGATTTTAGATATTTCCTAATAGAATAGAAATCATCTGCCCAGTTGACAAATATTGCTGTTTTAGATCTATTGTAATTTTTGACTTTATAGGTTAATTTAATGTGATTATTAATGTTTTAAATAATTGATTTTATATTTAACTTACCATTGTGATTTATCATCATTAACGGGGAATAACTTTTCTTATCAGTATGAATGCTATGATTAATCGCATCTTCGTTTATTTTTAACGGATTATAACGGTTTGAAGTAATAATGACGCTATTGTTGTCCCTCTTCGTTTTCTTTGAATTACTTTTTCTATTATGAACAGCAGCATCGAGCCAGTTTATTCCATCCATATAATCAGGTAGATCTCATGAATCTATTTTAGCATATATATTTCTACATATTGCAGAATTATTTGAAGTACCTGGTGCGGGTGGTTCCGCCATATCGTCATCTTCCTCCACACCTACTGCGGTATGTTACGTAGCCAAACTGCGTTTAGGAGGCCCAACCGCAGTGCGGCTATGTCGCACACAGCAGATGTTGTGGCGAAAGACAATGAGATGGCGGAACCATATGTACCAGATACTTCAAATAATTCCGCAATACGTAGAAATATATATTCTACGATAGATTCATTGGATCTACCTGATAATATGGTTTTGAATAAACGGGCTCGATGCTGCTGTTAATAATGGAAAAAGTAATTCAAAGAAAACAAAAAGGGACCATAATAGCGTCATTATTACTTCAAAGGTTATAATCTGTAAAAAATAGACGAATATGCGATTAACAATATCATTCATACTGATGGGCGCGCCCCGTATCACGTCCACGTCGTGCGCCTGGAAACGTTTTATCAATAAAACGGCCAAGAATACGGGAACCCATCAGCGAACTGTACTACATTGTGCCTCTCACCTTATTTGGGCAATTATATCTATGATCACTTAAACAGCCCTTCTCAGGGCTATCTGATGAAGGACCCAATCAGAATTCTACACCTAAATGTAGAAGGCTTAAGTAGATCGAAGAGGGACATCCTACACAAGCTAGCTCAAGAGACGGATGCTAACATATTGCTTCTGTAAGAATTATACACAGGTAACTCAAAGCAGCTATATCAACGTGCTAGAGTAAGCAGATACAACCCTGCAGCTGTAGTGTGCAGTGAAAAATATGGAACTGTCACAGTTTTAAGAAACGACATCGAGTGGACATTTATCAATGCAGGAAGGACCGAAAATGGAACAGAATACACCATAATTGAAGTAGCAAGAGCATCAATCATCAACATATATAAACCTCCTGAAGCTAACTGGGAAAATATTATTTCAGTTGGACACAAACCGGCAGTGATTGCTGGAGACTTTAATTGTCAGCATACCACATAGGGTTACCGAGAGAACAGCACCAGCGGAATAAGTCTCATGACTTGGATTGAAGCTGAGGACTTATATTTAATACACAACCCTAAACAACCAAGAACATTTCACTCTGCACGTTGGCAACGAGATAATAACCCAGACTTATGTCTGGTGACAAAGAATGCTCAGGGACTACCTATAGAACCTTGAAAACAAATCCTAGGGGCATTTCCAAGGAGCCAACATCGACCAGTATTAATTGAAATAGGAATTAAAATACCCTACGTCAGCACAGTACCAATGCCTCGGTGGAATTTTAAAAAGGCAAACTGGGACAAATTTACCAAAAACCTTGATGACGCAGTACGTTGGATCGAACCAGCTACATCCAACTCTGATAGATTTAGAAGATTGGTAATAGCAATTGATAAACGTAACATTCCGAGAGGCTTTCAAAAGCAATATGTACCAGGCTGGAATGAGAATTATCGAGAAGTCTATGAAGAATTTAAGATCAAACAAGATGAAGGAAAAACCACAAATCTCATTACCGGCTTGGGATAAAAATTGGCAGGAAAAATGGAACACCCTAATGGAGACCATTAACTTTCAAAAATCCAGAATAAAAATCATGGCCCCTGCTGAAACAGTTATCAGGCGATGTAACAGAAACTAGAAAGGACGACTGAGTGGACCCAAGATTAAAGGAGAAATCATCAAAGCCTCGAATAAATCCAACATGAATAATCAATACAGTAAAGAAGTAAGGTACAAGATAATCAGTTTAAAAAATGCTGCAGATGAAGATGAAATCTATGCAACCCGTGTTACTGTGTCTGAAATAACAAGAGATATTAAACTAGTCAAAACTGTAAAAGCTCCTGGAAACGATGAAATATTCCTCGAGTTTGTTAAAAAGTTTTGGGAAAAACGAAGGAATGGATATAGACATTGGCAGCAAAACCCGGGAAAGATCCAACCTGTCCTGGAATCTATAGGCTTATAGCACTGCTAAGCGTTGTTTACTAGGTTCTTTAAAGGGTAATCCATGGAAGAATTGAATTCCAATCGAACAAGCTGGTTTCCGGAAAGGAAGAAGCTGTATAGATCAGTTAAACGCACTTGTCACATATATTGGGGGCGGTTATCAAAAGAATGAAAAAACTGCGGTAGCATTTATTGACCTATCTTGTGCATATGATACAGTATGGAAAACAGGACTCCTCCCAAAGTATATGGAAGCAGTTTCAAGGCGAAAATTTTACAAACTCCTGAACAATATGATAAGTGGTACAACTTTCACAGTCGTTGTTGGTGGAAAAGAATACTAATTAATGGTCTCCTTGAAGAATCAGTGTTGTCCCCCATTATATTCAATTTATATATTTCATATCTTCCAAAAACAACCGCAAGAAAATTTCATCCATGCATATAATCTCAGGAGCAGTTAAATCAACGCCAACTGCCTGGCTCCTTGTCCTATCCAATTTAATCCCATCACATATCGAAAGGAAGGATGCTGCGATGAAGGAATGGGGGTAAATATGATCGAAAAACATTGTCAATTCATCAAGATCTCAATACATCACAAAGATTGAAATCAAGAAAACTTCCACACGCTACAGGACAGGATCTCGTTAAGAACGGTTTTAACCAAACGGACGCATGAAAGCAGGAGTGGGATAGAAGCAACCCAGATCGTAAAAAGCTGATAGACCACCCAAACTCCAGACCACCTGGTTTCGATCTACCTCTAACAATGTGGACTCGGCTGAACCGAATAAGTACTGGGCATGGAAGATATATATCGTGTACCCGAATTTACCATGATAGTTTACAAGATTAATTAATTAAAAGGTAAGTAACAAACAAAAATCTACAACTATTACAACGCAGGATAAAAAAAAAGGAAACAGCAAACGAACGAAACAGCGTAATATTAGATAACTTTGAAACTAACGATTAAACATGAAAATAATTAATATAACATCGCAATAATAATTAGAATAATATTAATAATAGCTCATTACAATAAACTATGTTTAATACGCCTACGATTATAATTTTCTATATGTAAACATTAGCTATAATCGTAATTACCTATTAACGAGATAAACTCATTTTCGCATATATACGACAATCATCAAAAAATTTACATGATATGTTAAGAATGTATTCCTTAATACAACTTGGTGAATTGGTAGTTATATATGCATATTATTGTCTGTTTAATTTTTCTTAAACTGTGTAACTGATATGACACATAATTAGATTTTAATTTATTTAGTACTTCAGCTTCTGTAAATGTATTAGGCAATCCTTTTAAAAATCATCTTCACTGATTTATGATCAGCTGGTACATGTGTGAAAAATGGGGCATTATTTGATTTTAGATATTTAGTAATAGAATAGAAATCATCTGCCGAGTTGATAAATATTGCTGTTTTAGATCTATTGTAATTTTTGACTTTATAGGTTAATTTAATGTGATTATTAATGTTTTAAATAATTGATTTTATATTTAACTTACCATTGTGATTTATCATCATTAACGGGGAATAACTTTTCTTATCAGTATGAATGCTATGATTAATCGCATCTTCGTTTATTTTTAACTGATTATAACGGTTTGAAGTAATAATGACGCTATTATTGTCCCTCTTCGTTTTCTTTGAATTACTTTTTCTATTATAAACAGCAGCATCGAGCCAGTTTATTCCATCCATATAATCAGGTAGATCTCATGAATCTATTTTAGCATATATATTTCTACGTATTGCAGAATTATTTGAAGTACCTGGTGCGTGTGGCTACTGCGGTATGTTACGTAGCCAAACTGCGTTTAGGAGGCCCAACCGCAGTGCGGCTACGTTGCACACAGCAGATGTTGTGGCGAAAGACAATGAGATGGCGGAACCATATGTACCAGATACTTCAAATAATTCTGCAATACGTAGAAATATATATTCTACGATAGATTCATTGGATCTACCTGATAATATGGTTTTGAATAAACGGGCTCGATGCTGCTGTTAATAATGGAAAAAGTAATTCAAAGAAAACAAAAAGGGACCATAATAGCGTCATTATTACTTCAAAGGTTATAATCTGTAAAAAATAGACGAATATGCGATTAACAATATCATTCATACTGATGGGCGCTACCCGTATCACGTCCACGTCGTGCGCCTGGAAACGTTTTATCAATAAAACGGCCAAGAATACGGGAACCCATCAGCGAACTGTACTACATTGTGCCTCTCACCTTATTTGGGCAATTATATCTATGATCACTTAAACAGCCCTTCTCAGGGCTATCTGATGAAGGACCCAATCAGAATTCTACACCTAAATGTAGAAGGCTTAAGTAGATCGAAGAGGGACATCCTACACAAGCTAGCTCAAGAGACGGATGCTAACATATTGCTTCTGTAAGAATTATACACAGGTAACTCAAAGCAGCTATATCAACGTGCTAGAGTAAGCAGATACAACCCTGCAGCTGTAGTGTGCAGTGAAAAATATGGAACTGTCACAGTTTTAAGAAACGACATCGAGTGGACATTTATCAATGCAGGAAGGACCGAAAATGGAACAGAATACACCATAATTGAAGTAGCAAGAGCATCAATCATCAACATATATAAACCTCCTGAAGCTAACTGGGAAAATATTATTTCAGTTGGACACAAACCGGCAGTGATTGCTGGAGACTTTAATTGTCAGCATACCACATAGGGTTACCGAGAGAACAGCACCAGCGGAATAAGTCTCATGACTTGGATCGAAGCTGAGGACTTATATTTAATACACAACCCTAAACAACCAAGAACATTTCACTCTGCACGTTGGCAACGAGATAATAACCCAGACTTATGTCTGGTGACAAAGAATGCTCAGGGACTACCTATAGAACCTTGAAAACAAATCCTAGGAGCATTTCCAAGGAGCCAACATCGACCAGTATTAATTGAAATAGGAATTAAAATACCCTACGTCAGCACAGTACCAATGCCTCGGTGGAATTTTAAAAAGGCAAACTGGGACAAATTTACCAAAAACCTTGATGACGCAGTACGTTGGATCGAACCAGCTACATTCAACTCTGATAGATTTAGAAGATTGGTAATAGCAATTGATAAACGTAACATTCCGAGAGGCTTTCAAAAGCAATATGTACCAGGCTGGAATGAGAATTATCGAGAAGTCTATGAAGAATTTAAGATCAAACAAGATGAAGGAAAAACCACAAATCTCATTACCGGCTTGGGATAAAAATTGGCAGGAAAAATGGAACACCCTAATGGAGACCATTAACTTTCAAAAATCCAGAATAAAAATCATGGCCCCTGCTGAAACAGTTATCAGGCGATGTAACAGAAACTAGAAAGGACGACTGAGTGGACCCAAGATTAAAGGAGAAATCATCAAAGCCTCGAATAAATCCAACATGAATAATCAATGCAGTAAAGAAGTAAGGTACAAGATAATCAGTTTAAAAAATGCTGCAGATGAAGATGAAATCTATGCAACCCGTGTTACTGTGTCTGAAATAACAAGAGATATTAAACTAGTCAAAACTGTAAAAGCTCCTGGAAACGATGAAATATTCCTCGAGTTTGTTAAAAAGTTTTGGGAAAAACGAAGGAATGGATATAGACATTGGCAGCAAAACCCGGGAAAGATCCAACCTGTCCCGGAATCTATAGGCTTATAGCACTGCTAAGCGTTGTTTACTAGGTTCTTTAAAGGGTAATCCATGGAAGAATTGAATTCCAATCGAACAAGCTGGTTTCCGGAAAGGAAGAAGCTGTATAGATCAGTTAAACGCACTTGTCACATATATTGAGGGCGGTTATCAAAAGAATGAAAAAACTGCGGTAGCATTTATTGACCTATCTTGTGCATATGATACAGTATGGAAAACAGGACTCCTCCCAAAGTATATGGAAGCAGTTTCAAGGCGAAAATTTTACAAACTCCTGAACAATATGATAAGTGGTACAACTTTCACAGTCGTTGTTGGAGGAAAAGAATACTAATTAATGGTCTCCTTGAAGAATCAGTGTTGTCCCCCATTATATTCAATTTATATATTTCATATCTTCCAAAAACAACCGCAAGAAAATTTCATCCATGCATATAATCTCAGGAGCAGTTAAATCAACGCCAACTGCCTGGCTCCTTGTCCTATCCAATTTAATCCCATCACATATCGAAAGGAAGGATGCTGCGATGAAGGAATGGGGGTAAATATGATCGAAAAACATTGTCAATTCATCAAGATCTCAATACATCACAAAGATTGAAATCAAGAAAACTTCCACACGCTACAGGACAGGATCTCGTTAAGAACGGTTTTAACCAAACGGACGCATGAAAGCAGGAGTGGGATAGAAGCAACCCAGATCGTAAAAAGCTGATAGACCACCCAAACTCCAGACCACCTGGTTTCGATCTACCTCTAACAATGTGGACTCGGCTGAACCGAATAAGTACTGGGCATGGAAGATATATATCGTGTACCCGAATTTACCATGATAGTTTACAAGATTAATTAATTAAAAGGTAAGTAACAAACAAAAATCTACAACTATTACAACGCAGGATAAAAAAAAAGGAAACAGCAAACGAACGAAACAGCGTAATATTAGATAACTTTGAAACTAACGATTAAACATGAAAATAATTAATATAACATCGCAATAATAATTAGAATAATATTAATAATAGCTCATTACAATAAACTATGTTTAATACGCCTACGATTATAATTTTCTATATGTAAACATTAGCTATAATCGTAATTACCTATTAACGAGATAAACTCATTTTCGCATATATACGACAATCATCAAAAAATTTACATGATATGTTAAGAATGTATTCCTTAATACAACTTGGTGAATTGGTAGTTATATATGCATATTATTGTCTGTTTAATTTTTCTTAAACTGTGTAACTGATATGACACATAATTAGATTTTAATTTATTTAGTACTTCAGCTTCTGTAAATGTATTAGGCAATCCTTTTAAAAATCATCTTCACTGATTTATGATCAGCTGGTACATGTGTGAAAAATGGGGCATTATTTGATTTTAGATATTTAGTAATAGAATAGAAATCATCTGCCGAGTTGATAAATATTGCTGTTTTAGATCTATTGTAATTTTTGACTTTATAGGTTAATTTAATGTGATTATTAATGTTTTAAATAATTGATTTTATATTTAACTTACCATTGTGATTTATCATCATTAACGGGGAATAACTTTTCTTATCAGTATGAATGCTATGATTAATCGCATCTTCGTTTATTTTTAACTGATTATAACGGTTTGAAGTAATAATGACGCTATTATTGTCCCTCTTCGTTTTCTTTGAATTACTTTTTCTATTATAAACAGCAGCATCGAGCCAGTTTATTCCATCCATATAATCAGGTAGATCTCATGAATCTATTTTAGCATATATATTTCTACGTATTGCAGAATTATTTGAAGTACCTGGTGCGTGTGGCTACTGCGGTATGTTACGTAGCCAAACTGCGTTTAGGAGGCCCAACCGCAGTGCGGCTACGTTGCACACAGCAGATGTTGTGGCGAAAGACAATGAGATGGCGGAACCATATGTACCAGATACTTCAAATAATTCCGCAATACGTAGAAATATTTATTCTACAATAGATTCATTGGATCTACCTGATAATATGGTTTTGAATAAACGGGCTCGATGCTGCTGTTCATAATGGAAAAAGTAATTCAAAGAAAACAAAAAGGGACCATAATAGCGTCATTATTACTTCAAAGGTTATAATCTGTAAAAAATAGACGAATATGCGATTAACCATATCATTCATACTGATGGGCGCTACCCGTATCACGTCCACGTCGTGCGCCTGGAAACGTTTTATCAATAAAACGGCCAAGAATACGGGAACCCATCAGCGAACTGTACTACATTGTGCCTCTCACCTTATTTGGGCAATTATATCTATGATCACTTAAACAGCCTTTCTCAGGGCTATCTGATGAAGGACCCAATCAGAATTCTACACCTAAATGTAGAAGGCTTAAGTAGATCGAAGAGCGACATCCTACACAAGCTAGCTCAAGAGACGGATGCTAACATATTACTTCTGTAAGAATTATACACAGGTAACTCAAAGCAGCTATATCAACGTGCTAGAGTAAGCAGATACAACCCTGCAGCTGTAGTGTGCAGTGAAAATGTGGAACTGTCACAGTTTTAAGAAACGACATCGAGTGGACATTTATCAATGCAGGAAGGACCGAAAATGGAACAGAATACACCATAATTGAAGTAGCAAGAGCATCAATCATCAACATATATAAACCTCCTGAAGCTAACTGGGAAAATATTATTTCAGTTGGACACAAACCGGCAGTGATTGCTGGAGACTTTAATTGTCAGCATACCACATAGGGTTACCGAGAGAACAGCACCAGCGGAATAAGTCTCATGACTTGGATCGAAGCTGAGGACTTATATTTAATACACAACCCTAAACAACCAAGAACATTTCACTCTGCACGTTGGCAACGAGATAATAACCCAGACTTATGTCTGGTGACAAAGAATGCTCAGGGACTACCTATAGAACCTTGAAAACAAATCCTAGGAGCATTTCCAAGGAGCCAACATCGACCAGTATTAATTGAAATAGGAATTAAAATACCCTACGTCAGCACAGTACCAATGCCTCGGTGGAATTTTAAAAAGGCAAACTGGGACAAATTTACCAAAAACCTTGATGACGCAGTACGTTGGATCGAACCAGCTACATCCAACTCTGATAGATTTAGAAGATTGGTAATAGCAATTGATAAACGTAACATTCCGAGAGGCTTTCAAAAGCAATGTACCAGGCTGGAATGAGAATTATCGAGAAGTCTATGAAGAATTTAAGATCACACAAGATGAAGGAAAAACCACAAATCTCATTACCGGCTTGGGATAAAAATTGGCAGGAAAACTGGAACACCTTAATGGAGACCATTAACTTTCAAAAATCCAGAATAAAAATCATGGCCCCTTTTGAAACAGTTATCAGGCGATGTTACAGAAACTAGAAAGGACGACTGAGTGGACCCAAGATTACAGGAGAAATCATCGAAGCCTCGAATAAATCCAACATGAATAATCAATTCAGTAAAGAAGTAAGGTACAAGATAATCAGTTTAAAAAATGCTGCAGATCAAGATGAAATCTATGCAACCCGTGTTAATGTGTCTGAAATAACAAGAGATATTAAACTAGTCAATACTGGAAAAGCTCCTGAAAGGATGAAATATTTCCCGAGTTTGTTAAAAAGTTCAGGGAAAAAACCAAGGAATGGATAAGTAAGCTTTTCACTAGCATCATTGACACTGGAGTTCTCCCAACTATATTCGAGGGAGCAAGGATAATAGCAATTGCAAAACCAGGGAAAGATCCAACCTGTCCTGGTAATTACAGGCCTGTAGCACTGCTAAGCGTGGTTTACAAGGTTCTTGAAAGGGGTAATCCATGGAAGTATTGAAGAAGCCATAGACCAGAAAATTTCAATCGAGCCAGCTGGTTTCCCGAAAGAAAGAGGCTGTATTGATCAGTTAAATGCTCTTGTCACGCATATTGAGGGCGGTTATCAAAAGAATGAAAAAACTGCGGTAGCATTTATTGACCTGTCTTGTGCATACGATACAGTATGGGGAACAGGACTCCTATCAAAGTTCCTGAAAGGTGTTCCAAGCCAAAAACTTTACAATCTGCTGAATAATATGATAAGTGGTTGAACCTTCACAGTCGTTGTTGGAGGAAAAGAAAGCAGGAAAAGAATACTATATAACGGCCTGCCTCAAGGATCAGTGTTGTCCCCCATCCTGTTTAATTTATACATTTCAGACTTGCCAAGAACAATCGCGGAAATTCATATACGCAGATGATATAGCACTGACAATCCAACACAACAAAATAAAAACAACCGAAACCAGGTTAAGGAAAGATTTGAATGGAATAATGATATACTTCAATAATTGGCGACTCGCCCTCAATAAGGAAAAAACAGTAATGTCCGTTTTCCATCTTAATAATCAATTATCCAAAATAAAACTTAAAACAAAGATTAATGATAAGAAATTGCTGAACGTAGATACACCAAAATACCTCGGTGTGGCCCTTGATAGAACTTTATCATTCAAGAAACACCTACAAAACACTGCAGCAAAAATCAGAACCAGAAACGGCATTCTCCACAAACTCGCGTGCACAACGATCGAAAAACTTTGCCAATCCATCAAGACCTCAATGCGCCACGAAGATTAAAATCAAGAAAACCTCCACATGCTACAGGACAGGAGCTCATTAAGAACAATTTTAACTCAACAGATGCATGGAAACAAGAGTGCGACAGAGGCAACCCAGATGGTAAAAAGCTGGTTGACCACCCAAACTCCAGACTACCTGGTTTTGAACTACCACAAATAACGTGGACTCGATTGAACCGAATAAGGACCGGTCATGGAAGAACAGGCCAAATGCTAAAGCTGTGGGGCCTTTCCAATATCCAGAAATGCGACTGCGGTGAAGAATGTCAGACTATCGATCATATTGTCGGAGTGCCCTACGAGGGCTCTACACTGGGCCGAGGTAAAAGGATCTCACGCACAATGCGAGGGAATGGCCCAAACGATTGGACCTGAAGTTATAGGACGAGGCGGATATAGATCCCGTGCCCAGGGACATACGCAAAAGTAAAAGTAAGAAGTAATTCGTACTGATAACAAAGTCACCCCCGTTAATGCTGATAAATCACAGATTAAAACTTGGTGAAAAAAGTATTATTATCAATAAAAGGGTTCATAGAAAATACAAACATCAATAGTGGTGGCAGGAATTGTACCCATTCAGTTAGAAATAAAGAAACATCAATTTATTCTTAATTAAAAATAATATTAAAACGGAACATGAATTTAATCAAGTAATATATATTAAAATACATTTTATATGAAAATCAATGTTAAACAGTTTCAGACTATACTAAATCAATATTATATATTACAATATCAAAAAATGTTGAACCAATATAATGAGGATTAGCTTACAAATATTATCCAGATTTAAGTGTAAGACTTAAAAACAAACAGTTCACCCCTAATTACTATAATGTGCAATTTATCACGGGGACTGGTAACACATTTAAAAAGATTTGGCATAGCATAAACAGAAAATTGTAATATAATTTTGTGGACACCTGTTTTCATGTATTACAAGAGTGTAATGTCAATGGAACAATGTTAGATTATAGTATGGAAGATTTAGTAGGAGGTAAGTTTAATGAGTTCAATAATTTAGCTATAGAAGAAATAAACAACAGAAAAAAATATAATTTGTTATATTAGTAATGAGAATATCATTTGTTTAGAACTTTAATGAAAATATTAAATTTAAGATACGATTATGGTATATTGGGAAGTAAGTTGTCAAATTTGGATTAAAATTTTCTATTGATAATATATATAAATTTTCAATATTATTGTATTATTGTTATCATTAATGTAAGTGGAGTTTGAAGTGGCGTAATACTTAATTGGATCGTCGCTTTAAATTCCATATTATAAGATGCATTTTTAAAAATAAATATATTCTTTTGAAAAAAAAAACATGTAAATTTCGTCCTTATGTAATTAAATTAATTAGTAACTATTTACGCGATAGAACTTTTTATATAACTGTTGGTAATTTAGTCTCTTCAATTAAAACGTGTTTATGTTTCTTTTCACATTATATTTATACGATTTTCCTCCGAATGCACACGTAGCACTCTATTTTGTAGTGCATTTAGACCAGCTATTATCCAGAACGGACTACAAATCGGCATATCACGTATTCGCAGATATTATAATAAGTGGAAAATCAGTATCAATCCATCGAAAGTCGAAGCAATTTATTGAAAATAATCTGATGGTGTCGGAAACAGCATTAATTGGTCAGATGATATTCGGTATTTAGATGTTATTTTCCACAACACAAACTTAACTTCACTAGAGATATTAACTATATTAATACGAAGGCTAATAAATCCATTTGTTCCGTATATGTTTAATAGAAAATCATTCCTTAATAGATACAATAAACTTGTTATTTATAAAACACTAATACGTCCGGTATTTACATACGCTCAACCTGTATGGTGTTAGACATCGAACGTTAGTTATAATAAATTGCAGCTCATATACTAGAATAAATTACATGCCTGGTATATTGAAATTAGCTCGTGTTAAGGAATACATTCTTAACATATCGTGTACATTTTTTGAATGAGTTTATCTTCTTAATAAGTAATTACGATGATAGCTAATGTTTACGTATAGAAAACTATAATAATCGTAGACGTGTTAAACATAGTTTATTGTAATAAGCTATTATTAATATTATTCTAATTATTAGTGCGATGCTATATTAATTATTTTCATGTTTAATCGTTAGTTTCAACGTTATCTAATATTATGCTGTTTCGTTTGTTTACTGTTTTTTTTTCATTATTTATTAATCAGTACAAATATCTATTAAATTACTCGATTTATTTTATTATCTAATTGTTTTATCTTGTACTTATTGTACACAGCGGACATACCAACTATACAGGATACAATAATTGAAATGTTTGCTGATGATACAGCCATCTTAGCAGTCAGTCTGATTCCCAAGTTGTAGCAAATGATAATCTGCAGCTTGCTCTGGATCATATAGCAGAATGGATGAAGGATTGAAAAATTCATTTAAATGAACAGAATTCTGTTCATGCAACAGCGGGTTCCATGTTATGTTAACACAATGAATAACCAGCAAGTTCCAGTTGCAAATTCTGCGAAATACTTAGGTATCTATATGGATTCAGAATTGACATGGCGAACACATATCGATCATAAAGCTGCCCAAAGACAAAGTAAAATACGTCAAATCTACTGGCTCTGTTTGCTCAGTATTTTGCAAACGCGACTTCGTTCAAGTGGTGTATGACCAAACATCGTATGTCGCCTATCTGTTTTCTGCTTTCTTTTTTCAATACTGGCATCTATTTGCCGGCTAATTGCACATGGAGTAATATCGGACGTGGAGTAATATCGGAAAGCACGCGGGTTTTATCAACTGATATACTCACCCTGTGATAATGCGTCGGATATCGTTTAGCACGATATATCGACATGTTTCACATAGGTCAAATTAAACCGTACTGGACACTCGTACCAGCGGCTGAATTGCATGGTGCCAGTTGTGATGTCCGTAGGGTATACGGGCTAGTGCTCCAAGTGCTGTCGGCTAACTTACATAGTATGCCATTCCTAGCTGCAATTTTCATTTTTGTGTTCAGACAGTGTTTTTTGAAGGATAGTGTTCTATCAAGGATAACTCCAAGATACATGGGAAACTCATTGAAATTCACTTTTGTCCCTTGCTATGTTATTTCTAGATGTCTGTTAGCGTCTCTATTTCTCAGGCGAAAAGCGGTGCACTGAGATTTTTTTAAAATTTGGTTTAAAGTGATTTTGTACATAGTATTATCCTAGTTTTACCGACCTAGTTTTACTGAAGTACTGTAGAGTTTTTGAATTACTTCGAAAGACTTTCCTTTGCAGACAACATTAAGGTCGTCTGTGTAGATGAAGTTAGTCTTCGAAAGCCCATTACGTTGTCTTCTCCAGCGAGTACTGTTTCCGTCTAAGGAGACATAAAATCGTCGATTTTCTAGTAGTTTAGCGATACGGTTGTAAATTTTGTAATTGCCGGTAATATTATACAGTCTACATAGCAATGATCGATTTAATCGTAATAATAATAGTAATTAAAATAATGGTAATTTTAATGTTAATAAAACACCGTCTTATCTCGTCTTCTTCTTTTTACACCATCTCTACCGAAGTTTGGCCATTAACATGTTTGGAACAACTCCGCCAACTCTCTGTAGATATTTTGTTGCATCGCCGACGGATATCAGCTCTCCATGACGGTCTTCTTCTCTCCGGCTTCGCATGTCTCTCGATGACACCATTCGGAATAAGTTGGAATAAATATTATACGACCGTAATATTTTAATTTTGTCTATTTATTATGTGACCGTAATATTTTAATTTTCTAGAGTGTATAGTATGTAGTTGTTCCATGTGTTTAAATATTTTTCGCAGCACATCTATATTGGTAATATGGTATCTGTATGAAATCTTCGAGATACGGCAATTTAAATACATTTCCAGCGCTTATGAGAATCCAACTTTCCATACCGTTGAGTAGTGTCGTCTTATCTGTTTAACATAATTTAAATCTCGAAGGAACTCGGAAATTAGAAAGCATGTAATGTTAGAATAAGTTAATTTAGTTTTAATGACGTTATATAGCCTATGAAAGCAGTTGACTGGTGTTTTTTACTAATAAACAATTAATCTTTATTGCGCAATAAATGAATAAGCGAATTAATTTACCCGATATAATTTTGATTTTTATATGTTAACTTAACATTTTTATATGTTATAATGAACTTTACATCTATTAAACTTCTTAATGTAATATTAGTTAACGCGGCTTAATTCTCTCGAGCTTGCACTTTAAATTCTTCGTATTCAAGAACTGACGCTCTTCAGCATTTATATGATATTCCAGTCTCTTTCGATGTAATTACTTCGAACTGTAAATCTTTATAGATAAATGTGGTACGTTTGTACTGTTTTTTTTAAAACTTTATTTTTAAAACTCTATATAGCGTTTCTATTGTCTAGTGCACATCCTTAACATGTATTTCTACTATGTTTATAGTATTCCTACAGCTTTATTTAGTATACCCCTCTTGGCAAATGTATAAAACGGACTTGAAAATGTATATTAACAATTTATTGTAAACTGATAACGGTGAATGTCCGTCGATCGTACGGTATAGTTTTTTTATTCCAAACTTTTTCTCGTTTCTTTTTCACGTGAACTTGTACGTCATACCTAAATATTTTAAATGTATTAGCGTGCGGTATAACGTTATTATTAATCCGGAATACAGATAATTCGTGTCGATTCGGTAATATTTAATTTAACGTTCCATTTTTTTCATCTCGGTCATAAATTTCGTCTCTTGCAGTTTGGTAAGTTTGCAATACATTGACCTCTACTATTGCTGGAATATTGGTAATATTTTCTTTTTTTTTTTTTTTTTTTTTTTAAAATAACAGTCCTGGGACTATTAATTATTACAATCTTAATTTTACAATTAATTTAGTAACAAGTTAATACACTATACTTAGTATGTACATATACTAAATACAATTATTTCGTAACGCTAGAAGACTAGGTCCTTAACCAAACTTTCATTATAACTACATATTAATTATGAGAATTATACGACTAGATCAGCTAGATGCCGACGCTTAAAACGTCGATTGCCCTTAGCAGCTGTACAGCTTCCTCATTAGTGCGCTGTCGTAGTCTCCCTTCGTGTTTAGTTGCCATATCCTTTACGACATCTCTTATATGTATATCGTCATTGCGCGAATATCGATACACATTAATTATTATAGGCAGAATGATATTTTGTCTAGCTTGAATTTTTTTTAAATTCGAATTGCTTGTACATCTCTGTAAAGCAGCACCGTATTTCCAAAACGGTGTGATAATTTGCTTGTAAAGTAGCAGCTTATGGTTCATATTTAATGGTGAATCTGGATCAATGAGCCAGTATAGTTCTTTAGTTTTATTCTTTATTTGTTTTTGTTTCATCTTGACATGGATTTCCCAATTGAGCCTTTTGACTAAGTACATTCCAAGGTATTTTACAAAAGATGCTTGTGAGGCCGTCAGGTTTCCTAAATATACTACATAATTCGGTTAGTAAATGTAACATGGACCGACTTCAATTCATTATCCTTGATTCTCCAATTCGTTGCCCAATAGCTAATTCGATGAAGTACATGTTGCAGTTTTGTTATGGCATCAATCTGATTGTTATCCACGGCAAGAACTGCAGTATCACCGGCAAACGTCGCGGTTGTAGTATCGTCACCTGATACACAGCATTTTCATGGGAAACTCTGAATGAGGAAAAAAATCACTTGTATGTAGTATAAGGACATTCCTCAGAACGACTTTGGCTAACAATTATTTTCAAGTTCGAGTAAGCATTATTATTATTACTTCTTTATTATATTTAAAAAAAAAAAAAAAAAAAACATTATTCGATAAATAGAAATAATTATGTATGTCCGAATATTGATTTTTTTATATCTTCATCATCGCGGTCTTGGGGGTTGTAACGTCTGAGGAGAAGCCGTGTGGGCTTGTATGGTAGAAATAATTTAATATTTGTTTTCGAAAGTTTCTTTTTTTAGTCAGAATAACTGACCACCAAATTAACTTATATCTAAGATGCGGCGTGAAATACCGCTCACTCTCAATAAATAAACATGAATGATCTATAGAACGAGAGAGAAATAAGGAACAAAGAAAATATATGCAGTGGTTGCAGAGAAAAATCAAAGAACTAGTAAAATAATTATTTCAATGAATCGCTGGGACTGCCGTTCCAATCCTAAGATAGTCTTTGGCCCAAACCCTTTTAACCCTTTTAACCCTTCTTACCGGATTCCCAGCTGTAGCATACTCGAAATATTGCGGCTGAAGCTGGCACGCGGCTCGTTAAAAAATTGTTATATCGTCTGACGTGATAGTCGTGTACATATTCAATGTAGAGATCATCATAAGTGGTATGATTTGATACAAAAAACGAAGCGTCGACCTTATGGCGAAGAATCTTGGATTGCAGCTGCTGAATACGATGTATATTACTTCTTGCAGATGCACCGTAAATTTCAATGCCGTACTTCCATATTGGACCGACAAGTACATTAGATGCTTGCAGGATAGCTTTACGTGCCAATTTTGCTGCGCAGAAATTTCATTCTGGAGCATAACTTTTTAACGCACACACTGAATGTGAGCACTCCATGTAAGACGGCGGTCCAAATACAGGCCTAAGTATTTGATAGTGTCGCAATGAGGAGAAGGAATATTATTGATTTTAACTATTGGGAAAGATTCAGTGAAAACGTTACCTGTTGACTCATTTTCATGTTGATTTCAATTCCCCATTATATGCAAATTAGTGTTAGCGTTAATAAAGTTAGAAAATTTAATCCAATCTGTGTTTCTATTTGTCAAACGCTGTTGACTGTGTGTATCAGGAATCGCACCAATACAAGCAATTACAAGAGTATGATCAGAAGATAGCTCTGGAAACATTTTACAGCTGACATTTATTTCTTGAAGGTTTTTTGTAATGAAAAAGTCGAGCACTTCTGGTACACGATTATTATGAGTTGGCCTGTATGAAGAATTGTTGAGATGCCACAATTGATAATTTATTTTGAGTTATTAGCAACCTGCCACGAGAATTGCTTTTTTGTACAATTTCAGCGGATATCCTTTGGGTTAAAATCACCTCCTAAGATAATTCTCGAAGCAAGCCCATTGAAAATGTTTCTTAACCTTTCTTTGGGAATAATAAGGTTTTGGGTGACAGTAAATTACACCTGTTGTAATTTTGAACTTATCCGTATTGACATTTGCAGCTAGCAACTGATTATGAAGTTTCGATGTAATTTTAGCAATGACTTGTACCATTTCCGATTAATGTCGCCACACCACCGTGTGATCTGCCGTCAGGATGAGGAGCACAGTAAATAATGTAGCCTGCAATGTAATTAATTCTATTGTGTTTCACAAATAAGAACAACATCGATCCTGTGATCGAACAGAAATATTTCAAGTTCTTGTTTTTTGCGAACTATACTATTAGGGCTAAAACACATTAAGCGGTTTTGACCGAAGCCTTTCCCGAAATTAAAACCGAGACTGTTTCAGATAAACACGTTTCTTATGGTGCAAACACACACAGCGGTGAAACCGCCTGTCGGTTTTAAAACCCATTTTGTGACTGTCTCGCATGAAACGCGGTGTTTTATACATTAGACACGCGTTTCTCGTTTGTATTCATTCAGATGTATTAAACCAAATACGGCGTTTTTAAAAGCGGTTTTTATTTGTTGACGTTATGAGGAGCTATTCTTCTGGAGGTATATACATTTAAGACGGCTGTTCTTTTTTGGAGATTTCTTCATTTATGTTTGTAAGCAGCCTATCAAAAGTAGTGTTAGACATTCGAGTAAAATTTAAAAAATTTTCTTCATCTTTTCTAATTTCATTAAATAAAATATAAAAATGTCCATTTTCTATTTTTCTATTCTGCTATCAACGATTAGATGTACCCAAAAACGTCGACGATTTTTTTATTATTTTCCAACGAACGTATAATAACGATAAAGCAACACACCATCCATATTGCGGAATAAACAGAACTGCCCAGTTTGGGTAAATATATAAAACGCCAACAAATCGATGGGCGTTTAAAAACGCTAGAAAACCGACGAATGTATTTTAAACATTTAAAACCGACTCGATCAAACCGCTTAATGTGTTTTTGCCTTACAGTTCCATAGCATGATGAAAAGTGTATCATTAGTTATTACTTGAACGTTATTCATGTTAATTTATCCATTAACTTAGTTATAATTGATAAAAGTGGGGTGATAAGTGTCTTGAAGTCATTCATTAACCTATCCATTGTTCCAACCATTTGCGCTGAGAACTGCTGCATAAGTAACAATAAGATAAATGCGAAACGGGAGATTTACCTTGCGATTTGATTAATTTGATTTACAGAGATAATCAGATCTGAGTTAACAACAGGAACAATGTTGTCCGATTTCTGAGAGGAAGACGCTTTATTTTCCCTATGGTTAGTTGTTTGAATTTTACGTTGCGTGGGATGGGAACAACATGATTATTAATACAGTCGAGTAAATTACGATAAGTATTTCAGTAAACGTGAACGCATGTACTGTGAAGAGACTCTAGTACAGGCGTACACAAGAGCAGACGTACTTACGCGAGACTGCCGCCTGTTTGGACGACGAAGGTGATAAGGTTGACAGCAAACAATAAATAGTTTTAAATTAATAACTACCAAGTTGTAAAGTATAAAATTATTATGATATAAATTCGCTTTTAACGAACTCACCGGACTTATCTGTGAGTAGATAAATTAACGAAATGACCAGCTAACGCTGATAACTATTCAACGCGAAGTGAACAACGAAGAACCGAACCGTTACGAACCCAAAAAAGTATTTTTACAAAAAAAAAAAATTCCCAAAATAGTTTTTGTAGGAACGATAAAAAATGAACTGTTCGTCGACGTTGCAAGTAAATGTTTAACATTTTATTCCAATTATTAATGTAATAAAAATATTTAATATTTTTTTTAAATCGTGTATAATATATTCGACTTTACTTTGTTCCATAAGGCGAACTCTCTAGGAAACAACGGAAGACTGATATCGTTTTGACATTCGTTAGAGAGCGTTAGAGTTGGCATATTTGTCCTTTCGAAAGTGAACAAATTATTATCTGTTTTCCGTTATATTATCGTAAAATTGTAAAACGTAGGGACGATGGCAGGTGGGGCAATAGTGTTCATTGAATTCAAAAAATAAAAAATCAGACTACATGATGCGGAGATGATATTGTGGAAAATTCAGGGATTAATTGGATCCTAGTTGCACTGAACAGGGATCGTTGAAAACCTCTGTGACATGCCTGTACCGAAAATTGGGTTGATTTGGGCAAAGCGTGATATATAAATATATGTATATCATCATCATCATCATCCCGTTGCGTATTTGATTTCCATAGATTGCATACTACTAACCTGTTACTAATTTTCGTTTTCCACTTTTGACATTAACAAATCATCTTTAATTAATAATAAATGATAACAAAGGAGTTAAAATCACGAAAATTTTCTTTATGAAAATCACAAAGCTTTTCGTCCATTAAACCTTTATGAAGTGAACATAAAAAACAATGTAAAAATGTATATCATTTATAAAAATGTAAAATGTAAAAAATATTCAGATTATAATTTACAAAAATTAGAAAAGTTAATAAACAGTAATAAAATCATCTGCAATTGAATCGGCTTATTTTATTAATACTATTTATTCACTTTGCTAATTTTTGTTGTAAATTGTAATCTAAATAAAAAAATTTATATTTTACCTTTTTATAAATTGCATATACTTTTATATTTTATTTTTTACGCACACATATTAATGGTCTTAGCCGTTAATAGAAAGCGGTGCTGTGACGAAAATTGGCAACATGGCGAGAAGGTTTAACCTGTTGATATTTGTGCTGTTTAGTGTTTACATATCGCAAAGTATTTTATTTTAATTTGAAGTCACTTGAAATTTCGATTTGTTTTTTAATTTTTTATCTATTAGTACTTATATCGTAAAATAAAATTCTGGTTTGACGGTTCTTTGTAAAAATTATCCTGTTCTGTTTATATCTTACTTCATTGTTCGTCGTTTAGATGCAGCTTATAATATTAAAACGAAATGTAAATTTGTAATATACTTAAGTTAATATGTTATATTCGAATTGTTAAATTATAATATTTTATTATTATTTTACTAAAAAAACCATTTTCAATTTTATGGATATGTCGAATAAATGGTATGTTCTTGGATGCAATAGTAACTATAGATCATTTCTAAGATTCGAACAAAAATGGGGTAAGTGTTTTTAATTTTCCGAAAGATACTGCTCTTTAATTGTTGTGGATAAAAGCAGTTCGTAGGGAGAATTTTGAGCTGTCAAAATTTATAGTATGTAAACTGCATTTTATTTTATCCGATTTTATTTATGATAAATATTTTTCAGAGGCCATTCCAAACATTTTTCCTAACTTACCTTCTTATTTATCTAAAGAGAAAAAGTAGAAGAGGGAAAAAATCCGGAGTTCGACTACAAAGTATTTAAGTTGATGATAAAAACGTAGAATGTTTAAACGCCGATTTAGAATTACTGATTTTTCAACTCTTAAATCAGTTCAAAGATCAAATTGATCTTAGTCATTGGGAATTTAAAGTTTTTGATGATAAGGTAGATTTTTTCGACTTTAATTATGATGATGCACTAACGATTGGAACAGTGCGTGTGTTCAAAAAAATCTGTCACTGTGTTTACGTTAGAAGTAACATTTATTACGAATTTTTAGAAACGTGCAGTAATTGTGAAACATCTCAGTCATTAGTACTTAATAAACGTGTTCAATTTTCGCTAATATATTATTAAATAATTATTGTAACCAAACGAATATGACCCGGAAAGAAACTTGTATTAATGATTTGCTATTGAAAAGTTCGAAAATACGTAAATTGAATACGTTTAAATAATTACTTATTGTCGGTTCCAACTTATCAATTAAATTACAGATACACTTAACATTTCTTAATTTAAACTTATTTTATATATTACTGATACTGTTTTTAATGTGATTTAACTTTTTACACATAAGTAAATTAATTCACATTACATATATAAATATAATAAATGTAACTTTAAGAGAGATGCAATTGTGGTCAGATGGACAATAAGTTTAGGGCAAAAAAAAAAAAGATGATTTAGTTTGCTTAGATACGATGTTGCATTTTGATCAGCACGTATTTCTATTAACAAAAAAAGCTTTGTAATTTCATAAAGAAAATTTTAATGATTTTTCTTGTTTACTTTTCAATAATTACTACATTCCAAACTTTTTAAATTATGAAATAATTAGCGTTGGTACCGTTTTGTAGTCGAGTTAATTAAATTTTACTATTTTGTTCACTTCCGTACGTCTTAAATAATTTATTTGTCTGCTTCTTCGATTTGTTCCATAAAAAAATATCGATTCGTAATCTGACAACACCATCGGGGATCACAAATGTCGATTCGTAATCATCGTCGGATCGCAACGACTATTATATTTATATAAGATGATTTAAATTCGTACGCATTTATTAACGTTATATTCGAAGCGTACACGTGTTTTATTAAATACGTACTGTTATTACGTCTAACTAATAATAAATGACAATCGTGTAAAAAATTCTAATAATTCTAGAAGAAACGCCCTAGTTAATGTAGCATCATTAAGCCCCGTCTCCGTATCGGAGGTAGGCGATTACTTACCTATACATATTTTGTTGTACAGTGTAAGCAGCGTACAAGTTGATGTGTATATATATATTTTACATTAATTTCGATTATTATTTTCGCTTTATATATATATACATATGAAAAGAAATTACTTAGATGGTAGCATCGAGCCGTACGTTTTAACCTTTCACTTATAATGTCCCCCCCTAAATATATTTATTTATTTTTTTTCAGTGCTAACAAAATTGTATAATTTTAAAGAGCATTTAGTCCACGTAAAATATGAAAATTTTAAAAATATATTTATATAATTAAAAATTTTCTAACATTAGGTATTAATATTACGTTTTTACGCGCCCTTCAGTCATTTAGTATGCTACATTATATATAATATAAGTACGTATGAAAACATTTTAAAACGTGTCTAGCGAAATTAGGATTAATCCTATTTTACTTCGTCAAAGACTTCTACATATACGTAAAAATGTATTAAATGTGAAATTTGCTATCTTGTACGCAATTACGAAATTTTAAAGTTTTTATTAATTTTTAGAACCACTTATATAAATACTAATGGTAAAACCGGTTTTATTACTAGGTAAATTTGATTAATTCGATCTAAAAGCGAAAAATTATTTTTTTTTTTACTGAACAAAATAAATAATGCCGAGTATTTTTCGTCAAAGATTTAAACGATAATTTTCAAATTATTAAATAATAATTATGTTATCGAAATTTACAACAATTTGATGTTTTTTTTTAGTTTTTCATCACCGCTCTGACGAAATATACTCGCGGAAAAAAAATCACTATAAATAATTAAAATATTTCTAGTTTTTTTTTTTAAATTTTATTTCACATAAAAAAAAAAAAACTCGATCGATCTCACATTAGTTATCTAGTCCCGTATTTAATTAGATAAGTTTTTATTTACAATTTTTTTTTACGAATACATTATTTTATAAAAGTACATTGTAGTCTTAATAGTTTAAAAATCGCGCTCTAAACCGTAATTTTTATAATTATCGTCATTACCATCGCCATTTTTTGTAATTATTATTATTAAAATTTAAATATAGATCGTATATATTTTAATTATATCGTACAATCACGTTTTATTTCGCTCGTCAATATTAAATATAGAAATACATTACGATATAAATTTGTACAAATCTAATTCTTTCAGTCACAACGTCCTCTATAGGTATGGTTCGTAAACTTTTAATCGATTTTTTTTTTCATAATAAAGTACATTCTGTTGTTATTTAATTTGTTTCAATTCTACGTATAATTATAAAAACGCGTTAAAAATTATTTAATCGTCCGAAAAGCGATATTATAATTATTTTTTTTTTACCTGCTCGCTTGATTTTCTAAAATTATTTCATAAATCGAAATGTATAATTTTGTAGTAAAAAATTGATAACTAGTAACTAAAACGGTTAATATTAAGAGGAAAAACAATATTGTATAGCGGGAGAAAATTAATCGCTCCAGATTTTAAATATATATATATATATATTTTACGAACGATTAATAACCGAAAAAAAAAACCACCAAACAGTATAAAATCGTGAAATTTAATATTAAAACATCTTAAAGCTTTTCTCGACTATTAAACCGTATATTTTTAAGCGGACATAAATATAAATAAAACATATATATATATTATAAAATAATAAAACATAATAAGAAGTTACTTAATGTAGAGATGTCCAATATTACAAAGAATAGTCATGTGAAATAAAAAATTCGATTAGTATTCGGATTCTATTCAAAGTTCCATTCCTACAGGTTGTTCCGTCGGATTTTCGACGAGGGCTCCATTTGTGAAACACCGATTTCCATTCCTCGATCCATTGTTCTTTTCAATAAAAAATTGTGTTGACGTGCAATAATAACAGATACGATTATAATTCTGACGGCGAATGTTATATCGTACTATTACTATTCTTTTCAATATTGTACATCTAGATTAAGTTTTTTTTTTTTTTTTAAATAGACATACATACACACCCGGGAGAACTGATAGTCTTTGTTGTCACGATACAATGCGGCCCCGCGTGTTTTTTTATTGTTACTAGCACGCTTATATTTTTATATTTTTTATCCGTATTCACTTGAAAATGGTTTAACAGTCGAAAAACTTTATGGTCTTTTGAAACTAGTTTCTTATTATTATTTTTTAAATCGCTACGTTTCAAACCAGTTCAAATTAAGAAAGCTAAAAAGATCACAGTTTAAACTAAATACTATTCGTTCTAATTGTGCGGTGATTGTCCGGAGTACATAATCGTTTTATAGTTTTCAAAAGAAGAGAATACCTTAGGTAATTTTGTCATATTTAAATAAGGTGGGGGGAGATCTAATAATAATATCGTAATGATCGGTTTTTATTTTATTAGTTTAATCGTTTTTTTTTTTTTTTTTTTTTTTTTTAATACGTCGGATTCGAATTTAGACATTGAAAATAAAAGCTACGCCCGTTTAATAACCCGAGCTTTTATATGTCGGCGATTTCAATTTATTTTCGTCCGAAATAAAATTTCTTACTAGTTAAAAATACTTTTTTTTTTTTTTTTTCGGTAATTTTTAAACGGTAATTTTCTCCATCGATTATTAATTATTCATTAGCAGCGCTGTGGTTTAATTTAAATAAAGTTAGCATTAAACATCATGTATGACGGAGTAGTGTTCGCCAACGAGACTCAATCTTAATTGGTACATTATGTGTAATGGTAGTTTCCTTTTCAATCGGCGTGTCTGTTGAAGGTTATCGTTAATATGAACTAAGAAATGGCAGATTAATGAAAGAAAATTACATTATATACGGTTTACAAAATGCAAAACATAATGCAGAACCAATTATTGTCGAGAATAATGAACTGCGAGCCACTGATCGTGTAAAATACCTAGGAATGCGCCTAAATAAAGGGATAACTTGGCAAGAGACATATTAATAAAAAGCGAAATCAATCGGACATTCAATTTCGTAAATACCACTTGCTTATTGGAATCACCGTTATCCGTACAAAATAAAATACTATTGTACAAAACTATCTTTACGCCCGAGTATGGGTCGTATGCTATTATGGGGTACGGCATTCAATTCAAATATTTCAAAACTGCAAAAGGTTCCAATGAAAATCTATATGTATCACGGTGATAAATGCGCCTTGGTATATTAGAAAAATGATAACGTATATAGAGACATAAAAATAGAAACTGCGAAAGATGTAATAAGGGGGGGGGGAAACATATGCACATCGCCTAAGATCGCACCCTAATCTGCTTTAATGAATCACCGAACAAAATAGATTAGGCGTATTTTATTTAGCAGTCTTCGATTACTTGATATATCGCAAAGTTTATTTAAAAAATTGATAAATGGTTAAATAAATAGATTGTCGTCTGGACGTACTTTAGAATAAATTTATAATCCGATTTCAAAGTCTTTAAAAATAAAACGTTCGCTTATTTACATATATCGCATTTTTCTTTTTAACAATTAAAAGAATATACATTTATACATTTACACCGTAACAGGGATATATATATATATATATATATATATATATATATATATATATATATATAATATTTCAAATTATTCAGATTTTTGTTTAAATTATATCCTGTCGACTATTCATTTTTCTGAAATTATGTTACAGATGCTGTACTTTCATTAGCAACAAATGTGTAATAATTCAATCGGTATGTAAATAAAGCGCATTATTTTTCTTATGTTATTTAACCGATTACAAGTATTCTCATTTCTCGTCGAAGTGTGTAATAATTCAATCAGTATGTAAACAAAGCAACTTATCTTAGTGCAATGGATTTAATCGATCGATAACGCGTTCTATTATTTAAGACTGTTTATTAATATAATTAATTACATTAATAATCGACTATCAACAATTATTATTCTCATCGTTGTAAAATTTAAAACATATATATTCTTCGTCATTTGTTCATATAACTAGAGGTATATATTATCGTTGTTGTTTTTTTTCAACTAGTCTCGAGGCTAAATTTGTCCGCGTGTAAAGAAAAATTTATAATAACCTCTAAGCTAGTTAATGATTTTTACCTTGCTATTCTCGTAGATATTTGTAGTTACCTAATTTGATAGTAGTAGTTTATATAATCGCATTTTTAAATCTTGTACAATTCACAATTCGCGTTGATTAATAATGTAAATTTTTATTAAAAAATTCTCCTCGCGAATTCTCATTCGTTTATTATTATTATGATAATTACCTTACATTGTACAGGCGCCGGCTGAATCTAGCAAATAGCAAGGCTAAATCAAACTGCGAATGGAGGAAGTAGAACACATCCTGGATACGGCAGGAAGAAACTGTTTTTTTTTTCTCTTGTATCAGTTTCCCGCGGTTATGTAGGACGTATTTATGAAATACACTAACTTTCGCTATTTGCTCGGAAGAGAAATTATATAAAAATTAATATCGGTATAAGGAGGACGTAAATAATGAGGACAGATTATATTAAATAGCTATATCGGTATCGAAAGTAAAATAAGGAAACAGAAGGGGAATTCGGATATTGGACATATTAATAAGATAAAAAAATATGCAAGAAAATAAGTCGGTTGTAGAGCCTTGAATAGGCATTTAAAAAAAAAAAAAAAACACGATCGGTATCAACCACCATGTCGCGGATGGATAGATGAGAGCACAAGAAAGAATACGCATTTTAAACGGGCGAATGTGGGAGTACTCGGATGATATAGTCCGCATATTGTTTACGCATCGTATTCTGTTTTATCCGAGTATCCAGTTTATAAAGTCGAGGAAGAGAGTATATAGTGGGATGAATAAATTTAAACTACAAGAAACTGACCACGGTGTGATGTTTTGAAATATTCTTTACGAGCAGTTTTGATAATAGTAAGTAAATCGATACAAGGTGAGTAGGAATTAAAGAAGTTAAAATATCAGAAAATCTAGCAGTCGCGTCAGCAAGGGGTATTCCCTATACCGAGTGGCCAGGAACGCAACTCAACTGTTATACCGAGATTACGTAGCTGAAGTAAAGATGATTACGTATTCTAAGTATAATTGGACGAGAACGATGATTAAAAGTTGAGTATTTTAAAGGTATAGAATAACCTTTACGAAAGTACAAGGATATTTCTAGAAGAAAAACCGTGTTACACGTATACTTAAGATATTGAAAAATCGGCATAGATTCAACAGAAAAGATTCAAGAATTAATAAAATTTTCTTAAAATGATTTTAGCGATTGGTAACGAAAGTAGAACTAACGATAAGACATTTTGACCTATCTGTGCAAAAATTCGGTCTCATTTATCATTTCCGGTGGAAATAAATACGGCATTAGTAATTAAGCATTGGAACGCGCGTTTGTTGAATTAAAATGTGTCCAGACTTATATCGGTGGTGATAATACTGTTGTAGAAAGTATTGAAGGAAGAAAGAACAACATCCTGGAATCTAGAGAGATTGTAACACATATGTGAAGTGGTAAATCTTCAATTACGATTAGAAAAGTTTGAAAGAAAGAACAAGAATTGATCAGCTAATCTAGTTTTACGCATATTAAGGGGTACACTTTAGACGTAATCTGTAATAAGAAGAAATGCCAAAAGGCTGAAGACAGAAATTTCGGATTTAATCGAAGAGATACCTACCTGAGGCGTTTGCGAAGACAAAAAACTATTGTAGTATTGAAAATTGCGGATGAGTAATTTATAAAACTGACTCAGGACTATCGGATCGCCAATATAAGTAATGCGACTAAGAGTTTTCATCGGGTGAGTCTGTTTGAATGTTGTCAAAGACGAAGTCAAACGCGCCGTTGAGCAACATAAAAGGTGTTTTTGGAATCTCATACAAATACGCCGTCCATCCTGAAAGTAAATTGATTTATAATCAAATTTTGAGACCAGTTTGACGTTATAGCTGTCAATTATCGATTATTCAACGGTTTAATCCTCCGGACGGTTAACGCTCCAAGAAGACCTGGAATTAAATTTGTTCTGGAATAATATCCAGCGACGCAAAAAATTGTGCTCAAATGACGACCGGGTTTCTGGATAATTCGCTAGAAGTTCGGCGGCTGACAGAATCAAGCCGATGGACCTAGCCTAGGAGATAAATTTTAATGACTGTTTTTTTTTTTAGCACTTGCCGATGGGTATGCTGCTAATCGTGCCATCTGCGTAAAATATTAAAATTGCCAAATAGCTACCACGAGCTAGGTGCAATTTAATTAAAGGGGAAAAAAATCAATTCGTTACATAACGGTCTTCAGACACGCCGATTGAAACGAACCATGACATTTGATCTTAATTTAGTGGGTGTTAACTCCTCTCACTCTTACTTCATATTTTGTAACAATAGAGGCCACAGTTGTAATTATGTTATTATAAAACGGAAAAAAAAATCATTTAACGTACTATCGTAGGTAAAGAAGGTAAGGAACATTTTGTTTGAAAAAATAAAACGAAAGTAGTTTAATATTTCTTTTTTCGAAAAGTCCATTTAAAAAAAAAAGACGATAGAGAATTAATTTGTTTGCGCGAAATAGACGCTTCGAGGAGATGAACTAGTATCGCGAAAGAAAATTCATTATCGAGACTAGTAAGAAAATTTCCCAACGGTATACCGGAGAAAAATTTGGCTGTTCGTCTCGTCTAGAATGTTCTAATAGGAAAAATTGATCGTAACCACGGTACGAAATTACAAAATTCGCGAAATTTGAACGAATTGACAAGAATCTGTTGTTTCAATGAAAGATACAACCTATTTCTTAAATCGCGCGAACGTGAAAACACGAATAGTAATTGAGAATGAAATAATAATAAATAATAATAATTATTATTTTTTTTAATATGACACATTTCACGCGGTAATGGTTGGGACTATATTTTGTCATTCTGGCTGTTGTCTTTAAATATAAGTACACTTTGCAAACGACTTTTATACCCAAGTTTGAAATACTTATTTACATGTTTACGAGAATATATAAGCGATATATGTCGATTGACTATATAATTTTCTTATTTTTAAGCATCGGTATTATACACTTTATTTTCTTTTTATTTATTCCTTAGTTTTATTTATTTATTTATTTATTGTTATTTCATTTGCATATACATACATACATATACATATATATTAATAATAGAAAATGTAAAATTTTGTTTTACAAGTTTAGAAATGAAATATCAAATAAAGATTAAAATTAAAATACACTTTTTATAACCCAGTTTATATGTTTATAACCGAGCATCATTTCTTCTTATTACAGTTACAGTAGCGCCGAATATTCGCTCATCGCCCCGATACACCGTTCGTAATCATGGCCAATGAGTCCTTTAGTATCCATTCCACCGACTTTCGACCGATTAATTATACAAACTTCTGCAACAACATCGGAAATTGATACGATAAATTTTTAATAAAGTTCTCTCAGCGAAACCTTTGTATTTACGGATGCGAGGCAAAATGACATTTGTTTACGAGAAATTTCAACGATTAGAACTGAAAAAATTTAGAAGTGAGACGATTCACTTTCTCCGCAATAGATTCGTAGATGGCGCCACGGCGGATATTTTCGATTTTATTTCGCCTTAGAAATTGCGAAATTCCGCGTTCTCATTGACACTTTTTAAATAAGACCGTTTCTTCGGACTTTAAAAATTTCGAAAGACCTCGAATTGCACACTGTCGTTCATAGTTTTGCCATCGATACATCTCTATACATACGATCTATGTCTCCTTTTTTTTTTTTTTTTTTTTAAATTATTATTATCGTAAATTGAGAGGGTGGTTTCAGCCATTGCTGTTGCTTTTACACGTTAAATGAAAACATTACTTTTACTTTTTTAAATTATTTTCTTGATAACGAATCCAAGACTGCGATTATTTTCCATATTCGTTATGTTCTCATACGGAATAAATCGTTCTATTCGAAATCGAAACGACTTGTTCTCGAAGTACGAGATGTTAGGTTTAGTCGGGAATTAAACGTATTTAGCCCCGGTATGCAGACGCGTTTTAGAACATATTCCCCCCTTGTAATTCCGAAAAAGATTTTTTTGGTGTAACATGTCAGAAATCGCTTTATTTCATTGAATACCACACAGCTTCACCTGTTCCTACGATTAAAAATACGACTACAAAGGAAACGTCTAGCCGTACATTTGTGTGTGATGAGTACACATAGTCTAATCGAGAAGTAAGTTTATAAGTGAATTAAAACGATAAGTTACATTTCGAAGCGGTTGGAAATATTCGACGGTCGCTTAGAGATCCGAAAGTCTGATATTTCTATCGCCTCCTAAAATCGTTTCATTTCATTCGCTTTTTCTGCAACGCCTATAGAACCTATTTATGCCGCTGCGGCGATTATTATTATTATTATTTGTTTGTTTGTTTTTTATTTCGGCATTCAATTTATTTTTTAAAATTTTCATTACAAACTTTCGCTGCAGTCGTTCGATCATTAATAGTTAATGAAAACAAACTTAATATTGATCATTGAGCAATGCTTAAAGATACGAAAGAATTTTTTTATTTATTTATCGAATTTTTATAGTACGTACGTCGGTCGAACGTCAACTAAAAGATGCGAACAAAAAATAAGACCGCGTCGAACAGTACTTAAATTTTCCGTAAATAATTTATTAATTTTTAAAAGCTTCCCTTTTTTCAATAAGAAAAAGGCTTTTCGTAATTCCCCGCCTGCCCATGGTGGAGACAAACGAACGAAGGATTATACCGTTTGTAAAAGTGGAATTGTCTTAGGTATACAGCATACTAACGTTAGTATTTGTTGTGAAGATTATATATTCCCCAAAGCAATATACTCTTATTGTTTACACCCGTACTATATAACAAAAAACAATCAGTAAAAGTTTTTTCTTCATGAAAACTTAAATCGCAAAGTTTTTCGTCTGTTAGGCCATTATCAAGCGAATATTTGAAAAAATGATAAAAATATAAAATGAAAAATATTAATTTGACACTTCACAAAAAAATCAGTAAAATCAAAAACAGTATTAAATACGACAATCTGACGGTGAATGCGGTAAACAACGCAATCAACTATAGGTAATATAAATTTTTTTACATATCAGCCAGTAAAATAATTTTTTTTTTTAGTTTAAAATTTTTTGCGCAAAACTTCTTTATATGATTTTTGCGGATACTCCGAGACATCTTGTTGTCCAATATCAGACCAAGGTATTGTATCGTCGATTCAGATTGAATGGCAACTATTTCAAGTTTAATATTATTGACTTGATGAGCGCATTTGCGAATTTTACAAAAATGCATTGCTGTAGTCTTGCCGGTTGAGAAACGTAGCCCGTTTGTGGAGCACCGGGAGGCTAATTTGTTAGTTCATTCCTGAAGTACCGCTTCTCTCGAGAACACTGTTCTGCAGGTTACAGAGATGATAAGGTCATCAGCGAGTAATAGGTATCTTTACAGGAGATTGTATGTTTTCTGTTAAATCGTTTATATCGATGTTAGTACCGATCCTTGAGGTACACCATCGGTCACGGATTGATGATAGCGTTTTTCTTTTCGAATGATGAATTTTCGATTCATTAGGAAGTTTTTGATAAATACGGTCACGTTACCTAGTTCCCGCGACGACACAACTGATGTAGGATAGAATTCCGTCGCACGCTTTTGACAGGTGAAAAAAGATTGCTGACGACACATAAAGTTAGCTAGTTTGCTGGTGCTTCTCACACCGTATGTTGTGTAATTTATACATCTGATTTTATTTAGAGCGAATGTGTCTAAATTTACACTGACGAATATATATATATTTTTTTCAAATACTATGCAAAGTACACGACAAGTGTGATAATAGCTCTCTGCAAGTGATATTTTAACATTGGAATAATGACGGATATTCTCAGGCTTGCGAAATTAATTTTTTCGTTGGTTAATATCCTTATTGTAATCATCTGATTTATCTAAATAAATGTTTCTATCTTCATACTAAGTGCGCATTTTTTAGGAATACAATAACTCGATTTCTGCTCACGCGAGAAGCCGCTATTAATATTGTTCCAACTAAATGTTTCAACGCCGATAGGTAGTCTGATGTTTTATATTCTAAATTTAAAATTGTTCCGCGAGTAAATTCGATATGTACATACGGACTAGTGTGAGTGATCAAGTGTGTATTCGTGGGAGTTTGAAGTTAGGCAAAAAAATATATATATATATATATCGGTTATTAGATAAGTTTGTATCGTTTTACGACTAAGGAAAGTAACTAAAATTTGAATACAGTAGTTCCTTATTTCTTGAAAATAAAATTGTTTTCATTTTTTATTTTATCTGACAATTTATTCGGCGAACTACGCTCGTCATATTTTGAATTTAAATCAGAAAATGTAATCCTTTTCTTCTGCCATTTTCTTCTATTGGAATCATCATTATCATTATTTTTATCATCGTCGTTTTCGTTATAGTTACTGTTTATTCGCGCTCATATCTACATATATATATATATCCTCGTGCGATACGTAATTCGAATACATTTAATTAATAATCCATTGTATTTATCATTACACGCACATTATTCCGGAGTATAATTTATATATTCATCATCATGGGTGTTTCAGTCATTTGACTGGTTCGCCCCTATCGTCCAAGTCCTCCACCTTTTCCTATCCGCTGTCTGTCTTTTTAATTCCCCATAGGTCTTAATATTTGCTTCCTTCTTGACTGTGTCTATCAGCGTCTGTCTTGGTCTTCCTTTCGGTCTGCGCATCGGTATTCGCCCTTCTATAACATCTTTTAGTAGGCTATCATGCCTTAACACATGTCCGATCCATTTTAGCCTAGATTTCCTGATCGTTTTCAAGAGTGATCTTTCTTCTTGCACTCTGTGGGAAACTTCTTGATTAGATACCTATCGACCCATGAGATTTTCAATAGTCGTCGCCAGCACCATGTCTCGAAAGCTTCAATTTTTTCCTTATCTCTTTTATTCAAGTTTCCGCCGCATAAAGTGCCACTGCCCAGACATATGATTTAACTATACGTTTACGTAATCCAATGGAAAGCGTGTTCTGCGTAATTATTTGTCTTTTTCTCATGAATGCCATTTTTGCCATTGCAATTCTTTGTCGGATTTCGTTGGTGCAATATACGTTCTCTGTTATTATATGTCCTACATATTTAAAACATTTAACTTGTTCCAATTTTTGATCACCGATTGATATGCTCATTTCCATTGGATTTTTACTCATGTACATAACTTTGGTCTTTTGAATATTTATATTCATTCCGTATTTTCCTGCTACGTAGTTTAATCTATGTACCATTTTTGACACGCCCTCCTGGCTTCCTGCCAATAATACTTGGTCATCTGCGAACTTTATAATTTTTATGCATCGTCCGCCTATTTTTACACCTTCTTGAACGTCATCTAATGCTTCCCTTTATTATAAATTCAGAGTAGATATTGAAAAGCGCTGGTGATAACAGACATCATTGGTGCACACCTTTGGTAATTTCTGTTTCATACAATTTATTCCTCTATTTTACCATCGCATTTTGATTCTTGTATAATTTCTGTATCAGTGATATGAGTTTGACCGGAATGTTCACCATTTTTAAAATTTTAAATAGTTGGTTCCATTCTACTCTATCAAATGCTTTCACATAATCGACGTACAGGGGCGTATTACCCCAATGCCAAGAATGCCATGGCATAGGGCGGCATGTAGGACCAAAAATAAATTTTGTTAACAAAAAAAATTAATTTTTTTAGTTTTAAATCAGATATATTTATCACAAAAAATACAAGTAATTATTTTATAGTACGATTTTTCTTGACTTTCTTAAGGCGAATTCTTCGATCAAATTTTCAAAATTTTGTAGGTATAGAAACTTTAAAAATATATGACAATAAATTAATTGGACGGACATCATTAACTTTGCTAATAAACATCATTACTTTTTCTATCAACTATAATTATTGAAACAGTGTAAAGTTTTCAAATGTAAATTATTTATTATACAGTAAATACAAAAATTGATTATTTTTAAAAAGTTTTTATTTTACTCATACCATAGACTTTAAATTTTTTATTTTTGTGTTTAAGAATAGTAAAACACTTTTCAGAAAATAAAATTTTGTAACCGAACCAACATATTTGAGTAACAAAATTTTGGAAAATCGATGGCCTTACATGGGGCGGCACCACTTGTGTGGCGTAGGGGCGACAAAAGTTGAAATACGCCCCTGTCGACGTAGCGTATATATATTTTACCGTTTAAATCTGTTATTCTTTCTTCAAGGGTTTGCAATGCTGCGATCGCATCTTTTGTTGATGTTCCTCTTCTAAAACCATACATCATCAATAAATGGTTCTATATATTTTTCTATTCTGTTTTTTTATAGTTTGCAATAAGATTTTCGACCTCGGAAGTCGTCTGTTTTCTTCCGCTGCCCCTGCCGACATCATCGACTGAATTAACATCTTTGATCCCGGTTAACGTATTTTGCAATGGACTTGTCATGATAGGTTTACATGAGTATAGATATATATAATATAAATTTAATTGCAAAAATTAGTTAAAATCACTAAACGTTTATTTTCTTGAAAAAATCACAAAGCTTTTCAGCAATTACGCCATTATCAAATGATATTTAAATAAAAATAAAGATTTAAAAAATAAAAACACAAAAATATAAATTTAAGATCACAAATTTACAAGTATAAAATGAAGAATAGATACTAAAAACAATCTGACATTAATAAAAAATATGTGTAAAGAAGAAGCAGAAAGAACTTTATTCAAACAGTACGATACACGTATGTTCAGTATATTCTTAATGGTAACTACTTGATACCTTTACATTTAATATTTTATAAAACTGATGCTGCATTAGAGCAATCATAAAATATAATATAAATATATATAGGAAAAAGCAAATAAAAAACTTGCAAGCAAAACAAACATGGGAATGTAGCAGGGGTAGTTAGGTACGTATGTACATGCACACACACACACATATACATGTGATCTCACATATACGTGTATATCATGCGCGTACATATGATATAGAAGTAACTGTATAAATAAAATGTATATATGTATGTATATATAATATATGAAAGCATAGGGAAAAATATGAAGAATCGCTAATTAAATAACGTACAAATATAATAGAAATTAAAATGGAAATATTTCATGAAAGAAAACAGCTCGTTTATTTATAATGTTTTTTTTTCTAAAGAACGTAAATCCATTTGCGTACTAAAAAAAAATAAATATACCTTCATAAATTTGTACGGAATACACTAGTTTCTAAGAAATATATATCAACGAATTACAGCGATAAATTCGTTCTCGACATAATTCTACTCCGATATATGCTACAGGATTATATATGAAGAACGACGGTAGTTATGTAAAGATTTCAGAACGATTCCATTCAGTAAAATTCGCCCCAAACACCTTCGCGAAAACCTGTACTGTATGCGAAAATATTTCGAAGTAGATTAAACCGTATCTTTCTGTAAATCTAATTAGTGTTAATCTTTATACGCAAAACTCGTAAATTACGTTCGCATTCGGAAGCTTTTAAATAGACCGAAGGATGGAAGAGATTAAAATTCGTAACCATATTATACTTTTACAAGGTGCCGGTATCTCTGTTAAGCTGGCATCTTGATCACGCTGGCATTATTAGAGGGAATTTAATGTACAACATACCTCGGTTAATTTATTGCTTTCACACCCAGCATTGATCTGTCTATTATTAAGACAACGCATAAAGAATACTGGAGAACTACTTAGAATAATCCCTATAATGTTACACGATATAAACTGTTTGAGACTGATTTTCCTTGTCTACCCGGGTTCTAGTGTGTCTGCTCCGTGGTTCTATTGTTATCTAGACTACGCTTTGCGAAAAATCGTCTCCGGCTACACTTTTTCAAATGCATCTCGTTGCTTCTCCGTTCTGTTGACATTCTTCAGATATTCACTGTATCCCAGACGCAAATCACATTTTCCTGGAATATAAACATTACCGCTCCCCTCGTAACACCTATAATCATCACGTCTCCCTTGCACGTTCCTTTACCTATCAATATAACTTTCTTCACGTAACACGCACATAACAATTATTTATATATTAAAATTAAGATAGTTTTATTTTAAATGTTGATATATATCGGAGAGTAGTTATGAATTATAAATAAAACGAAATAATAACAGTTTACTATAAAAAATTTTTATTTGCGCAAAGCTTTTCGACGGTTATGTCATTATCAAGCATACACAATAAACGTAACGTTTACACTTGCTATTAGTTTATTAGATAACATCGAGGACATTAGACGACTATGCCGACTAACGCCCATAGATCCGTTTAAGTTTTAACTAGCAACTACTAAGGGCAATTCATTGTCATAAATGAATGGCGACCGTACACATAAAAAAATACTATCATCACAATCGCTTATTGGCCGCCTAGGTCAAATTGCGTTTGTAATATTTTAAAAAAAAAAAAGTGTTACAAACAGCATTTATTTTATAGATTTGAATATGTTTGATACATACACACAAATGTATATGTTGATCGGAAAGATACATACAATAGCAAGTCCCGATTATGTATCTATATTAACTTTAGTGGTGACATTTTGTGAACACCGTTAAAAGTTCCGTCAAAACTCGACCTGCGCATCCATGAACAATGTACTCAATGGTTTTTTGAGCCTGTCCGCAATCACAGTTAGCGTCATTTTTAATTTTGCATCGCGCCAGCAACTTGTTACAAAGCCAATTTTCATTCAGAATGCGATTCAGTTGTACCCATTCTCTTCGAGTTAAGTTAAAATCATCCAACATATCAGCGAATGTGACCAGTTTCCGGTTATCTGGATTTGAACGCATCTCATTCCATCTTGTTAAAGTTCTTCGCAATCATTAACCCCGGATACGCGTCTACGGGATTCCACCTAGTGCAATGCTTTTATAGCGGCTGAAGTGTCCAAGAATTGGAGGCGAACTCGGTATAAATACTTCGCACAATCGGTTATTTCGGTCATAGAGAATGCACATTTTCTTTCGACAAGATTTGTTTAACGATTATTTATGCGACTTTTTTAACGTTGTTCAATGTTATATATTAACTATAAGACGGCGATAATAAATTTGTTCTATTGTTCCAGAAGATTACCGGTGAAGGAGATTCGATAAAATTCAGAGGAATCGTCGACGTTTGGATAATTGGAAAAATATTTCATCGCTCACTGCGCGATTTTGATCTTTATTTCGGATTTATTTCAATATTTGGACGTAATGCTGATATTTCAATTTGCATTTCTCAATCAGCGAGAATCTTTAAAACGTATAATCGGAAAACTCGTAATTAATCGAGATATCGTTAGATTACCGTATGTGCAGAAATGCTTTGTTAATGTTGTTTGTCTTAAGACGTTAATTTATCAAAAATTTAACGTCGAATCGATGTTGAGAAGGAAAAGTCAAAGTTAAGAAGAAAATTATTCCTTTTCTTAAACGAGCTAATCACGGTGTAAGGAAATTCAAAATATTTTTAACAAAAGAGGCGATTTTAATTGCGAACCAAAAATTATTATAAAAATTTTTTTGATAATTTGGTAGATTTATATATACCGTATGAAATAATGTACATATTTATTTAGGGTTGTACTTTGTACCTCTCCGGCCGACTTCCTAACGGAACGGGTCGCATGATATCGGTAAATAGGTAGGAAAAGGTGGATGAAGAAGGCAACAAATAGTTAACATTTGTTTCGGAAAAACTAGACCTGTTCTCCGATTCAGTTGCCCCTAATAAGAAATTATAGATCCAAATCTAACAATACATCAAGATGAATGGTCAGAAAGACTAAAATAGAGAAATCCCGCTCACAGATTAGCTATAAAGTTCTTAGTAGAGGGTTTGTCCCAGTCTGGAAGAAAGAATGGAACCAAAAGAACCCTGATAGAAACAGACAGACAAACACCGGATAGCAAGCCACTAGGCTTTAACCTAGAGCGAAAAAGTTGGATGCGCTTGAATTGCATTCGAACGGCCCATGGACGTAGCAGTCATACGTTCGCAAAGTGGGGTTTCATATCTGATTTTCGCAAAGTGGGGTTTCATATCTGATTTTCGCAAAGTGGGGTTTCATATCTGATTTATCTTGCGACTGCCAACAAGAAAACCAGACAATGGATCATATTCTGAACTAATGACCACGTAGATACCTTAGCGGTAGATGGAAGGGTATTCAAGCAGTATTAAGCACGGCTATTTACACCATTTGGATATGATCATTTAAGCTACCCATCGACATGATACATCATCATTATCATAGTTATTCGTTGCGCGCGGTTTGCTATTATTATATTTTATTTAATTGTAATAATCTGAAAACGAAGTAAATGTTGAAAAAGCTTCTTTTTTTTTTAATTTATTAAATAATTTTTAGCGATTTTCTGTTACTAGTAACTTCATCGCGCGTTAAAAACGAACTATATTATTACCTTCTGTTTCTACTTATAACGTGGCAAACGCATTCGTCTTATAGGTTGCGCGAAAATTTTAGTCAAAGAAAAAATGTACGAAATCAGAATAAATAAAAAAAAATCGATTTTCGTTCGTTTGAATGATTTTAACTTGTTTCTTCAAAGAGAAATATTTTTTATTTTTAAATACATCCGCGAGCAGACGGATTTAAAGAAAAAAAATAGGTTTCAAAGTGAACTTCTATTGGCGCATTGTATATGGGGAGTTAACGCGTAAAAAGAGCACGCGAGAAAAGGCTCGCACACAGAGGCCTTTAGGCAGTCAAGATTTGAATGAAATAACGAATAGCCGTGCGCTCATGCGCAAAAGAAAATACGAACACGCAACAAATTTTTACATGTATATATCTACATCTATGCTATCTGTACTATCTATACTATCTATTTCTATATATCTATACTAATATATAAAACTGTAGTGTCTGTCTGTGAATAATCACTGTATTGGGCTATTTTTATCACGCATGAACAGAACAACTATTTCTTTAAATTTTTGTCTCTCTGTCTGTTCCGATTCAACTCAAAAACTATTAGCGCAATAATGATGAAATTTGCTTAGCTCATAGCATATATTACCGAATTCGTCCTAAGCTTCGTTTCACATTGATATCACAAACAGGATTTAGTTTTTAATGGACGGATATATATATATATATATATATATATATATATATATATATATATATATATATATATATGTAATACATATACAATATTGCGTTAGGGGCGTGGGCGAAATAACGGACATATGTATATATATACATAATACACGTATACTATGCTATATTAATATATGAACCTGTTAATAGAAAGTGACAGCGATATGGTATTAAAAAAAATAATTAAACAGTGAAGCCATTATATATATATATATAGTCACGACGTTCGACAACGAACAAGATGATTTATGTGTAAAAATTTGTATTCTTTCTCTTGCGCATGCGCGCATAAACGTTATTTCGTTGTGTATGTGCGACATAGATTTGTGAACGAAAATATTTGAGTCATTGCCACGACACGTCAATAATAGCGGACAATGCGTGTGAAATTTCCACGAAATTGTGTTTAATCTGTTTGGGAAAACGTTTTTAAGTTTGACTTGTTTCGTGCGCTCTAAGACGCGGATGTTTTTTTATTCGAAATTTTCTACATCGTACGAGTGATGTCCCTCTGTCTAGTTTCGGTAAAAAAAAATGTTTACCAAATATTTAGAATCTTTTACGTATGTGTTCGTATCGAATTTAATGAAATTCGCGAATTTTGTTGAAATATAAATTTTCCTATTCTTCCGGAATAATGCCTGTTATTAAACCACGAAGTGATTCCGAAAAAATGTCTCGTTCAATATTCCTTAGAGCAGCAAAATCGGGAGCAGCAGCATCGTCATTCAAAATATCGCTGTCTTTCCATCAATATCTACTGCCGTAAGTAAATCATATACATTATCCGGTTAATTTTTAGAATCGTTTTTTTTTTTTTAAACAATAACAGAAAATATTTGGGCAATTTTATTAGAATTGTGTAAATTTTCATTATGCATACGTATTGAGATCGCATATACCCAGTATATGGATACAAGTATGTAATCAACAATCGTAACGAGTGAATAAAAATATTCCGCGTTTTTAAAATATATAATTGGAAATGAAGATAAAAAAAGTGCCAGGAGATGAATGATATTCGCGAGAAAGTTAACTCATTTAAAAGGGTTATCTTGGAGAATGTGAAGAAGAGTGTTAACATGTGGACGGAGAAAAGAAAACTGCAGTTCAACCTGAAGATGAAAGAATACTGGAGGTGAAAAAGGAAAATTCGGTGATTATTGTTTTTGACGTGGTCCATAGTTGACCAAAAAAAAAGAAACAATAAATTACACGCACACACACACACACACACACATATATATATATATATATATATATATATATATATATATATATATATGTATAATGTATATGAACGTGGAAACTATTTACATAAAGTTAAATTTCACATTTTTTAAAAGTTGAATATATTGGAGAGTAGTGATTTTATTAATTAATTATAAACAAACAAAATAAAACACAATCACTAAAAGTTTTTAATCGCGAAGCTTTTCGACAGTTACGTCATTTTCAAGCGCGAACTAAAATTATTACATCTTTTTTATGACGTAACTGTCGAAAAGCTTCGCGATTAAAAACTTTTAGTGATTGTGTTTTATTTTGTTTGTTTATAAATTCACATTTTTTGCAATATTAATAAAAATTAAACTGAAAACATTTTATGTTATGCGTTGGTTTAAATCGATATTCTCTATTTACCTAGGATGTAGCGAAGTCAATTTTTTTCGTTTCTTTTTTTAAATATTCGTCGGTGGGTTTCAGATTTTTCAATTTCGCAGAAAAAAATCGGCACTTCGAAGAGGGTTAATTTAATAATATATTGGACTAGAGATAGCGCTGGTAGAAAATAAGAATTGATAAATTATCAATGCAATTATAGTAGAAACGTTAAATAGTATTGAAAGGTTATACACGTTGCTTAGAAAAGTTTGGTAAATTTATCGACAAAAATACGATTAAAAAAAAAAAGTTAGGAACATTGTGCAATTTAGCTACGGGGTGATATCGAAAAAGTAGTTGAAACGCCTTCATCATTCTCTGCGGAGAACTTATTTTCTATTCACACATACACACACACACACATATATATATATATATAATGTAAATATACGAGCCATCCCCCCCTCGTAGTCTTTAATACGAAACGCTAATGCGCTCGGATAGATGTACGTAGTTAAAATGAAATGACAAACGTGGCAGAATAAAAGCGAAAAAGAAGCGACCGATAAAGAATCTTTTCAAAGTAGCGGAGGTTAGTTTTCTGAAGGAAGGCGCGTGCGTGTATAGGAAAAATTATAAAGATGCGTATAGGGGGAAATTGTCTTAGTCTGTTCGAATGGGACGATGATAATAATGCCAGCAGTTAGGTGTTTAGGCTTGGGGTAATACGGGTGAAGGGATCGACAGATATTTCGTTTGACGGGGTTGTTGGGTAGAGTTCGGAAAGTGGCGGAAAGAACTGTTCCTCGCAATTACTAGGCTGCTGATAAGCGGAATCGTCGTAGTAAAAGTAAAGGACGGTCGTTTGTGCGAAGCCATTCGCAAAGGAGTGAGTATCGGCCTGTATATAGGTGTGCATGCCTCGTACATATATCGGCGCATACAGAGATGTGAAAAATTAATGTTTCTACGCTAGTCAGTGTGGTATTCGAATAGTGGCGTAAAATGAACGCCCATTCGCTGTCAAAGTTACTTTATTTGAACACGTGTTTTTATCGCGTTGCTAGTCACTTCGAATTCGTATCGACTGCTTTAAACGACCGATATTATAGAGAATAATTAGGAGATTCGTCGTAGTTTTGGACGTTTTCCCGGACTAAGATAACCGCGGAAATTCAGGTAAGCTTATTTTTTCTAGTATTGATAGCTACGTTTGTAAGTGGAGTAAAATAATCATAATTTTCCCCACCGGTTTAATTGCTCAATCGATAGCGATGACGGATACGATCGTGTTAAAAAAATTTCGAATTTGATTCTATATAATATAATGTTGAAGAGAATCGTTATTTAGTTCTCTTCGAATCCAAAGAAATTTTTAATAATTTCAATAGTAATAGATTAATCTCGAAAATTTTAAAGAAAAATAATGTTGAAAAACACACCAAATTAGCGCTATTTCGCGGAGGTACTAATCATTACTATGAAAATGTGATTTTCGATATAAAAATAACGTACCCACATGGATTAATCATCGATACAATTTCAAAGCCTGGAAATCCTCCTTCGGCAAAAATTCGTATTCTCTTAATTTGTCTAAATAAAGGATAAATTTTTTTATATAAGCTAATGACGAAATAAAAATTATAATTTATCTGAAATAAATGTATAATATATAATTTTACAATAAACCTTGCAACTAACTTTATAATTTTATTAATACGCGATAAATTATTATTTTTTTTTTTATCGATAGCGACACTGAGTAATTACGATAAATATATATATATATATATATATATATATATATTGCAATCTGGCTGATGTAGCCGATAAGCAAATGGGATGTGAATTATGACAGGATGGGAGACGTCATTCAACAATGACACTCCGAACTACCTCTCCAATTATTTAAACCGATGGGGATGTGCCATAGTTTAATCTACGTGGTTCCTTGACATGATTTAATAAATCTACAGCCAGCTGGTTAGGGTGACCTCTAACCTGTGCAAGTAATCTTTACTGCAATCTCGAACTACTTATTTGGTACTTTTAGGTCTTTATGCAAATTTTCATTTCGTATATACCAGGCTATTGGACTTAGTATTTTTGATTTGAATCGCTGCACCATTTTTGATATTCGATGTTGATGCTGTCCCCCAGAGTGATATGCCATATGTCCACATCGACTTAATAACTGCCCTGTAAAGCAATAATTTCGATTTTAGAGGTAATACGGAAGTTTTGCCCAGGAACAAGTACATGTTTCGCAGTTTAAGTTTTATTTGTTTAACTTTGATCCTGATGTGTTCGTTCCAGGTCAAGTCGGATATCGGATTTTATTTTCCCGTGGAATCGGACAATTAAGACTAACAGATAGACATGTGTTCCGCCTAGTTGTAAATGTAACATGTACTGACTTGAATGAGTTAATTTTAACCCTCCATTGTCGTGCCAAGATGTCCAAGATTTTTCTGACGCCGCTACCGGATCATTATCTCTCGCGAATGTATCACCGGCAAATGCCGCCATCTCCACATTTGTATTTACAGGAAGGTCGAACATATATATGAGAAAAAGGATTGACCCCAAAACTGAACCCTGCGGAAACTCAGCCTCGACAGGATGATCACTACCGAATTTAATTTGAAAAAATCTGTGACAGGTATGAGGACAATAGCGTGTAGTTGTGACAGAGTGCGTTTTATCTTTGAAAGTAACCTTTCTTACCATACACGATCGAAGGTCTGACTGACATGCAGAAAGGCTGCAGAACAATACTGCTACTTTTCAAAACGATTACCGATGTATTTTTGCACTCTATGAATCTATTCTAGAATGCCCAGGATGAAACTCAAACTGGTAGTTTGGAATCGTACCCTGTAGCTGTTTTGTTAGTTCAGTCAGCAATGATTTTTCGAATACTTTTGATACTATCGGTAGAAGATTAATAGGTCGATATGACGAAGCATAGTAAGTTTACTTGGTTTTGGTATCATAGTTACTTGAACGATTTTCCATTGTGATGAATAGTAGGCAACCGTATGATAGCGTTGAATATTGTGGCTAATTAATAATGCATGGGTAGTTAATATCCCGAGTTGCAGCCTCCTTTGGGGGTATTTAACCATGTCGCTTTTTGCAATGTATGATTCAATTATTCAATCCAGTATGTGCAGGAGTACTAGTTAGTTTTATTATTATAAAGTTTAAAATTAATTTTCTTAATTATTACTGACCTATTTCTAGTATTATAGGAGAGTGATACGATGAAGAGTTAAATTATGTTTCGACATTAGAGTATAACTTACTAATATACCCTTGCAAATGAAGAAATCAAGTAAATCTAGTATTTTATTTCTGTCTGAGGGCCAGTATGTAGAATGACCACTAGAGAGCACTGTCAATTTTGACTTTGATACAGGCTGAAATAATTCCCGTCCTTTTGGCGTTGTTATTCTGGAGCTAAAGAATGTGTGCTTAGCATTATAATCTCCACCTACGATAAATTTATTGCTTAATGAGTTGAAGGAATCATGAAATTGGGCGTGTGCAATTTTATACCTGGGTGGACAATATATGGATGAGATTGTTTTTATCAGTCCTATCAATTCATTTTATAGTTATTGCTTGAAGGTCAGATAATTGAAAACAGTAGTGTTTTAGGTTACTACGTACTAGAATTGCTGTGTCTCCACGAGGTTTACCATTTGGGTGATCAGCCCGATAAAAATTGTAATTCTTTAAAACATAATAATAATTTTTTGACATAAAGTGTGTTCTCTGAAATTGCACTACATCTAATTTTTGACTAAGAGTAAACATTTCAAGCTCCGATTGACGTTTTTTTCAACCCGTTTACATTCCATGTAGCTATTCGTATTGATCTCATTTTGAAACTAATTTTGGATCACTTAAGAAGTCGTTTTGATCTTTTAAGGCCAATTCACACATTTCCGTCACCGATCCGTTCCGGTACGACAAATCGAATCAACATCAGTGAAATAAAATATTATTTAGAGTAATTTGGTTAGAATGTTCGCACTGTTCCGGTTTAACGATCCGGTTTACCGTCAGTCAGTGTTCAATATCGTTGCTTACGATATTTTTATGTTTACCGGATCAGTGTTTTTGTTTGTAGTTGAGAATGGATACAGAAAAATTAATAAAACTTGTTCGAAAAAATGAAATTTCAATAATTTGTCCCATTAAAAGTATATGGACGTTTGTTTAAAACGAAGTATTTGGTTTAATGTAAGGAATTGAATGTTTCTGGTATATTTTGACTGCACAGCGGCTTTACTTAATTTGTATTATTTGTGTGAACATTTGATATTAACATTTTTTTTTTTTTTTTATTTAAATTCTTCACATCTAGAACTGACTAATACAGTCATTTACTAGATAGTAGTGATGACAGGATCATGATTATCAAGATCAGCCCATCAGCACGATCACGATTTTAACGATTTTATTAATTGAATCATTCACACCAGATCAACAACGTTTCTCCTTTTCAATCTCTTGCGACCTACTCGTTGATGTAAAAGGTTTAGTGCAAGAACGTTTTCATGTCCTTCCAGTCTCGACAAATGATTGGCGGCAGCTAATTTTATTTCTTCTGTAACGTACTTGATTTGTAAATCTTGATGTAACGTATAATTGGATACATACCAAGGTGCTCCCACCAGCGACCTCAGCGTCTTGTTTTGGTAGCGTTGAATTCTACTAATATTACTTTTGGACGCACATCTCCATAGTTCGGCTGCGTACAACCATATTGGTTTTAGCACCATGCGATATACCAACACTTTGTTTGCAACCTGTAGTTGAGAGCGCCGTCCAAGCAGCCAATGGAGTTGCTTTGTTTTTAGATTGAGCTCTGTTAATTTGGTTTTAATATTGCTGCAGCCATGTAAGTGTTTCATCTAGGTGTACTCCAAGATATTTAACAGATGAACATGTGTTTATTTGTTTGTTATTTATAGTTATATGGTAATTTTCTTCTTTGTGAAAATGATGTGAGTGCTTTTATTTTCATTTATTGAAATTTTCCACTTATTCATGCCAGGATATTATTTAAATTATTTTGTAAATTTTCTGCGGACTTTTGTGGCTTCGCATGTGTTGACATAATTGTCATATCATCAGCAAACGTTGCTGTTAGTGCATCATCAGCATCTGGCATATCATAGGTAAACAGTAGATACAATAGTGGACCGAATACACTTCCCTGCGGTACACTGGCCTCGATTTTTTGTATTTGTGATTCAGTTCCATTTACTACCACTCGGAAATACCTGTCTATTAAATAAGATTTCAAGATATTGAAATACTGAGTCGGCAATAGTTTTTTACACTTGTAAAGAATTCCTGGATGCCAAACTTTGTCAAAAGCCTGATGCACATCAACGAAGGCAGCCGAGGTTACTGTTTTATTTTGAAACGTTTCTTCAATCTTGTTAACCAGTCGGTGCACTTGTTGCACGGTTGAGTGGCAAGCTCGGGAACCAAATTGATGATTCGGAATTATATCTTTCCTGCTTAAGCACGTATGTATTCTTTTTTCCAGAAGTTTTTCAAGTACTTTAGCTAAAATTGAAAGGATTGAAATCGGCCGATAAGAGGAGGCATTTTGTGAAGGTTTACCTGGTTTTAGGACCATTGTTACATTAGCAAATTTCCACAATATTGGGACATATTGAATTCGTAAGATAGCATTAAAAATATAGGTTCGCATAACTAACGCTTTCCTTGGTAATTTTAAATACGTCCAGTTATGAGATCATAACCGGGTGACTTCTTATTGCTTAACTTCTTTATTATCCCGTTAATTTCGCGTGGAGAAGTTAGGTTGATTTTATTTGATGAATTATTAGGAGATTGTTTTAAGTAGTCATGAACTGCATTTTCGGCCAGCGATTTTATATTATGGGACTTAAAGATTCCAGATAGGTGTAGGGAAAACAAATCTGCTTTAGCAGTGTCATCTATAATCCAGGTATGTAATTTTAATTTTGAACTAGAAATTCTCGAATATGTACATTCAGGTTTCTGTCAACAGATACTTCCGTATTTACGGATATGTATGAACAGATGATACTTAATATCACGGACACCAATGAAACTGAACTGAACCGGAACGGATCGGAACCGGAAATGTGTGAATGGACCTTTACAGTTTCTTGTGTTTTTTACAAAGTCTTCCCTTCTATTTTTTCCCTTCCATTATCATTTCTATTATTTGTGGGTTTTTTTCTGGTCTTCTTATTGAACTTCTTACTCTATGTCAGGTGTGCCCAAGCTCCTTGATAGTTCGAGCCATTTTTCAAAATTTTAAATTTTTTGCGAGCCGTAATTAAATACGTACTTAAAAGGTATTAAAAAAAAATTCATAACGATTCGAAGTGATAAACACAATGTATTATTTAGGTGGTGTATACAATTTTATTTCTTATAGATTCATACTCATAACTTGAAAAATATTGTACCGCTCGAACGACTTCATAGTGAAAAACACTTTTAATATTAAATCAATTGTTAATAAAAACGAATCGAGTGTAAATAAACTTGTAATAATAAATGCTAAAATCAAATTAAGAATACCGTTTCCTCTTATAAATCTATTAAATTCGAATTAACAACTGCGAGTACGATCAAATAATTTGTAATTTGGAATAGCCGAAATTTCCAGGATAAATAAGAACACATATTGCGTACTACTTAATATTGTCTTATATTATACAATAAAATCGCATTATAAGGAATATTCGAAAGTAAATACATATTGCTTGCAGATAACTGAAATTAATAAATAAGGGGGATCTTGTTAGATTATGTGATATAATTAATTTTATTTGTCGCTAGTTAAAATTAAACTATTATTATTTAATTTTTTTTCGTTATTATTATTATTATTATTATTTACGTAAATTCTCGTGTATAATTTTCAAATAAAAAAAATTGTTTTTAAAAAAATTAATACAATTTTAAATCATCGTCTTAAGTCATCCGTTTAGCTAAAGATTATACCGGTGAGATGTTATTAGTCTTGTATATAAATATATCATAAAGGAGAAAATTTTTAAAAATACATTAAAAGTCAACCACATGTTGAAATAAACGTCAATATCATCCTATATATATATATATATATATATATATATATATATATATATATATATATATATATATATATATATAAAAAATATATATATAAAATTTTGAAAAAGTAAAACCAAATTTATCCAATAAATTATTAATACCGTATGAAAAATAATGCTAACGTGATTTACATATTTGATTTTTACATAGTAATAATAATATGTTTAATATTATTACTTATTTATTGTAGACGTGTACTTACCGATAATTTAGTTACAGATATTTCAACAATTATTCGGATTATTACATCATTTATTTAAGTTGATTTGATGTTATTGTTTATTTGATTTTCTTTTTACCTGATATTTTTAGATATATTTCGAACGTTATAATATCTTTTACGTTCGCCAAAAATGACTTACATACAGTGTTTTCAATGTGACAGATGTTTTACTTCAAAATTCACATGATTTAAGTTATATATTAATAGTTAAAGATAATATGTATATATAAATGGTAAAGTAGTGTGGGATAGACTCGGAAGTTGATAAGGACCTGACGACCCCTATAAAACCCAAAGACTGATAGAGAACAAGTGTAATATATCCTGGCAAACCAATTCAGGAGAAGGTGATTTTGCTATTGTTTTCCTTGCCTTTCTGTTTCCTCCAGCAGGCTGTTACTAATTTATCGACCGATTGAACAGATAGCTCCCCCCCTTCGCTATAGGGCCAAATATATATACTAGAAGTTACCCACGGTTTTTTAATATAATATCGCTGTCTCTTTTAACTATATATATATATATATATATATATGTATATATATAATGTTGATTTATTGGAGAGTAGTGATTTTATGAATTAACAAAACAAAATAAAATCAAAGTTAATCACTAAAAATTTTTTTATTACACAAATACATACACGAAGCTTATTAAGTCATTATCAAGCTATTGTTAAAAATGTTATAAATAAACCAAAGATATTACTAAAAAACTTTTATAAATATCAATACATTGAATAGCCAGAAATAAAAAATTTTTTTACAATAACATGTAGTTATAAAACCGATTTTAAAATTAATTCTTCATCAAAATTAATCATATTATTTAATAAATTATTACTAGTTCTATGTTTTATAATTTGTAGTTTTTCTAATAATTTTCTTTTTTTAAATTTATATTCTATGTGTAAAATTTTTATATTATCTGTAATGTTTTCTATAAAATGTTTTTTTTACACATAGAATATAAATTTAAAAAAAGAAAATTATTAGAAAAACTACAAATTATAAAACATAGAACTAGTAATAATTTATTAAATAATATGATTAATTTTGATGAAGAATTAATTTTAAAATCGGTTTTATAACTACATGTTATTGTAAAAAAATTTTTTATTTCTGGCTATTCAATGTATTGATATTTATAAAAGTTTTTTAGTAATATCTTTGGTTTATTTATAACATTTTTAACAATAGCTTGATAATGACTTAATAGTCGAAAAGCTTCGTGTATGTATTTGTGTAATAAAAAATTTTTTAGTGATTAACTTTGATTTTATTTTGTTTTGTTATATATATATATATATATATATAATCCGTCCGTTATTTCGGCCACGTCCCTAAATGCACCAAAACGTGATTTGTATTGCGGGTGTTGATAGTGAAGGTATATTCGAACTGGAAGACTTGTTAAATTTTAAACGATTTGACTAGGATCTGTCTCCTACTTTTTAAAAATTTATCGTAATTTCTGTCCTATTTGTGATGTCAATATGAAACAAAGCTTAGAACGAATTCGATAATATAGAAGCTGTGCTAATTTCATCATGGTTGTTTTAATAGTTTTTGAGTTCAATCGGAACACACGAATAGACAAACAAAAATTTTAAAAAATTTATTTTCCGTTTATGTGTGATAAAAATAGCCCAATGCAGTGATTATAACGGAAATATTTGCAAATCACAAGACACTATTATATATTAGTATGGGTATAATATAGTACACCCGGAGGTTTTTAATTATTTTACTAACAGTACTAATCATCAAACTAATCGAACGGATATGGTTTGATATTTGAGAGATTTTTGCCGGGTTTAGGTATAATTATAATTTTAGCAGTTTTCCACTACGTTTGTATTTGTGTCAAATATACAATTGCTTTACTGAAGTGTTTTATCACTGTCGCTAAGAGTTTATCATCATCGCAGGTTTGTTTATTTTTGCACAAACAGGAAATCTCATCTGAATGAGCTGAAGAAAATGTATGACAAGTAACGATTTAATTTATTACGTACGCGGAATTTTATAGTAACGGATGCTCACGTTGGAGAAATGAATAATTCACTATGCTATATGAGAAGAGAGAGACGTTTTAAAAGGTTCTAAATCCGAAACATATAATTCTATATTGGATAATATGATTTATTAGAAAATATACAAAAGAATTTCTTTGCCCTAAAAATTTACTCTACTCGAGGAATAGTAAATTCGTGAGAAACGTTGTCAGAGGGAATAGTAAAAAACAGCATTAATGCGATTATGAAATTTGTTTTTGCATCCATCTCAGCAGGTTCCAAAAAGCAATCTAAGTCAATTTTAATTACGACGATAACATGACGGAATAAGTAATTTTTCACGATAAGAAGGAGTTTGAAAATACACGACGGACAGTGGCAATTGAAATACAACTTTTGTTGCGGAAAGTGTCTCATATAAAGTGTGTGAAAAACTATCGAGAATAAACTTTTCAGACAGATATTTTCAGCGTACAGATTAAAGAGAAAATTATCCACTCTTTTTTTTTTTTAAAAAAGACTAATTCGGGAAAACACTCGAACGTAAATATGAATTCTGCAAAATATTTAAATATTATATTTGAAACGTGTTCTTAAAAAGAGAAAACCCGACACTAGAGCGTAATAAAATTTATGCTGAAATATGTAAAATTTTACATATCATCTAGGTAATCGAAAATTGATAAAAGTAGTGGTGAATAATAACGTCTTTTACCCTCGTTGGAAACCTTACGGAGCAACAACCTATAGGAATGGAACTTCGACGAAATTAGTGGCGACTATCGAATAAAATCCAAACTGGTCATGGTAGATGCAGTCACCTCCTGTAGGATTCGGCTAGTTGCTGTTGCGGACAGCCCATGGAAATAATAAAACGTATCGTCGAAGAAAGTATACTCGGGAAATGGGGTTACGATTGAAGAATTACGTAATCTGCGTGCCGAGTGTTTAGGTTGGCTTTCCCGTTTAGAACTCGAACTATAAATCAGCATCGTACGATACGATACGAGAAAAATGAAAAAGCTTTAATCAAATATTTATAGCTAGTAACTGGATAAAAATATCGGTTTAAAAAAAAACTCAGATCAGTTCTTTCCTAAGAAGCATAAAAAATGAGAAAAAATAAATAATAATGTAATAATAATAATAATAATAATAATAAATATGAAAAATAACAGAGGGTGGTAACGAAGACGGTAATAATTTTTTGTTTTTTTTTTTAAATACTACAGTATTAGAACTAATACGATATTAATGCTTAAATAAGTATTAAAATTAATACGCCGGTATATGTTTAAAACTAATGTGATGTGAGGGAAGTCTTCTAACTAACATATATTTATGTCTAAGTTATTTCTGAATATTAAACCAAGTCGTACGGATTAGCCGTCTTACTTTGATATTGGAATGTGGTTGCAAATGACGTTCGTTACCCATGTAGAACTCCAACCTGTATCAAGTGATACGATAATTTAGCATCAACGTGTGCTACTCGGAGTAGACGCAATGACAAATACGAAAATAGCAATCGACATAGATTACCCGACAGGAGGTTACACATTTTGACGATAAGACCTTCATGGCAAAAACTTATCGAAAACCTGTGCTACATCGAGAAAGACGGCCGAGAAAAATTGTTTATCTTCAAATGTTTTTTCTATAACTGTTGTTACTCGATGCACCTGTTCAATTGTAGAATGTTGGTTCCTAAATCTAAACTGATGGTTTAGAAGCTCCACAAACTGTCTCATTCGTTCTAATACAAGTTTTTCGTATAATTTTGAGATTGATGACAGTAGCGATATTAGACGGTTCGACGCTACCTCCTAAGCTAGCTTACTAGGCTTCTTGAGCATATTCACTTGTGCTATTTTGAAACAGGCAAGTACGTGCTCAAATTTAAAACTGACATTGAAGAAATACGTAAGCAGAACAATAGCTTTCAATATACGTAGCGTTATCAACGCCTGGAGTCTTTTTCGGATTAATGTTTTTATCAATTTCCTGCGCTATCTCAATTGGAGCAAAGTATTTCAGAGGTTGATCTGTTTGATAAGTTGTTGTAGGTGTCACATCCGATACAATACCATGAGGCTGAAAGACTCTCGCTAGATGTTTAGCAAAGAGTTCTGCTTTTTCGGCATCCCTTCTGATCCAATTTCCAACTTCATCTCTAAGTGGTAGAACTTTTTACCATATGAGTAGCTTTCCAGAGTGTATAGTCTTTATTAGCATGCGGACTGAGCTCTTCAAGATATGCTTCCTAAGGGTTTTTGATTTATTTCCTCGATTAGTCTGTTTAACTGATTATTCAGACGATTAAAGTGGTTTTATCTCGTGGGCTACGAGATTTATGCCATTCCCTACGAGCTTTTCTTCTCTCGGCAATCTTCTGACGGACTTCGGGAGGATGTGTGATTTCTATGGTGTAGCAAGCTTTGCCAAGTTCTGAATTTCTTCAATGAACTGGTTGACTTGAAAATAAAGCTCAACGGAAGATTTGAGCCTCATTTTTAGATTTATTTGTTGGTCTGTCAGTATATTTATTTGTGAGGGTGAATTTCTTTTCCTTCATTATAACAGTTCTTGCTTACTGTTAGCAGTGAATGATCCGAGGACAGATCTTCAATAGACATATAGTTTACTTCAATACATTTCATAACAAAGAAATCGAAATTTACTACCTAGGTATCTAAGAAATTCTTCATAGTGCTTTCGGTTCCATACTTTTTTTGACAACGTTTATGTGGGGGGCTGCAGCTATATTTATTTCGCTACCATTGAAATTAATTGATACGATTGTACATTGTATATAACTAAGACAAAATTCCTGTTAATATTAACATAACAAATGAATACGGGGCGAATTTAAGGGAGGAGCCCCGGGGTTCCGGGAACTCTCCGAAATGAGGAAATAAAAAATTATAAAGTAAATATGAAATACAGTAGATTCCCGACAAATTTTCAGCAATTTACGCTCGAAAAAAAATTTGGTAAAGACCGAATGAATGTATTGTTGCAAATGACGGTCATCTAAATTGCGTTCCACAAATGACTGCAAGCTAAACTATCATTTTCCTATTTTTAAATCAAATTTCATTCGAAAATTGAGTTATTCAAAGAACAAGAAAACCGTTCGTCATCTCCGGGTTAACCTATTTAATTTAATTAGTTTCTTACGTTATAATAACATTATTTTTTCCGTTGTCAAACGTTCAAAATTATTGCGTATTTGACCATTTTAGTTGGGATAAGTATTTGCGAATGGGTCTCAGATATAATACGAGCGGCCTCTTGCCCCTCCCCAGATATAATCGATATCCGCCACTGACGATGATAATCGTGCAACGGAAACTGCTGTTCAAGTGTTAGAGACCAATTACCGTAATTTATTACCACACCATTCGTTATGAAATAGCATCATATGTCCGATAACTAAATCTTGTAGCGCGATAATATCGTCGAGAATTTACGATTATCGAATTCTAACCACGGTGGGTATTTTTGAATTTTCTTCTAGTTCCGACATTACGAAATTTATCGGCGAATTCTATTTCTTTAAATATTTTACTACGTTCGCGTCAAATTATTAACGGATTATTAACATTTGAAACAGTCTGTAAAAAAATTAATTTCTAATTAAGTAATTTCATATTTTTCTGTATTAGAAAAATCTTCAAATCCATTCTTACCTAAATAAGACGGTTTCGTTGTGGTTTTTTTTTGACTAACTCAAAAAGTAGACAAAATTTTTTTGGAATGAAATGTTATTTAAAAATAGTAAAACGAATGATTAGTTTACGCTCGTTTGTGAAAAACAATATCGTTCAGATAACCGCCATTTAAATTTATTCCGTCTTTTTGCAACATTTTCCAAGACTTTTTCGAGCATAGGTCGCTGAATTTTTGAAATTTCTTCAAAAATCCGAGTTCACAGGTCTTCCTGAACTCGTGGATGTGTTTCGTAAACGCGACTCTTAAGATATCCTCACAAATAAAAAAAAAATGGCGTAACTTTGAATTCATTTTGAAACTCCCTTTGCACCGTCGTGATCGATTCACACCGAAAATAACGTTCCATGCATAGTTCGCTCCTTCTCGTTATAGAATGCTACGATTAAAAGTGGACAAAAAAGAATCTGTCGCGTGTACACTAAACGTGGGGTTTGCGTTGAAGCAGTATTACCAACTGCGGTATTAAAAAAAAAAAAACAAAAAAAAAAGTTTGTCTTCTCTGGGTCACCCTATATAAACTTAATACGTAATGCCGTAGAGGTATGAAGCGCGGAAAGTGAAATACCTAACTTCTTGAAAAGCTCTATACTGTCATTTTATTTTTCCCGTACGAACGTGTAAGCTTTTAATAAGCGCGTAGTGTAGGGATGAAGGTTTTTAGTTAATTAAATTTCGTTTAACGGTTTCGACGAAATAATGTTACATCAAGTATTATATGCTTCGGTAATTACCTTAGTGTGTAAGTACTTCTTGAGATATTAGAATATTCAACGACTGTCATTTAAGGAGTAAGATTTTAAAGTGAGTCATTTACATTCATCATGTATCGTAAAGTTTGTTTCAACATTTTTTCTAACAAATTCGATTTCCTTCGAAATTGTAAATTTAGTATACAAGATCCTAATTTAATAACAATATTTTAAATTTATTTGCACGACAGATTATTTTTTTTAAACTATACATTTGAAATAATTTAAATGCCATTTCATTATAATTGTCTAATAACGACGGGATTTAATAATTAAAAAAAAAAAATTGCAAAATTCCACTGCTTTTATATATATATATATATATATATATTTACATATATACATATATCATCATCAGTAGTCTGTCAGGGTTTACTCCCTTAGCCTTTGGGTAAAGATCCTAACCGCAAGGCAGCGGTTTTTGTTACTGAGGAGATAACATTGTTAGATTTTTACGGCGACCTAAACACGCCGAGGGAGAGACAGTCATAAGATATATGCATACTTTTATGGCCAGTCTCAAGCTGACCATCTGCATCCTCGTGTCTTTTACCCTGTCATTACTGGAATCACCTGCCTGAGGCTTTCCACCAGTAGCCGCTCTTGGTCCGCGACTGCTTATTTGACTAACGTCTTATTCGCAGCTAGCCTACATATTTGTAGGCCATTCCACTATCCGTCACCTGTGGACGCGTCCCATACCGGTTAGAGCTCCGGTTCCCGGAAGGTACAAAGTACCCACGGGGGAATATATATATATATATATACCAGCCCTAGAATACATATTAATGGGATATGCTGGGAGATAGTTGAATCGTTTAAATATTTAGGTAATCTATTGACAATTACGGGCGGATCTGAAACTGAAGTCAGAAATCGGATTGAACAGGCGAGGAATGCATTCAATCTTAAACAGGACACGATCTTAATTTGGAATTAATGGTTTGAATTCTAAAGTTTTATATCTCGTCTATTTTATTGTACGTCTGTGAGACGGGGACTTTGAAGAAAACCATCATGATTCGTTTGCAAGTTTTTGAATTATGGTATTTCCGACCAATTTTGCTGATTAGTTCTGCAACTAAATCTTAAAATTCTTAAAAATTCAAATTTATTAACACTTTATTTTCGTTATTAATATTATTACCATTACTAACGTTGTCGTTATTATTGTAATTATTATTATCATTACTGTTAGTGTTGTTGTTATTAGTAGTATTATTATTAATATTATTATTAGTTAAACTTCATAATTATGGTATGTAGTCTCGTTTACCTGGTTCTTTAAGATTGCGTTTGGTGTGCGTAAGACTTTAACGTCAAATCGTCTTTGTGGGGTACATAAATGTTCGCATGTGTGTGTGAGTGTGTGCATACGTATAAGGTATGTATATGTTTATGTGTGTATAATTATTTGCCGTTATTTGTATATATGTATCAGGAGAAGATGATCATGTGTTATTACTGTTTCACACGGTTTATTGTTAGTTTGTGAGTGTATCTACATTTACTTAGTAGCAGATTGTAAATAATGTAGGGAAGAAATTATATATATATATATATATATATATATATATATGTATATCTTTAATTGGTTAACGTTTACAGTGCTGTATTTTTATTTAGAAATGTAATATAACATAATGCAATATAGTAGATACGTCGTCTGTTTCTTTGCAGCTCGAGCTTTTTACCACGATATTCTGTATATTTTCTAGAAGTATGATCTGTGTAAAAATTGCCTCCTCTTGTCTTTCAGAACGATCGATGCACTTTGTTTGTTTCAGCTTCCGAATAGCTGAGTTTTGGTTGCTTTTTGATTCTTCATCGTCGTCAATTTCACCATTATTGAACTACTGAACGTGAGATACAATATCTTCATCAGTCAGAATTTCAAAACCTTCATCTTGTTTATCACACTATAACCAATCGATTACTTCTTCAGTTGTCACCGTGTAAAATTGCGTTCTTAATGTTGTCATTTTTTCAAAAATTTTTAACTGTTATTGCATCGTCAGATGAGAGCAAAAATTCAATGGAACTTCTTCTGTACCTACGAGTTTCTGCTACAGTGACGTATAACAAAGAATGACGGTTAAAAGAGTGGCGGTTATATATATATATATATATATATATATATATATATATATATATTTATATTATGGCTAGGTTTTATCTTTTGATCTCTGTTTACCTGAAATAAGTCTTTTTTTTTTTAGCGATTACGAATTTGTACAACCGATTTTAGTTAAAATATTGAAAAATTTCTAGGAAATGGGTTTAGCCATAAGTTTCAGTTGGATGGGTAGTATATTAAATTCAGGGGTATCACTGATTTATCGCTTTATTTTATATTTGGGACGTGAACAAATCCGATATTCAGCATTCTATATTGCATAAGTCACGGACGATTCATGTTATAATTTTTGTCTTTGTAATATTAATTTTTTTTTTATATATATATTTTAATGTTTTGAGGATTTTTAAAATTTTATCGTTCAACTGACCTTGTTATTTTAATATTAATATTGCGGTTGAGGTAAGGCTCACGTCGGAACTCCGCTATGTAAAAATAGTTGCGTGTATGCGATGTACTTTAATCAGATTTCTTTTATGGAGTATTTGCCTGACCGCGTTAGTCCTTGACCTCTCGCCATGTCGGTACTCTCGTGTTTCAAAGCGAATACAAGCCAGCGTCATTATAAATCATATACAAAATGTGTAATATTTCGTGCTTTTCAAATTTTCAATAATGTTTAGGAACCGGTAGGTGTATTCTCACTTCTCAGTTCTATATGTTATCGTTTTTAGATATATAGTCTTTAATTTGTTTATTACACTATTCGATTCCCCGGTAACACTTTTTCAGTTAGATAACGTCTGTAATAGATGATTTATTTTTTAAATTACAATTATTGCTTTAACGAAATGCGGATTCTGTGAAATAAGTTTATAAGGTTATTATCAAATTTGAAGAATGCGGAATGCAGTGAATTTTAAAAAAAATAAACAACAACAAAAATAAGTTATAATCACTAAAATTATCCTTTAAGAAAAATCACTAAGCTTTTCGTTTTTTTTTTTTTTTTTTTTTTTGGGCACTGCTGAGGAGCAATCACAACCCACTAACGTGTTGATAAATAGTTATTATATATTGATGTTACAATTGGTTAGGAATTTGTAAAGAAGGAGAAAAACACGGGAGTCATTAGAAAAAATTAAGGAAGTGATAGAGAAAGGAGGACGATAACCGATGGATATTAAGGAATTCAGGAGTGCGAGTTGGTCAGGTGTGTGAAAACTGCAATTGAAAAGGATGTGGTTTTCATCGGCGATAATTTGTGAATCGGCTGCAATATGGGGAACTGGAAATCCCAATACGAAACATGTGAGCTGGAAGAGGATTGTGTCCAGAACGTAAACAGGTGATGGTTGTAATAAATTTTCGGAAGTTGAGGTGTATGCTGGACACATTAAAGTACCAGGGAGTAGGTGATGTGGCCAGATAATATCTAGGGGTGGAAGAACTAACTAGCCACGATGACCACTCGTAGGATATATCCATGTTGGAAAGAGATATCAGGTCTGTGGTGGAAATTGCCGGCACCAGAGAGCCGAAAGAAATGGCTTCCTTGGCCAGAGTGTCGGCAACCTCATTGCCCTGAATTCCGGAATGACCAGGAATCCAGACGTATGATATTAAGATGCCGCGGATGAATAGTAAATAAGTCAATTGTCGCACTGCCAAGGGAAGATAATTGGAATTAGGTTGAAAGGAGGAATGCTTCAATGCGAGGAGAAAACTTAGGGAGTCGGATAAGATTAAGTATAGGGAGGAGGAATGGTGATCTAAACGTGATAAGAATTGCAGAGTTTTAAGGATGCTTAGGCCCTCGGCAGTGAAAATTGAATTGAACTGAGGAAAAATGAATGATTTGGAGATATTATATTGCGGTATATAGAATGCTCCCGTAACGGACCGACCGGGAAATTTGGATCCATCTGAAAGTGCATGTACATGATTAGGCCAGTAATTTTGTATGAAAGCATTAAGATCAGGATGGGAAGACATGATGGAGGAGAAGGAGGAGGTGTCAATGGAGATGTTAAAAAGATTGACATGATATGAATTAGTAAAGTAAATTGTGGGACGAGATGGAAGGATAAGATACTTGTACGTCCGGTATTTATAAGCTGCGGTGGAGAGTAGTGGAATACGGGAGCTGGTGAAACGCCATTTTCTGAAAATTTTTAAAAAATTGTAAGTGAAGGAATTAACTTGTTTATTGAGAGATTTCGAGATAAATCGGAAGGCTAAATTTTTACGTCGGAGGGAGAGAGGAACAATATGAGACTCGGAGGAAAGAAAGGAAATAGGAGTAGAACAAAGAGAGCATAAAATTAAGCGCATACAGAGGTTTTGTATTTTATCCAATTTGGTTAAGAGGTGTCGGGAGGCATTACCATACAGGAAGGAGCAGTAGTCAATTTTGGAACGAATTAAGGAAATATATAGAATGCGGAGAGAAACGGGATCTCCACCCCAGACAGTTGAGGAGAGGGATCTTAGCCGAAATAAGGAAGTCGATATGCGGTTTCCAAGTAAGTTTTTGATCTAAAGTCAGTCCTAAGTAGGTGAATTGCGTTACTATAGCAATGCGATCATTATAAAACGGAATATATTGAGGAGGATGAGTAGGCCGATTGAGGGAAAACACGATAGCTGCAGATTTGCTGGGATTAACGGAAAGATCGGAAAATTGGAAACGGTTACTTAAAGTTATGATATCATGTGTTAAATATTGCGTAATAAGGTCAAGATTATTGCTATGTTGAAAGAGGACCAGATCGTCCGTATAGGAGATGAGATGGGAAGAATGGGGAAGCGGAGGTTTTAAATCGTGCATAATATAGATATTAAATAAAATGGGACTAAGAACAGAACCTTGTGCGAGACCAGTGTATGTAGTGCGGTGCAGCGGATGTTGGAGTGTAGGATGCCGGAAGTGTAAATGTTTGATTTTAAATAGGTTACAAATATAAGCTGCGAGATTATGTGGAATATTAAGTGATAAGAGGCGTTGGTGCAGTAGGCTGATGTTGACGTTATCGATAGCTGCGGTGAGATCCAGAAATGTGGCTAACAAGAAACCTTTATCTATATATGTTTTGTATATGTTAGATGTCAGAAAGGAGAGACAATCAGCAGTTGAATATTGGGGCGGAAGCCATAAATAAAATTAGGGAGAATATTATTATTTTCCAACCACCGCTCTAAACGATAGCGGATGACAGATTCAAGAAGTTTTCGAACACAGGAAGCTAGAGCAATGGGGCGGTATGAAGTAGCCAATTTGGAAGATTTGTGAACAGGGGTAATATTAAAGGTTAGCCAGTCCTGAGGAATAAAGTTTTCTTGTAGAAATTTGGAGAACATTTGGGAAAGGAAATTCAAAGAACGGGTTGACAAAGCTTGAAGCATTTTATATGATATTAAATCAGGGCCTGGGGCAGTATCCCTTTTATTTTCTAATATATGTGTGAGCTCTCTAATCGTGATAGGCATATCCAACATGTTTGGAGGGGAAGCAGATGTGAAATGGAAAGGGTTGGTTTGATGAAGGGAAGGTACGTACGGAGGAGAAACGCGGCTGACAAATTCGTCAAACCAATGTTCGTGATCAGTAGAGGGAGTAGAAGCAGAAAGAGATCGATGTTTAAACGCTTTACATTGTTTCCAGATTTTGGATAACGGTGTGGATCTGTTAAAATATGAGCAGAATCGTCTCCAGGAATCCCGTTTAGTCTGATTTAATAACCGGCGGGTTTGGGCATTGATCTTCCTAAATTCGATAAAATTGGATACAGTTTTATTTTTCCGAAAGATGCGGAATGCCTGATTCCTTTTGTTTATCTGGAAAACACATTGCTTCGTCCACCATCTGACGGGAAGTTTCTTACCTAGGTAAATGGAATTATTACAAGTGGAGGCGGAAACTGAATCATGGATGATAGATAGAAAAAGATGATATACTTCGGGGGAGGACAGATTTGACGGAAAGCTGAAGAAAAGATTGTCAGCAACGGAAGAGAATAAATCATAATCGATTTTTTTGGTGTGCGGGATAGAGGAAGGGGTAGAAGATGAAGTAGTATCCCCGCCGGGGAGTTGGAGGTAAATACAAACCGGCAGATGATCGCTACCCAGATAGAAGGGGATGACCGACCAGTTGCATGAAAAAAGATAAGATGGGAGAACAGAGGGTGAGATCAATGGCACTGGATGAAAATTGAGGAGTAGGAAGTGTGGTGTGAGCCCCGTTGTTTAGAATATTCAGTGAATATTGATCGGCAATTTGTAAAACGGCTGTACCATTAAGATTAAATGAAATACAGCCCCAGCTGGGGTGGTGAGCGTTAAAATCGCCCCCAATAATGAGATTTGTCGAGGCTAAAGACTCAGTGGCTGTTCCGAAAGCTCGCACATTGATTCTGTTGTTAGGACGCTATCAAGTAAAAAATATTAATTCAAGATTAAAAGATATTAATAAAATGACCTTATTGTTCTTCGTTTTACTGATTTTCCGTATTGTAATGTTAAATTAATATTTTTTCATTTTATATTTTTTATGTTCTTCTATGAAACGTTGCGTCTTATACGCTACAGGAGTTACACGCGTGGTCCATTTTATAGCGTGACGGGGTTTTGAAGAGACAGTTACAACGTAACAACGTGTAAACTTATTAACCGAAGCGATTTTATAAGCGGTAATATAAGACATTGCATTAGGAATTTCTACAATAACAAGATTGCGCGGAAATTGCGAATTTGGATTAGGAAAACAAGAGAGATTGGAATATGCTGATCGGTTGAAATTAAAGAATTGTTCAGCCTCGTGTGGGTGAGACGTTTAAATAAAATACGTTATTTTCGTTACCGATAGTTCGATTATCAGCTGGGATAGAACGGGGGAGTCGGAAATACCAAATTTTAAGAACACTTTTTCAGTTCGTGTAGGTGTCAATTTAAACATTTCTGATTTTCATTATCAATTCGATTATTACCCTGGATGGGAACAAAACGGGACTTCGGAAATATCAATTATGAACATACGGTCTGTAGGAGAATTGTAAACGAAACGTAAACGTGTAATAGTAGAGATTAATTTACGATAGTTAAATTTAATAGATGATATGATAAACGTAAATGCCGAACAGTAACGGGAAAGTTAATTCAAGCCCTGATCATCTTTAAAACATAAATGGACGAGAAAGAAACATCAGATCTATATAGGTAATTTTTTCTTACTGAAAGTACACTTAAAAAAAAAAAGATATATATATATATATATATATATTATTTTATAGTGAACTTATTCGATTAATTTATCGTGTTTAACGAAATTTAATTTATACGCGTTGTAGTTAAATTGTTTACTAATGCGGTTTTATTACATTTATTGTTTCATTCTTTGATATATAAAAAAAAAAAACACATTGGTTACGTAATTGTTGGTTATACATCGCTATTAATTTGTCTGGTTATTTTCTTACCGGAGTAACAATTGCTGGAGAAAATATTATTAACCTAAATTAACGTGCCATGTGCAGCAACTAAGGCTGAAATTATGAAGGAGAGTAAGTTAAATCAAGGAGTAGAAACGAGACATGAGGGAGAACATGATTAGGTTAGTTAAAGAGGAGTATTCATCTTTGAAAGGAGAAGAGGAAGTGTAGAGGAAAGGTTGAAGGACAATTTGAGTGAGGAGTAAAAAGGATAGTTAATGAGAATATGGTAGACGAAAAACATGACACTACATAGGAGTCGGAGTTCTGTTAATCAGGTATGAATGGGTGAGATTTGTATGGCCCAGCTGCAGTCTGCGGAGGACACGTTATAGTCTTCCAAGGTAAAACGGAATTCTTCATTTGACGAAGCTTATTTAATGAAGAGTTTGATTGCCTCTTTTGTTGCTACAAAGCAAAAAGTCTTACATAGCTGGAACTAGGACGTTTGGGATCTGAAATAATGAAGCAGTCTCCTTTGCTGCTCTATCTGCTAGTTCATTCCCAGTTGGCTCCGTTTGACTAATAACAACCGTGTCACTTCTTTGGCTTAAGATGCTGATCGTTGCTGAATGAATCGCATATGGAGTTCAGAGGTTAGAGAGAGTCGGAACATATAACCGACGACTGTTGTATGTTAGACCTTATTATGAAGTTCATTGCGAAGTAAATCGCATAAAGCTCGGCTGAAAGGATTGAAAATCTAATGGAAAGCTATAATATATGCGTATAATTTATTTTATTTTCGCTAAAAATTTTCTTAATACGAGATTGCATAAAATTTATTGTTTTCATTCTTCCGTAAAACATCGCTTCCTCACCGGAGTTAAATCGATATTAAAATTTGTCTAGTTATTTAATTATTGAAATGACAGTTAGTCGAAGAACATATTTTCATTTCTAATTGAAAACACTATATACATGTAACATTTTTTTGTTTTGTACATATTGTACCCGCTTATAAACACCCTCTTGGGTAAGACACCTATATATATATATATATATATATATATATATATATATATATATATATATATATATATATATGTATAAAAGTAGCGCCCATGCTATGGTAGCAAAAATATATAATATACATATGTGTGTGTGTATGAGTGTGTTCATGTTTTCGTACACAGGTTGTAACAGAATAATATTTCATTATTTATTATGTCATACGATGTTTTGAAAACTTCGGTCTCATATCGTGGGAAAATCTATAACTAAAAAATTATTCCACACCGCCAAAGTATAATATTTATTATTTGCTTAGAATGCTTAGACTTCTCACTTGCGGAGGCAATTAAATAGACCGGTTTTATATTGCGCCTGCAGAGTTTTATTTATGCATTTCAAAGCGCGTTAAACACTTTTTTCACAATATATTATCTCATCCAAAAATGGTGTGATTTTCGTGAACTTTTTTTTTTCTTTTATTCATATCGAACTCCTAAATATTATATCCCTTGGGTGTAGAACCCCTAGTTAATTTGATATTGTAATTTGCCTACCTATTCCCCCCCCCCAAAGTTTCGTCTAATGGTGTCAAAGTTTTGAAAATTGTCTGACTTCTAACATTAAGCGACATAGAACTCTGAAAATATTCACTTAATGATGCGTTAGAAATTATTCAGATTAATTATGTAAAAGTCTACATTTTCCCTATTTCGATATCTTCAACTATTTCATTTATTAGAATTTTCTTCAGGCTCCCTGTTATAAGAAAATGTTTGTTCGTTTAGAGGAGGTAGACACGTAACACATTTTCCTAAAGGAAGGTTCCGGTCGAAGATTTTTTTCTTATCGTTTTAGGCATTTTTTATTTTTTACCCTCATTAGGCACAATATCTTGCGAAAAGTGACGTAAAGAAAAATAACGTCGTACGGCCTTAAAAATCTCGTTTGATGGATTGCCGCGACGTGAAAAATTTACCTACCGTTTTGTAAAGAAACAACATTGCGCCGCGTTGTTTCCTTTTTCGCTTGACGTTTAGTACCGTTTAAAGGAGCTCAATGAGAAATGTGTAATTTTTTTGCGCGGTGCTAAAAAATTGCGGACGATAAGATCGGTAATGCGGTCATTTTATTATGTACGTACGTATATGAATAAATTATATTTCAGTCGCACCACATAAAGATATACACGAGTTTTGACGTAGTTAACGGTGTACCGCATTTCTATTTATCTTCGTCGTTTTGCATCATATTTCCACGACAGCCGGTAATTTCCCGCATTCAGCTTGCCAGACGTAATAAAGTGCCGACGAAAAGAGTCTCTACTAAACAAAGAGACAAAGTGAAAAATACTCTACAAATTTTTGGACCGTTGCTTGAATTTTCAATTTTTTATCATTTATATAATGTACGTTTATGAAACATATGTTTAGATTTTAAATTTCACATACAGATATTGTATACATACATATATATATATTTATTTATATATGTAAACACTGTAACTAAGGGTTCTATCCAATGGGCTTAATTATTAAAGGTATGATGATGGTAAAACAGAAAGAATCCTCTAAATCGGACGATTTTCGAGGAAAATATGGCAAAAACGTTCTATTGTGCACCCTGCTGCTGACCTAATACTTGACGGGCGCTGAACAGGGTATTGAGAGTGCAAACCTTCAATTTAATAGATTTCGCAAACAGGAGGTCTCAAAATTCAAAATTATTATTATTTGTTTAAAATTAAATGAGTATGTGTATATATATACATATGTATATAAACGTTTTATTGCACTAGTAACCTTTTTTTAAGATAATGGAAAAATTAAATACGTTGGGCTATATATATTGTACTAGCTGGCCCTGCGAATATCGCCTAACAGTCGATGGATGTCGTGTTACCTTTCAGCCTAACATTAATTTAGGATTTAAAACGTCATTTCAAAATACACTCGATATTTACACCGAAGGGAATTTAAAATGTCAAAACAACGTCACACTACGAAGCGTACGTGAAATATTACAAAATTGTATATCCGCGCCACCTATAGGACTCAAACACAACTATCGGTTCATTAATTTTCATTTTTTTGAACGGTTAATGCTATCCGGGAGTAGTGATTTATGTATTATGATATGCGAAAAATTTTTAAAATATGGAAAACAGTAAAAATTTTCTTATAGAATCTACACCATTCAAGAACGTAATTAAACATACACACGAAATATCGCTAAAATCCGTTCAGCCGTTCAAAAAGATTATCCTTCACTAAAATGATAGATTAGATGAATTTTAGATTATTATCAATAATTAGCATGAAAATATTAAACGCTTAGTGTTTTGTATTTTTTATTAAGCTAACGGTTTGGCCGACATCTATTAAATTTTAGTTGCGTCGTTTTTTATGCGTACATATTTTTTTCAATTTTGCGTTCTTGAAGGAAGACAGTCTTCAAGGCTTCCACAGGAATTCCATAAATTCCACAAACTTTCGTATTTATAACCCTTGAAAGCCAATATCTTCCAGTGTTACTCTGGCAAATGTCCCAATAGCCTAAGATGTTTTTCAACCAGGTGTGAAAATCTGAAATAATTTGATATTCGTGTGGCGTGGTTGACAATTTATCAAGAATTTTGTTAGTGTACGAATTATTGTTTTTTATATATTTATTAATTTTATATGTTATTAGTATTTTAATTAATTAATTAATTTTTTATATCGGTCGCCCTTTGATAATATGAATATAGATTATCTATTTATTTAATATTTAATTGATTGTGATTATAAATTATTTTATTGCGCGTAAATGAAACTAGAGCTATTTTGAAATTTTCGGTTTTCCAATAATTGGTAGACGACGCTTTGTATACATTTAATTTATTATTATTATTATTATTATTATGTTCTTAATTACTACTGCCAGAGAGGCCACAATTAATTGAGGTATTATTTATTTATATAATAACTTGTGCAAGGTGAGCCCAATGGCCCATCCTGCTTACTAATCTAATATGTCATCTAAGACATGTTTTCTCAACAGTCTTCGTCTTGTTTGACTGTTATCAAGAAGGCATATTGATTCAACATTTATATGTTGTTCGAGTCGCCTTACATGTCTAGATTTTAGTGTGTAAATCGTTGTATTATATTACGATTAGAAAAGCTAGCCGTGCCCCATATTACAGCGCCATACATCCAAGTTGGTTTTATTATTAAATTATATAGTAATACTTTATTATCTAATGTTAGCTTACCGGAGTTACTCGTCATCCAGTACATTTTTTTGTATTTGAGATCCATTTCTTTAAGTTTAATTTTTATATGATTTTTCCATGTTAAAGTTTTATCAAAATGTAGTCCTAGATATTTAACTACATTTTTTTTTGTGGTACGACCTTGTTAGAAAGCATCACCGAAAGGCAGTTCAAACGTTTTAGAGTAAACTTTATATTTGTAGATTTATTTACGTTTCCTTTTATTCTCCAATCGGCCATCCAATTTTTGTAATTCATATGTGGATTTACTACTTCCCTCGCTAAAATTGCCGTGTCATCGGCGAACGTACAAAGCGTTCTATCTTCCTTGACTGGTAAATCAGCTGTAAAAATTGAATAAGGCATAGGTCCCAATATACTACCTTTGGGACTCCTGCATCGATCGTGTGAAGACAATTCCTCATCTTGTTTAACCATAATCATTCGGTTTCCAAAATAACTCTTTATCAGCAGATAATATAGGTATGGTAACCATTTTTTAATTTTAAATAATATTCCTTCGTGCCACACTCTGTCGAAGGCCTGTTGAATATCCAGGAATGCCGCATTGCAAAATTCTTTGTCTTCCAAAGCATTTATAATTGTACCAACTATCCTGTGTAGCTGCTTCATCATTGAGTGCCTTTCTCTGAATCCGAACTGGGGATTGGGTATTATGCCCTTTTCTTGAATTATCGGTTTGAGCCTCACAAACAAAATTTTTCCCCAGATTTTTAACAATAGTGGAAGCAAACTGATCAGTCTATATGATGTTGTTTACCGGTTTGCCTGGTTTATTAATAATAATAACCTGAGCTAATTTCCATTGAGTTGGAAACTTTGATAACCTTAATGTTGCATTATATAATGTAGTTATGGACGCAATAACCTTTTTTGGAACGTGCTGCAGGATCTCTATATTAATTAGGTCATATCCAGAACTTTTTTTCAAGGGCATTTCTTTAATTGCCTTTCTTACTTCCCGTGAAGTTATGGTGTCTTTATTGGGAGTGTCATTTGAAACGGTTCTTCTAGTGAATTATTAATAATGTTTTGAAGAAGAAAGTATATTTGACATTAATTTTACAATTTACAGATATGTGCGCCAATAACCAATATAATAAATGTGCCGGAAATGATGTTCCTCTCCATTTATGAAATAAAACTCTTACATTTTAGGCAGTGCGGTATCATTAGAGGTAAATACTTTCTTAAGGTTGTTCACGAATTTTGCCCAGTGTCCTTCCTCATTTCGTATTGGTTGGATTACCATTGGCACGCATCTAAGATATTTAGTTGCTTTCCATATTGTATAGTCGTCTTGTTTATTAGCTGAAAGATTTTCGAAATATTGTTGTGCTGCTTTATTTTTATTTTCACGTAGCTTTTCTTTCAGTTTTTTTGATGCCTTATTTAATGCGGTCTTATCCTGAGGATTCTGCTTTTCATCCATATTCTTCTGAGTCTTCTTTTTTCCTTGATTAATCGATTGAATTTCCCTTTGATTTTTCCATGTTTAGGACATCCGATTGAATTCCCTTTGATTTTTCCATGTTTATTTTTTCGGGTGTTGACGGCCGCTTTTTGTATCATACTTGTAAGATATTGAGTGGCTTCATCAATATCATCTTCTGTTTTTAACTTTTACTGAGTATCAAAGTTTGTTTGAAGCCATTCTTCAAATGACCTCCAATCTGTTTTCTTGTTTTGTTAAGGTTAAGTGTTTTTCTTTCTTAACTACCGTCGAGCTAATTGCAACTATAACAGGCGAATGATCTCCGTCACAATCCGGTCTTATTTTTATCTCTACATATTGACGTTGGATTCCTTTAGCTATTAGAAAATTTATGATATCAAATGTATGATATCCGATAACTTTCTTATATCGGTAGGCCGTAGGTTCTGTTGGTGCGAGAGTAGTATACTTTTTTCCTCTATAATTTGGTAAAGTGTTTTACCACGCCGTGAAATCAGTCTAAATCTCCAGGCATAATGTTTCGAATTCCAGTCTCCTCCAGCTATCCATCTATTTCCTAACAGCGAAAAGTACTTTTATAATATTTTTTTATTTACTTTCTGATTTGAAGGACAGTGCGTTGCAGATATGGTGATTGGCTCGTACGTATCATTGATTACTACTGAAGTAGCTTGGATTTCAGGAGTGGATAATTTTTCAATTTCATAGTGTTTAATAATTTTTCTATATATTATTGCTGTACCTACACGGGCAGCACCTGATGGATGTTGCGTATTGTTAGTAGCTACTTTTTAACCCTACAATAACTTTTTTCAGTAAAATGAGTTTCTGAGATGAGTAGGATATCGAGATTATTTGCCCGAATCAGCGTTTCCAATTCCATTCCGACATTCCAAATGCCAATTTTATATTGTGTTAAACGTGTTTTTTGTATACTCATAATATTTTGTCTATTATTTTTGTTAGCATGGAGTTCATTTGTGACATTAGTTTTTCTACAATTACTGTTTGTTTGTCTAACATTGCTTCAATTATTTTCATTGAGAATGTACTCTGATTACAAGTCTCTGCATGGGTACGCGTGTTTCCATCTTTACATTCTACTATATGTTCGTCATCCCTTTTCTTATCATTCTACGCTTCTTCTTTTTTGTTGGTATTTTGGTTTGCACTATCTGTTTCAATATTCTTAGCCCTTGTCATTGTTGAAAATTTACGTTTGAATATTTCTGTATATATGTTGCATCCTTTATAGTTTGCTGGATGACCCTGTTCCATACATAGAGCACATGTTAAATTTTTTTTATTCGTTGATTTTGGTTTAGTATAATTTGCCGTCAAATGAATATCTCCACATGGTCTGAAACAGTTATTTTTGGCATGTCCATACTGTTGGCATCTCATGCTTCCTTATTTTTATAAGGTGGCTCGATGGTTACCTTAAGATTACATAAGTGTTCAATTTCGAGTATATCCATTACCGACTTAATAACAAGGCCAGACTGCTTGTGACGTCACATCTTAGTTCGTCGTCGAGAGTAGTCATAAATATTCCACGGAATGTTTGTTTAGTTTTGTAACTTATTTTCTGAAGTTTGCTGTTGACTGGTTTTACTCGTTCCATCGTTTAAATTTGTTATTTTTTCGTTTATCAATTTTTCAAAACTTCTAATTATATATTTATTTAGATGGGTTTTTTCGGTTCATTTTACGCAAAACTAAATTCACTTTTCATCTGTTTTATTTATTTTAGTGATTGGTTTTACTCGTTCCAGCGTTTAAATTTTTTATTTTTTCGTTTGACAATTTTTCAAAACTTTTAATTATATACTGATTTAAATGAATTGCGATTTTTTCGGTTCATTTTATACAAACTATGAAATAAAAATTGCAAATTTTAACTCTTTAATATTATTGTATCGTTTAGAACAAGATAAACTGTTGAAACATGGATATTCTTTATCGTTAAAAGCGTTATTTCCAACTAATCTGGAACGTCAAAATGTAAATCTTACTTTAAAAATTTTCAGTCCTTTCATGAAGGAAGCTCTTTTAACTTTTGGAACAAATATAGAACATTCTTAAGACACGGCTAATTTTATAGATATTATAACATGGTGAAAAATTGTTAATGTATATTGTTAGGAAATTTCAAACAGATGCTTTAGAACATCGATTTGGAAAATACAGGCAATTTATCACATTTCAATTAGACAGTTGTATGAATCCGAGAAAAAATTGAGAATACACAATCACTTAACTTCAACATAAAAACATTTGATTATATATCTATTAAATTTTTTATTTTTTTTAATTTAAATTTACGTGCCGTGTACCGCAATTATAGCTGGAGGCACGGGACTAAAATAATTACATCAAAGGTATTAAATAATTAAGGTATTAGATAATTATAACGAAGATATTAACTGTTTACAACAAAGGTATTAAGATAATTATAACAAATGCGTTAATTTGATACATTTTAAAAATTCGAAAACTATTAATTATATCCATGTTATCCCTCAGCAAACTTTGCAAGTCGATGCGATACAGTCTACCAATAGATGCTCGACGGTCAACTGACAACAACATTGTTGGCACGTTGGCGGCGTACTTTTTTCTAATAGATGAATATGTGTTAATTTTGTGTGTCCTATCCGTAATCGACATAATACTACCTCTTCCATTCTGCTACTACGATGTGCTGAGTGCCACTGTTTCGAAGATAATTTTATCGATCGTAGTTTATTCACCGTAGATATTCTCTGCCAGTTACTATTCCATGTCGATTCGAAATGATGCTTTAAGTATTCTTTGAAGTCAGCTATCGGTACATGGATATTTAGAAGGATGCGAAACGGCTGTTCTTGCTGATACGTCGGCTATTGAATTACCATATATATATTGCAGTGAGCTGGTATCCACAAAAGTATTATGTTCTTAGATGTAGTTTGTAACATGAGTTTTATTTCGTTGGCTATTGGATGCAAATTTCCATTATTTAATAGAGTTCTTAATGTTGAAAGCGAGTCGGTACATAAAATGAAATTTTTATTTCTGTTGGAATCTGCGTAATTCACTGCGGATCTAATGGCGTATAGTTCTGCTGATAAGACTGAAAACGTAACTGGAAGAGCAATTTGAAGAACTACGTTATCATTAACAACTACCGAGTAACCTACCCCTGCTGAAGATGTCGATCCATCTGTGTATATAAATTCATATTCTACATGGTTTTCTTTAATCTCCTTTAACGTTTCTCTGATCTTGTTAACATTTTTTCTATTTATGTTACAGAACGTTAAATTCACTTGTGTGTGCAACTGTGCTCAAGGCGGAATAACATCGAGGTTTTCGCGAGATAATATTGGTAGTTCGACGTTATATGCTTGAATGAGTTTATGCAAACTGGGAAGATCGGTATCTCCTTGAGTAGCCATAGCCAGTATGGTCAAGTATTGTCTTCTTAATTGCGAGGGCAATTCAGAAGCTTCGCATAAAATACTTATTATCGATGATGGCCGGAAGGCTCCAGTTGCCAATCTTAGAGCTGTATTTTGGATCGTGTTTAGAGACTTTAATAATGTCGAACTCGCTGTAGTATAAGCAGGGATTCCATAATCCAATTTCGACCTTATTAGAGTGCGATATATCGTTAATAAGCTATTTCTGCTGGCACCATATGTTGTATGTGATAGTTTTCGCATTAGATTTAATTTCTTTTGACAGCTGGTCTTTAGTAATTTAATGTGTTTTTTTCATGTAAGTTTACTGTCAAATATCATTCCTAAATATCGCACTTCTTTTGCTGATGGTATTTGGTTGTTGTAAAGGTTCAAACGTATTTTATGTTCGCATTTATTTCGTTGGCAAAGGTGTATTGCTGTTGTTTTTGATGTTGAGAAATATAGGCCGTTATTTTGAGACCAGCGTTGTAGTTTGATAATTATGTCTTGCAGAATTGACTTTCCCAGTTCAATGTCTGTGTACGGAAGCAAAATATAGAAGTCATCCGCCTATAGAAATGATTGTATTGCTTTCTGGACCGTATGTATAATATCATTTATTCCAATATTGAATAGTGTGGGGCTGAGTACTGATCCTTAAGGTACTCCATTTTCTAGCTTCTGAAGTTCAGACAAAGAAGGCCCTAACCTTACTTGAAAACTTCGATTCGACAAGAAGTTCGCGATAAATGTGCAGAGACGTTCTTTAAACTTCCACGAGAGTAGTGTCGACAATATTTTATTTTTCCATATAGTATCGAAAGCTTTATTAAAATCGAAGAAAACAGCTAGCAGATGATGTTTATTAAAGAAAGCTTTTGATATGCGTTGCTTTATACATAAGATCGGATTAATACTAGTACGTCCTGATCGAAAACCACATTGGTTTTTAGTAAGTAGTTTTTGTTTTTCAATTTCCCACAACAGTCGTTGGTTTACAATCTTTTCGAGTATTTTACATAAAATAGACGTAAGAAATATTGGTCGGTAGCTGTCCAATAATTTGGGATTTTTATTAGGTTTATCGGTACTATGAATGCTGTTTTCCAGTATGATGGAATAGCGCCAGTGAACCATACTTTATTGTAGATTAGAAGCAATGTGTCTAAAACGTTTTCTGGTGCGTGTTTTAAAAGATTAATATGAAAAGAATCCGGACAAACAGCTTTTGGTTTTGTATGCTTTATGGCTGTTCGAAGTTCATCTATGGTTATTGGTTCATTATACAGTTCGCTGTTATCGCTTTCGAAGTTAAAATAAGTGATATTTCTGCTTGTTGACATACTACATTCTGAAGAATAATCGTTACTTCCGTTTGAAGATAATGCAAAATAATTCGCGAATATTGTGTTTATTTCCTGTAGGTTGTTATAGATGACGCCATTAGATCGGATGCACGCTGGTATATAGGATGATGTTGTTTTTTCGATACTTTTTATCTTATTCCATATAACTTTGGTTGGAGTATTTTGTGTCACAGTCGAAATATATTTTTTCCAGGATTGTTGTTTAGCTTGTTTGAGAGTATATCTGACTTTTATTTTTCTAAATAATAAATGATTTTCCATAGTTGGTTCTGCTTTTAATTTTTTTAAAGCTCTTCGCCTATTTCTGATTGCATTTAAGCACTCTTTAGACCACCACGGGACCTTTTTATTGTTTTTGTTCAAGTTTACTTTTGTAGGAGGAGAACATATTTTGGCATACGTTATTAACGTGTTTGTGAAAGATTGTATTACAGTGTCCACGTTATTCGCTATATTAATGTTCGAGTTTAACTTGCACACAGTATTATATTTTGTCCAGTCCACTTTTTTATAATTATATATTAAGACTTTTGGATATAAAGTCACTTGTATTTTCTCTGGGGTTAATCGATGTTTTATGATAACTGGAAAATGGTCACTTCCTCCAAGATCATGATGTAAAAAGAATTGTAATTTGCTTGTTAATTGAGGTGAGCATAATGCTAAATCAATATTAGACCACGTTCGATACGAAAAATTATAATGGGTTGGCTGTGTGAGATTTAATAGTGAGAGATTAAATATATTTATCGCACTTTCAATAACTTTTCCACTTGTGTTGTAATTGTTGCTTGACCATAGAGGACTGTGCGCATTGAAATCGCCTAAGGTAATAAATGGTTTTGGTAGATCTTGTAACAGAGAAAAGAACTGGTCCACAGTGATTTTTTCCGAGAAATATACAGTGCATATGATAACTGGTTGATTGAAATAAACTTTTGTTGCCAACGCTAGTAAATCGGTATGTAGGGTAACCTGTTCATGATGAAATTTTGATTTAACTGCTAACAATATACCGCTATGCGCATGCTCAGCAGTTGTCGTATAAATTAGTTCGTAACTAGGGATATTAAATTTCTGATCAGCTTTTAAGTGCGTTTCTTGTAAACAAATTACAGATGGATTATATTCTGATAAGAGAACGTTGAAATCTTCGTAATGTGCAAAAATACCATTACAATTCCAAGAGAAAAATATGTCGTCATCCATTTCCGGTATATAATTTTACTTAAAGTAAGTTGATATGTTAAAACGGCGATTTAAAGTTAATTATGAATAAGGCCGAATTAAGTTGTAGATTTTGAGAACTTTTAAGTGGGTTTCTTGTAAAGCTATAGCTAAGGGGCTATATGTAGAAATAAGCAGCTGTAAATCCTCAAAGTGGGAGAAGACACCTGCGCAGTTCCAGGAAATTGGATTCATCATTTTAACAAATATCAATAGAGTCTGAGGATTCGACTGAAGATGGTGCATTGGAATCATTATTAGGTGACAAAGCAAGATGTAAGCGTTTCTTCAACTTTGTGAATCTAACCTTCATTGACCTATTTGTCAGTGTATGGTAGTTCTGATTCAACATCCGAATGATACCTTCAGTGTCTGTTGTAAATTCTGTGACTGTTGGTAGCGAGTCACTTACACTACTAACCATGTCCATTAGAAGACAGAAATTAGTAAAGTTCAATGGGTATTCTTTGGCCTGGAATTTTGTAATAATTATTTGCTCGATTGGTTGTAGAAGCTGCTTGATTGAAGATTTAGTTTGGAACACATGTGCTAATTTGACTTGTATTTTCACTCATCTCAGGAGAGTGTTTCTGAGATTGATCGATCGAGTCTTTTTTAGGTATTGGTGTTTTCTTTTTCTTTTTTGGCCGATCATGAGGAAGGGTAAATTTAGAATTTTCTACAGGTTCTTTGTTTATGTCTTCAATTGAAGCCGGGGGGGGAGTCAGAAATTTGTGTTTTAAAAGTATCTTGCATGCTTTGTTTAATATTGCGTTGGTGAGCAGTGTCAAGTGAGTTGATTGTTATCGTTGAACGTGGGTTATTAGAAATAGATGGAGAGGAATTTTCTTGATCATCAACAGGAGTAGATTCTGTATTGACCGATGTTTCTGGCAAAGCAATGATTGTATGGACGTTTTCAGCAGATACTCTACTCGAAATGTTTATCATTTCACTGGGTTGATCATGCAATGTATTTGAAACATCGATATGAGAGGGATTATTATTAGTTTGTGTTTGAGGGACAGAGTTATAAGTTGGTATAACATTGAGTTAACATCAGTTGCATGGTTGATGAAATTTGGACAGTCTGCTGCTTTATGATTTTTTTCTTTGAAAATAGCGCAAAGCGAATCATCGGTGGATATAAAGATTCTATAATCGTGATTTCTGTATAATATATTGAAATAGGGAGGTAGAGTAACTTCTTCAAAGTGCGTTATATAAAATTGTCTTCTTCAGCTTATAATGTGACCAAAATCAGAATCTGAGGGGTCAACTCGAAGAATTGAGGTAGGTGATACTAGTTTTAAGCCAATAACATGTGTGAGATGTTGCTGTAGGATCATATTTGGTAGTATAGCAGAAACATTCGATAATATTATTTTCTTTGTTGGAGAAGATAGGCGGCGGGCTTTTAAGGTTTGATTATTAACTTGAATGGTTCCACCGTTTTTAAAAAAACTTATCGTAATGTCGAATGTTTTCAAGAAAATCAAGACCCTGTTAGCACTTATGCGTGAACCGGCGATGATATTTTTAGGATCGCCTATCATTGGTAGTAGAGCACGGAAATAAGTTTTTAATAGACTACCTTCAAGGTAGGGAAATATTAGACCTTGATCCTCATGGGGATATTGAAATTCTGTAAGCGGAATAATTTTATTCTGCTGTTTAATTTTATCTGCATAGGATTTGTTTGATACTGACGGATAAGTATTTTGGACAGAATGGCAAGTGTTATTATGATTTGAGGAAGAATATATATTCGATTGTACATTTGTTAACACAGAATTAAAAGAATTTATACCTGATAAAGAGCCAGACATATTCGACGACGACGCCGCAGCCATTGTGTTGTCGGTTGATGAGAATGATGATGATGGTAAATCATCAGTAGTAGTGAGTAAATTTGACGTTGTCGTAGATGGCGAATTATCTACGATATTCTTTGCCGGAGGGTCGCGGCCTAGTTAATAAATACGGAGCTTATACCGCGATAAGAAAAGAGATAAGATGCGTTCGAGAAAATAAAACCGTACGACTCGAATCCGGAATTGATACGAATTTTATTTACGAATACAGTAACTAAACACGCGTAATAACAAGAAAGTTTAGAATCTTTTCATGAAGAACAGAAGCAATAATTCATTTAATCCTGAAATAGTTGAAGACTTCGATGAAGTTCAAAATATATTACCTGTTATTACTTATCTGGCAGGTTACTGTTGTTATAAAATATTAAAAAATGTTAAATTTCAAATATGCAAACAAAATTTAGTAAATAATGGAGAAATGTTTATTGAAGAAAATTAAAATTTGATAAATAATATAAGCAGATGTGGTTTATTATCTCCTAAAGGTAATGTTGTACTTAATTAGCTTTTTAATTTTTAATAAACTTATACAACACTATGAAAATGATTTTTTGAAAATTCATTATAAAAAGAATTTTTTATAAATATCGTTTTTAACAACTTGAGTGCCATGAGATCCAATTCGGGATCATAGCTGTGTTCCAAATTTTGCCAGATATATTTTTGTCAAATGTTCAATTTTTGCCATGACAAAAAAGTTGTTACTTTTTTTTCAAATTTTACATAGGCCGTAATAGTAATGAAAATAACTGTTTTCACATATTTTTACTGATATTTGAAGTGAGACACAATTTTAAATCTCATGGCACCACAGGCTCGCTCACAACTCATAGAAACAAAATACTTCATTAGTGAGACACAAATCTAGATCTCAAAATCAGAATTAACATAACAAAGTTTTTATATGTTGTGTGATTATTTTTAATAAGTATAATAAAAAAGAAAATTTTGTTAATGCAACTAAATATTTAATATATAAATTGAGCAGGAAAAAGTCATGTAATTAGTACATATAAACCAAAACTTTGTAAAAATTAAACTAATTATAAAATACTTTGTTAAAACTATGTGATGTATTAAAACATATTTGACACAAATATTTACTGCAAGCTGTACATTTAGTCTGGGTCTTTGTTGCATGAGATTGTGCATACTTTCTTCCCTTCAATTTAACCATTTTTTGGTAACAAGTTGAACATCTGCTCCTTCCAACTTTTTGCAAACTATGTTTTATGGTCGTCGGATTTTCAATAATAATACTTTTCATAATCAACTTTTCAACTAAAGATGCACGGAAATCGGTTATACTTACATTATTCGATGTTATTGTGTTATATAAAGTCAAAGAATTAATTACCGACACATTAAGTAAAATGTCAACAAATACCTTTTTGTACCACTTCAGGGACTTTCTTAAAGGATTAGAATAAGCTGCTCTTTGGTCAGCCAGATCTATCGATCCTTTGCCTTTATTATAATTTATAATAACTTTCGGTTTTATCTTATTTGTATATGTCATTATCATTTCATTGGTGTCTTTTGTACTGCAAATAAGGATATCTCGTTTGTCTTTCCATTTCATTATCATTACATTTGTGTCGCTCCGTAATGAAAATATTTCTCCTTTTTTCAACTTCTTATTAACAACTTCTTTAGGATTAGATTTTTTATTTGTTCGCAATGTGCCTGTTAAATAGGTGCTCCTTTTACCAAGTTCTTCGGCCAGCTCTACGCTTGTGTACCAGTTGTCTACTATTAATGTTCGTCCAAAATCTAAATAAGGTTCCATTAATTCTAAAACAATTTTTTTAGGTACATTACCATCTGCAACAGCTTCCCGACCAGCATAAACTTTAACAGCAACGGTATAATGTGGCGGTGTGCACAGTTTAAACAATTTTATGTCATATTTATGACGCTTGTTCTTTATAAATTGTTTAAACAGAAGTCTTCCGGTGAACGGTATTATTGATTCATCTATGCAAAGTGTAGTCTCGGGAATCACACAGTTAGATGAATTTATCATTACATCGTCAATAAGTGTACCTAATTTGTACAATCCATTTTCTTTATTAACTGTTTCATTATCTGCATAATGAATCATGGTTGTCAGTAGTTGAAATCTGTTCCGACTCATTATTTTGCCAAAATTTGTAGAAAACAGATGACTATTACTCCAGTACAAACTAACTTGAGGTATTTGGACCAAGCCCATCCATAACACCAGTCCAAACCAATTATATATTTCTTCATGAGTAGTATTTGTCCATTTCTTAAGTCGGCTGCTTGTAGACATTTTAAATAAGCTTAATTTTTTCTGCTCGGCGTACCTATTAGTTTCAACCACTAATTTGTTAATAATACGGTCATCTACTATTAACTTGAAAAAATCGATCGGCTGGCATTTTAACATTGAGTCAAAAAGGTCTAGATTGAACCCAACATTATTGGAATTTGGGTTGAACATATAATTATTTATAAGATTATTATCAGCATGCCATGTTCTAACAGGTATTATATCTGAAGGAACTGTTATATTCACAATATCATCTTCTTCAGAATCCTTTGATTCTACAAATTTTTAAAAAATAGCACAGTATTAGTATCTCAAAATAATAAACTTTGGTTTAAAAAATTAAAACCACAACAATGCAGTTTACTTTAATTTGCAACATAAAGAAGAAATTAACTAGCTTTTATAAAATGAATATATTAATCGCTAACTCAAATTGATAAAAATATGATGAACTTAAAACATACATAAAATTATGCATAGTTACCTGAAACTTTCATCATTCTGCTCTCATTTGGAATAAAATCAGGATCTATGTCAGAATCATCTAAATTTAAATCACTTTCAGAGAATTCATATTCCGAATTAAGTATTTCATTTATTATATTATTATTTAATGTATCCCTTGACATTTCTAATAATGAAATTAATTTTCTTTGCAAAATGGAACTTTATACATAGAAACTTCACAATCAACACTACTATAAGATGATGTTGCTTTTAAAAGTCAAAACAAAAATAGTACTACACAATATCGTTATATCAATATCGATATTTTCACAGCAAAATTTGTAAAAATGGTATAATTATTTATATAATTCTTAAAAAATTTCTCATGAATGTGAATATATTTAATATAATCATAGTATAAATACAAGATTAAATATCTTGGGGATGAAAAGTAATTTAAATGGGCTAAAAATACCGTTTTTTAGTAAAAACGCTGGTGAATTCAAATATGCGCTTAAAATCCCAATATAATAGACCCATATTGAGATCTCATCAGTTTTATGTGAGATCCAATTTGAATCTCATGGCAGTCAATTAAACTTTTGTGGTGATTCAGAAATGGATCTCATGGCACTCAGTTGAACTTTTCATAAAAATAGCATGGCATTCAAGTTGTTAAATACTGGCAGGTATATGCATCAATAAATTATGAACTAAGTAATTGTGAAAATCATAAAAACGAAACTATTTTAAGAATGATTATAACAAGCATAATACATGAATGAAACATTATTGTGGAAGATCAAACGACACGTTGGACAAAAATAAAAAACGTAAAATAGACGCATTAGCGAGTAATAAATAAAACTTTATTAATGCAATTTGATATAATTTATTAACAGTGATGTTTGTTTTAAAATTTCGTTTTCCGTTAAAAAAACGAATCGGGTGCGATCGAGAGCTCAATGACTGGCAGCCCCGTTTAAACAAGAAGCTCTCAGAAAATTATATTTAAATAGATAAATACTAAAAAAAATTAGTCATTTACCACACAAAACACGTTAAAATCCGATTAACGCCTACTATGTAGTATGAACTACTCTTGATTCGATAGAACAGCAGCGCTCAGGCCTTGTTATTAAGTCGGTAACAGTATATCCCTTTTATTTTCTTTACGTTCGATATTGACAAATTGTATTGGTATTTCTTTCTTACTTACTCGACTTCGTATGTTAATTATTTCACCTTTTACTATATATGACCTTTTTGAGGTAATTCTTTTTGAATTTATTCTTTATTTATCGTTCGATGAATACCCTTCGCTACAACACGGTATGGGATTTGACTTCTTTGCGAAAATGTATATCCAGTCAGGTTGTTAGCGTTATCAATGTAACGTCTCAGTAGAACTAGTATTTATTTTAACTGCATCGCCACGTGTAATTTTATAATAATAGTGTTCCCGTTTTAATTTCGTTTCAATCAATTTATTAAGTTCATTTATGTCCAATATCCTACTAAGAATAATAGGAGGAGGTTGTATAGGAATTGTTTTTTTATCCTGTATATTTGAGATTCCGGTTTCTGAATCGGATTCTTCATCATTAAGTTTTTCCAATAATATTGATTTCTATTTCTAATTGAATTTTTTATTATTTTTTTTTTTTTATGTTTTATGTTCGACCTCTTTTTTTTCGTTTTAGTACTTCTTGCCAGGGATGAGAGTGGCTTGACTGCCCCTTCCCTGTTCATTCATTAACGGTTTATTAATTGACTTATTTGTAGCTTATTTTATGTTATTTAAATATTATTACGTAATAACAACATTTAGTTAATGAAAACTAGGAACTATATTAAACTATTTTTTTTTTCGATATATAACTGTAGATAATTTTCGATGTATTTATGTAAATATGTTTAAAATTGAGACATTTCACGTCAACCATGAAATAAAAAATTTCGTTAGCAATTTCATTATATACATCGTGACTGAAAGGATTAATTATTATTATTATTATTTCTTAAAATACGCGATAAGCGCGCGAAGAACAATATAAACTAGGTACTTACGATATGTAAATAATATTGCGATGATGATAGACGGATATATCATATTTACGTCTGCTTCATACTTGGGTCTTTCGATGGTAACGTTCTTCGCTAAAATGCCGCGAGATCGACCTATATAATAATTATTATTACGCGTTTTCAGTCACTTATGCGAAATAATTCGGTTTAATTTTTTAATAAATATATATATATATATTTTAATTTTGTGCCTCGGGACGCAGAGAATAAGTGAAACGATATAAAATGCAATATCGTAGAATATAAATTTTTCAATTCGATATATTAAACCCAACGTGTAGATTACGCACAATGAAAAGGCACTTATTTAATAAACTCACGGTTTCGTACAAATTTACCACAGAAAAAAGGAACGCAGCACTCTATGCTTAACACTCGATGATGTGACGATGACTCAAATGTTTTCATTCTCTAATCTAAGTAGCATATACCACCTTCGTGCAACGAAGATTTCAACGAAATAACGGATAGTGGTGCGCGAATGCGCAAGAAAAGGCATACAAGCTCGCAACAAAATTTTACGCGTATATATACGTACACACACACACACACACATCTATATGCATATATAAAGACACATCTCTGTCATAATTTTTGTACGCGTTTGTATGTGTGTATGTAAACTGAATATTCACGTATATGAGCACTGCAGACAATTCGGTAGAAATATGTGCATAATTAATAACGAATGGCAGTAAGACTACCGATAGAATAACCTATGAGTTGTTTTTTTTTTTTTTTTTTGGTTCAAAGAAAATTTATCTATCTTAAAAGTATAGTAAGAATTAGGAGATTATAAGGACGACATAATATAAGTACACATGTGAACATTGTGAGATGATAAAAGTGTGTTAATAGAAAGAGTAATATGAAGTGAGATTAGTTCTTGGTAGAAGTATGTAAAAAATTATAATCCGCATCTGTAATGGTGTATGAATCGGAAATAGTTCATTATGAACGAGGAGGTGAGAAGACGATTCCTGCCGAAAATAAAATATAAAGCGAATAATTAACAACAATAACGGTTATGAAATTATAAGTAGAAAGATGAAAGTTGAATTTTTTTAATAATAAGATTATTAATAATAATATGTGACGATCAGCCTGTTTTAACAGTCTTTAATGACTGTTGATTCAGAATAGTTTTGACGGAGTAGGACCCGCTGGAAGATGAAGATGTTGTAGGTTATTATGTAGGTATTTAATAATAAGATATTAATAATAAGATGTGGCTACCAGCATGAACATTCTTTAACATAGTAGAGGGGGACGTTCGTTGATTTAGAATAGTTTTGGCGTAGGATCTGTTTTAAAATGAAGATATTATAGGTAAACTTTTGTAGAGAATAATCTTCGAAAGGATATACAATAATAATCGATTATTATTTGTATTCGAGCAGATAGGTCATGGGAACTCGTCCAGAGGGTAGGGATAGTAAATGCGAGAATAATAATAAGGTATAGAAGAGTTAGAAGTGTAATTGGATGAGGAAGAAACGCGACCAGAATGGAAAAGTTTACTAGAATAAGGAAATTTTAACTCTAATAATCGACGCATAGATCTCTCCACAATTAGCGCTCAGTTTCCTGCGTAATTTCTGTACAAATTTCATTAAATATACTTGTGCTCTAGGCACAAAGTTCCTGATCGAAACCAATTTTGAATATATATAATAAACGATGAAAATAAACTTTGTTTACAAAAATTCGTAAAGCTTTTCGGCTGTTAAGCTATTATCGAGCGTAGATAAAAATATTATTTTTTTTTTTATATAGTAGACATTTTTTTATAATTGTATGTGTTCAGTCGATAATGGTTTCAAAGCCGAAAAGCTTTTGTAAACAATGTTAAATAATTTTAACACATGTTCGGTTGTTAAAAAGAAAAAAAAGAATCAGTTCACAAATGATCGTGTTCGTATTAGAATTTTTTATTTTATTACATTTCATCTTATACATATTACAACATATATTCACGTGTACACATAATATACATAAAACAAACACGCCTATATTCAGTATACTCAGTTTTAGTTAAGAGTTCATCTACTCTCACAATAACCATTTACTCGTACATTTTCCACCATTCAATCCACCCCCACTATATGTAACCTATTTTCTGTACGTTTCCTGTACACCTCGTCTATTTTATACAATATCGCCACTAATCATCGTTTCGCATATGCGTACGACGAGTCAGAAAATATACAACCGTGTCTTTTCGTCTGACGAGTGTTGTAATAAATGGTGTTAAATATGGCGGCACATGTGCATTAAGCGGTGAAAGTTGATTATAACCGAAATGAAAAGTTAAAGATGGGCGTACAGCACGAGGAAAGCTTAGAATAGTTTGGCGCGTTCACCTTTTCCCTGCCGCTGATAGCTGAAAATGGGATTTATTCTCACCGTCGACAGTTCTACAGACGACCGGATAATCCCTTGACACGACGATAAATTTCTCGCGCCCCACCGAACAGAGAGCAATTTATATCCCAAAATAGTATATGTACCTGCACGTAAAGCCTAGTCACCTACATATCCATACGTTATTCTTTATATCATATTCATGGGATTTTCATTGTAATCGTAATTACATATATGTATATATATATATATATAATATATATAATATATATGTACATATACGCGTGTATATAGTATGCGAGATGGCGATGTCATAAATTTTACTGATACATCCTATTCGGTTGACTTTCTCTAGTATGTACCGGAATTCCTTTGAAATATTCCGTTTTTATTTTGTTTTTTCCTTCCGTTATTATTATTATTATTATTATTATTATTATTATTATTATTATTATTATTATTAATTTTCTTGTATTTCTCAATCTTTCGATCGGTGGTCAACCAGATAAGCGTAACATTCCGTTCTATTCTGCGTCTTTTCTTTCAATACTGGATTTTGTATCATCTGTAATTAATATTTCCGACTCATCACATCTAATATAACAAAAACATAATAAATTATACAAGGATAAAATATAGGGTGACCCAGAGAAAACGGATAGTTTTGTTGATTTTTGAATGAAATTTCATTTAAAATTAGGAAAACGACAGTTTAGCGTGCAATTATTTATGAACACAGTATCGTTTAGATTTAGATGATCGCCATTTGCAACGATACATTCATTCGGTATTTTTACAAAATTTAAAACACTTTTTCGAGTATAGGTCGCTGAATTTTTGAAATTTCTCTATAAATCCAAGTTTCCAGGTCTTCCTGAACTCGTGGATGTGTTTCATAAACGCGGCTCTTAAGGTATCACTGCAAAAAAACACGTGTAACTTTGAATTATTTTCGAAACTTCCTTTGATCTATTTACACCGGAAATAACGTTCCACGCGAAACGCGCACTTCTTCTCGTTACTGAATGTCGTGATAACTGAAGCTGAACGAAACCCAATCTCTCGCGTGCATACTAAACGTAGAGCACGCGGTTTAATAGCAATCTTACCAACTGCGCTATTCAAATTACAAAACCGTCCGTCTTACCCGGGTCACCCTATAGATACGAAAATGTTAGGAAACACAGATGAAACGTACGTTAAAACTTAATGTAGATAAAATAATAACGACAATGGCTGGAACCGATGTAATGAAAAGAATTTAGCACGTAAAATCTGTATTAGATGAGAAACAAAAATCAATGGACTAAATAATATTCGGACCTTCCAGCGCCATCAGAAAGCGGAAAATATGTAGCGCTCGCTACGAACATTACTCTTTTTACGTATTTAACCGGCGACGCAGCTGTAATTAAGAAATAAGCAGTTCGTAAACTAAAATATTTCGTACACTTGACTCGCGAGACAAAGTTAAAATTATTCTAACCGGTAGACTAGAAGGTAAAAGCTAAGTTAGATGCTGAAGACGTAATTAAAACATGGACAGGGTAAAACACAGAACGTTTTGTGGTACACTCGGCGTACGATAGAGGACGCTATCAACATATGGTTCAGGTTTCGCTGAATGGCCATCTAGAGCCGAGATCGGTTGAAACTATGAAGAAGAAGAAGCAACTATATCTATCGAAGTATTCGATCTATTTATCCGTACATTTATGCTCTGCCTTTTGTATTAATCAACACAGTTCTATCCCGCCGGTATAATTTATATCGTTTCACTTTCCACAATATTCTTTCACGTGTCTATTTATATTACGGTTGCTTGGATTTAAATTCGATTGTGTTTTATTTCAATTTTTTTTTTTAACAAGTAGTTATTGCCTATGAGGCTATTACTGGAAATATGAATTAATTCGAGATGATTACACGAGTTTAGAATTTATTATGAAGTTGGTGAGGAGGAGAGGTTGTTTTGCGACGATATTGAGCAAATGACTGTTAATGGAGAACAGCACAATTCGCATACCGGTGGTGGTTGGGCACTCTCAGTAGATGGGCGTGCGTACAAAAGCTACATCGTTATGTCTTTCGACATAAACTGTTATCGTTAATTGCATCTGTTTAAAATATGTTGAAATTGTTTCACTTAGGTCACGTTTTCTGCATTTAACCCTGTCGATTTTATGTAATTTCTAGTTATTGTTGTTTGATTAGATAGCCGCTAAAAAAGCACTTTCCGTTTCTGGAATTAATTCAGTACACAACCATTTTATATTTATCATTTCCTAATGTGATTTAACGTTAGAAAAATTTTCGTTAATTTTAAATAAATTATCGACCCAACTTTGCTAGATCGAATGAATGAAAAAATTTTATTATACATTTTACACATAAACTTAAAAACAATTTTCTTTCATAACTTAAAGCTAAGTATCTATACATAAACCTTAGCGATTTCAAATATGTATAATTACAAAACTTATAATATACTTTTGAAATTATTTAAAGAAAATAATGCGGGAAAATATGAAAAAAACCTACAGAAAAAACAGACGTACTGAAGAAACAAAAATTAATAAATCGATAAATTAATAAAACAAAAAACAATGTGTTTTGAAATAATTTAACTTTAAAATATTTATACTTAACAATAGGTTAATAATTAATCTGTGTTTTAATCTACGATGCTTATAATTAGTATAACGTATGCATAGGTGTTCCATATTGTAATTCCCTATTATCCGAATTATTTCGATGAATTTTACAGTTTTCATAAAAAATTGTTGATATTTTATTAATAAATGAGAATATATGTAAGGAATGTTTAAATGATCGTGTAGACTACAAATTCTAGTATATCGCGTAGCATTCGACGAAATTCTGCAGCGATGATTTTGAACTACTTGTAATTTCCTATATGTACTATACTGATGACCATACAGGGCATTAACCCTTTCAGTCACACATTTTCAATTTTTATCCAAAAATTCTAAAATTCAGTATATATGTATAAATTTATCAATAACTAACAATTAAAAAAAAAAAAATAGTCACCTATCACCCCTCCACCAGAGATACAAGGTGTCCATCTGAATGGACACTGTGATGGCTGCAAATGTAATTCCCGTGATTAACCTTAAGATTAATAAATATATGAAACTAAAAGTACACAAATATAAAAAAAAAATTAATGAGTATTTTGTAATAGCCTGTTTACCATTTATTTTGGTCATATGTGCGTGCCTTGATGGAGAGTTTGTTTACATGAGAGTATGGGTGTATGACTGGTGTATTTCTGTTTGTATGACTGGTATATTTCTGTTTTTTTTTTTTGTGCTTTTTGGATGTGTGCTTGTATGTGGGTATTGTATTACATTAGAATCATTTTTCGGTTTGTATTAGTAATTTTTTGTTTTCAATCTAAATATTATTTATATTAATTTGTTGTGTGAGTGTGGTTCAGTTTTATTTTTGTTCATACTTTTACTTTATAATTATTCTGTAAGAGCGTACACTATAATTGGCGTTATGCTGTTGTGTACGCCGTATTGTTTTGTAAATAAATAAATAAATAAATAAATATACACAATTAATAATTAAACAAATGATCTATACATAAAAAATTAGATGGTTAGAAAAGTAATAGAAAATATATGGAACTAAAAGCAGACGAATATAAGAAAAAAAGTTAATGAATATATTCGTAATAGCTCATTTACCATATATATATATACATAATTAACAATTAAATGATCTATACATACAAATTTAAATGATTAACGGAGTAACAAATTCAAAAATTAAAGAATTATCGCATATTTTTATGAAAATCGAGAAGACATTTTCTCGTTATGCATAAATGCACCTTACATTTATGACATACAAAGTGTGTTCTTTTTGTTCGTGCACAGCTTGTTTTTACAGCGTGATGCATCCTTTTTTTCATCAAATACTGGCATATGATCAATCCGATCACAGCGAACATCAGCATTTGGAGCACTTTCTTCAAATGAACGGTTTTTTGTTTGAGTACTAGGTTGTTCTTCATTTGATGGACGGCCAACCTTACGCTTGCACGGTTGTATAATCAGATAATCGGTAATATATTGCCCGAAATGTATCAAATCTAACTTTTTTTTTTTTTTACTTACATCCAAAATTTCTGCGTCACGTTTATACTCCAACCAACTGTTTGTAATACTCAAATCTATAGCATGTGCTCGCAAACGCAATGTCCACTTACGAGAATGAATGAAATTTCTGTATAAAGCTATTAAGCTATTTATTTTATCTACTCCGTCCATTCCTGTATTATATAATGAAATACACTCAGGCTGAAGAATTTCGATGTATTCTTTTTGGGCTCTATCCCAGCGTCTACATTTCATTCCCAATTCCAATAAAATTTGATGCTACTGATATGCTTTTATTGTCTAACCATTTTGTCAGTTTCACTCTTCCATCGCGGCTTACTATTTCTTCTGAATAACCTCGGTGCTGTTTTTTGATTATCTTGTCGGAAATTAATGGCGAATTTGAAAACTTGTTTAACCTTACTGTTCCAACAGAATATATTTGACGATTGTACACTGAAATAATTTAGGAGAGCTAAATGTGATTATCAAAATATGATTGATGATTTTACTTGTTATGCGAGTACAAAGTTGCATTACAATAGATGCACCGAAACCAAAACTTTTAAATTCTGCGATAATTGGTGTTTTACTTCCTTGATAAGTTAAAAAAGTCGTATATTATTCCACTAGTTCCAGCTAAAACAAATATTTTCACTCCCCATGGGCTCGGTTTTCCTTTGATATATTGCTTTATATCAAGTTTTTCTTTAAATGGTACCGTCTGTTCATCGATTGATAGCATTTTTTCAATGTTTAATTGGAGGCAACGATTATGTATAGCTTCGTATATCGGACGGATTTTCCAAAGATGGTCATTTTCGGGATTTTTTGTATGCAAATTTTTACACAATTTCGAAAACCGATTAAATGGCATCGCTTCCTTAATCTAGGCGTATAATAGTGATGTTACATTGCAATTTATTGTTTCATCGCTTTTTATCTTATATCTGTACTTTGTCGAATTCAATATACTAGAAAACAAATTTGGAACATAACCACGATAGATTCCTATTGTCATTTTTACTTTTATTATTACATAATTATCCTGCCTATTTTTGGTAATTAAGGTGGTTTTAATTTCTTTATAATCAATCTAGTATAGATGTAACACACTAGGTGTAATCCACAATCGAACACTGAATTTAAAGTTTTTTGTTTTTTTTTTGTTACAGCTACTTCTTAGGATTTGCATCATTACTTTTTATTAATTACCTGTTCTTTAATTTTTATTCGGCATTCCTTTTGTTTTTCTGCTAATAATATCATATACATGACATGCCGTTTAATGCGAATTCAGATACTATATCCTTTGAATTTTCTACAAATCCCCGTTAAAAAGCTTCGCATAGGTTTAATGTAAGATGGCAAATAACTTGTAATTACGTATCTTATCTGGAATCTTTTTATTGACTTTAATATCAATTCATTGCTTGGATTCAATATTTACCGAATTATTAACCTCCGATTTTTAGATGCTATAATTTCTTGTTTGTCAAAGCATTCGACTCAAAGTACTGTGGGGCCTAATGACGTTATTATAATGTTCTATTTTAGCATTTCTCGATATCGACTTTTTTATCGTATGCGCCTCTTATTAGTTGAAAAGTCATTTCTAATCGATGTTTTCGTTCCAACATCGATTTTTTTTTAATCTTCAGAATTCTTCGCAGGAATTCTTTCTCCAAGGTACTTGAATTCTTCTATACATCTAATTATTCCATTATTAGGTTGGGAGGCGTCTTATTATTATTTTATTGTTATAATTTGTATTGCATTATTACCATCGTTGTTGTTTTGTTTTCTAATTATTACTTAACCAACGCTTTTGCAACCGTTCATCTTGTTTTTGTCTTCTGTCTTATTTATAATTAGTAAATAGTATAATTTTTTTAAACGTTGTAGCCAATTATTTTTCATAAGCTTCGATGTTTCATGATTTAGTAAATGATGTTGGATGATTTACATCGATTTCAAAATTTTAAGCACTTGTTTTCTAGATCAATTGCAATTTTTTATTGCACTTCCTTTTTAAAAGTAAATCAATTAATGCCCGGATGAAATGAGGGCTGACAAACTGACGGTTATATTATTGTTGAAAATTTTAATGACAATTTGTTCTTGAAAGGCTGGTAATCAGGTGGAAATGCGCCTGAAAAATGAAAAATTTATTTATCAATTTATTTATTTTGCCGATTTAAAGTACCGCTTTTAGCTTATCACTGGAAAGTGGTTACATGTATTTAGCTAGGTTAGAAGTTTTAACAAAAATGTTAAATTATTGATAGCTGAAGTATAACGAGAAAAGTTTGCGCGATGAGACTGGATTTTTTTTTGAAGCGGGAGTGGGAAAAATCTTCAAAAGACATTGATATATTTATAAGTACCATATATATTTTTGAGAGCAGCACATGCACTCAGCAAGTGCTGCTGGATTCTGAAGAAATCAGCGTGTGGGATTTTTACCCACTAAAAAACCCCTTCCTCCTGTTGAAAAAGAGAAAAATATACATGTAAATATAGAGGTCCATGAACAGATGCAAAGACCTCCACATTATAATAACATAATATGTGATGAAAAAGGGTTGAAAAATACATAGTCATTCCACCGAGAAGGCATATAACGAGTTTGTGAATATTACATTAAATTATAATAAATCTTGATATAAACTTATATCTGTATTTAAGAAAGCAACTTTGAATCACGAATACGTTATATTTTTGAATTCAAGACAGGATAAAAGTAAAATTGTATGGTGCTTAGCATTAAAAAGTTGTGTATTCAGTATGTACCCTGATTGGAGCGGCGTGAATAAATTCATCCGTCGTGATAAATATATAACATAGTTTGTAAAGTTGGGTAGACGTGAATGATAGTGTCGATGCTTGTATGTATCTAACTTATTATGCTGGAACAATCGTTCGTCAGTGGAATTAATTAAAATCATAAAATCTTAGATGCAGGAATTCCACGAAATTTCATCTATCGTTTAATATAGTTTTTAAAACTTTCAAGCAAAGTTTATGTAAAAGTTAAAGTTTTTCCGCGTTTTGAATTTATTGTGATAACGCCGTTTGTTTGAATCAAGTGATATAAGAGTTTCTGATTTATAAGAAAATGTACAATTCTTTCACTACTCCCCACCACCACCACTACCAAAGGGGTTATAATATTAATTTTTCCACATTTTCGTTTTCTCTTTTTCTTTGATTTCTGACCGTGCCTTATCCTGCTACTTAAGCCTGAAGCACGAAAGAAAAATTTGAGGTAATTAATATGATCAATCCACGTAATTTTTTAGTCGAAAATGATGCTAATGTATGTAATCTGAAGAACAGGAGCAATAGCTGCTAATAATGATGAATTGTACAGAAATGTAACGCTTTAATTTTTGTAGCTTTTCGGTAGGTCAGAAGATACGACTCTTCCTGATGCACCGTCTATTCAAGTTTATATTCGCAGATAAAAATTAGCAGATCATCTGCAAATAGTACATTTCAGATCATCGGACACTGCCATCGACGGTTTAGTAACTACTATGTAGAGTGTTAAGACTAAACCATCGGATACCCCATTTTTTAACTCAAGTGGCTTTGAGCTAACATCATTAAAAGTTACCTAAAACTGACGTTTATCCGAGAATGCCTTAATAAATAAATATAGTCGATCATGAGATGTTCCATTGTAGTAGCTGTTCGAGGATTTTGCAGTGTAAAACAGTATTAAAAGCCTTTTTTGGAATAGAAGAAGACAGAGGTGGTCCTTGGAGAAGGATTGCAAAATATTACTCCGTAGGTAGTGAAGAAGATAAGTTGTAGATCGGTGAGAGCGAAATCCACATTGTTTGTTAGATAGCAGCTATTTGTTATTCAATATCCATTGGTAACGACGGTTCCTTATTTTCTCCATGACGTTGCCAAGCATAGACGTAATAGGAATAATTGTCCAGTTCAATTGGGTTTAAAATTTAGTAGGTGGGATATGAACTGGATGTCCAAATCTGATTGAATATATTTAGTAGATAAGATATGATTATAGCGAATTTTGAATTTTGTTACATCGAATTTCGTTACCTGACTAGACAAATTTATCATCGCTTTATTTTACTTCAGCTCAGGAATGAAACGAGATAGTCGATTAAAAATTAATATTCCGATGCAATAAATATGAAAAAAATGATCGCAATAATATAAGTCTATAAAATATTAAACTCGGCGTAATTCATTCGAAATATGGTCAACGGTAAAAGTTAAAAATTGTACACGCTCGGCGAAATATTAAAAACTTATTAAGAAAAAAAGTAATTTCATTCCGGGTCCGTGTTTGCGCGATTTTAGCACAATAGCTCGCGTTACGTACGTAGGTAAGGTTAGGTTAGGTGGTAAGTGGGTTTGAAAATTGATTTAGACTGACCATCCCGTTATAGTTTGATGTTTCCTTGAGTAATATCAAAGGTTATATGAAAAATTGATGATTTTTGACAAATACCATAACAGGTATTCTGTGTAAATTCGTGTAAAGGTTCAATAGTAAGTAATACACCGACCGCGAGAAAAGGGTGGCTTCTCGCACCAGTACTTATTATTCTGGATATTCAAACTATCCTACTCAAATTGGACCTAAAAATTAAATATATATTATATATATATATATATATATATATATATATATATGTGTGTGTGTACGTATGTATAAATATGTGTGTTATAATGTATTTGTTTAATCCGACACTTTATCTTTAATTTTTTTTTTTTTTTAACGGAAAAATACACTCACTAAAAGGATTACTTTCCATCACAAATGTAATTCCGAAAAATACGGATATATCCACAAGAGCATATATATATACATATATATATAATATATGTGTGTGTGTTATGTATATATGAATAAACTTATTTTTATAACTCGGTATGTTTACCTTAGACACTAAGCAATCAAATTAGGTCGCCCGCTGCCGGGAACGAACGCGTTTTAATTTGTACCACCCTGCCTTGATAACGTTAGAGTACGTGTGCTACGTGCAAAAATTTCGAGCATATTAGCACCACCAATTTATATCGATAAACATTTTACAGCAAACGCCCCTTTCGCGCCAGTGTACATAAAATACATAAACGGAGTTAAAGCTGGACTAGAGTATGTCTAATGAAGTGCTATGTGTTTGGCATTTCCTAGTTTCCCGAATATTACGTCCGAAGGTAAAATCGACATCCTGTCTTTCTCACTCTAATCAGTACGAAATTTTTAATGGATAAGTGAGCCGATTTTTACTCTTTACTATATCGTCTGTCATACGTGCGACAGGATTTATCGATTACGAGCAAAACTGATTAGTGACGCGTATTCGAATCGCCGGTTGTAATGCAAATGGGTACTCGACTATCCTTTATTTTTATCTTCTATCTTCGGCCCGGCATTTTTCTGTTGTCAGCAGTTTTATTTAACACTTCGTTTTTCAATTATAATTATATATTAATATTATTTCTTTTAATAAACTGAAATATGCACCTGCTGTTCTAGTAACAGAACACATGGCTTAGTATACTTTTTGTTTGAATTTCCAGCTTTCGCTTCTCAGTGTGCTAAATTTAAAATATTGATTACCTCCACCTGAACAATGCAAACCTACATGCCTTCCTTAAAAATTCTAGAACAGTGCAATGCGACATAAATTTTCTGTTATAAATTAATACTTCTATCCGACCTTGTAGTAGAAAATGTAATTTTAAACGTAAAACTATTATTTTGGCCAGCTGGATAGTCGACATCAGCTACATTAGAAACTATTTTCAGATGTTATAAAGAAATAGCATAATTCTGGATATTAAACTCTTTATATATATATATATATATATAAGAAACGTAAAGATATTAGAAAATTGACGAACGAAACACTAGAGCTACTGAAGAAGAAAAGGAAAATGAAAAACAACGTGAATAAAAATAACATAAAATGCTGCAAATTGTGTAAAATAATCAGGAAACGGATTAAAAGTGACATCCAATATTACAATGAAAGAATTGTTATCGAAAATCAGAGTAGCTATAAGGAAGTAAAAAGAAAACTAACGATTGGAAAAAAACAAATAATAAAAGAAGGAAACAGGATAATTTCAGACAGAAGACTAGTAACACAGTACGTAGTTGAATATTATAAAGGCTTTTGCGATTCCACTACGGTTGATTTTCCAGAATATCCACCTTCAGGAAACTCATCTCCAGAAATTTTAATGGAGGAGGTAATATATGCGCTAAAGGGAATGAAAAATGGAAAGGAGCCGGGAAATGATGCAGTAATAATCGAAATGATGATAAAATTAGATGGAACACCTTACAGACGTATACAACACATGCCTAAACGTAACATTCCAGATGCTTGGAACAATGCCACTATTATACTAATCGACAAAAAAGGGGATAAGAACGAGATAAAAAATTATAGACCTATTAGCCTACTAAATGTAGTGTATAAAATATTTACAAAAATAATAAACAATAGAATAAAACAGGCATTAGATGAAGCATAACCAAGAAAACAGGCAGGGTTCGGAAGAGAATTTAGCACAGTCGACCACGTACGTGTTATTAGAGAAATAATCAGTAGAAACAAAGAATATGAACAACCACTGCCGCTAGCTTTCATAGACTATGAAAAAGCTTTTGATTCCGTATACACGAGCGAGATAATTAAAACATTAAAAGAACAAGGAGTAGATGAAACGTACTTAGAACTATTGAAGAACATCTATGCAAATGCAAAATCAGCAGTAAGATTACATGAAATGACACCAGAATTTGAAGTCAAAAGAGGAATGAGACAAGGCTAGTCTCTCACCGTTGTTATTCTTATCTGCTTTACAAAGAGTCTTTCAACAGTTGGATTGGCAAAACCTTGGAATTAACATCGACGGGCAATATTTAAATCATTTAAGGTTTGCCGATGACATAGTTTTGATAGCGAAAAGTACTGATGAGTTACAGAGACAGGTAGAAGAACTAAATGAAATTGGCAAAAAGATGGGCTTATGTATTAATCAACAGTAAACTAAAATAATGATAAACGAATTCACACCAAATAAAGACATCAAACTTGAAGTCAAACATCTGGAAACAGTCCAAGAATGTATACTGAGACAAAATCTTTATTGAAAAGATATTCGTCTTTTGGAATTGTCTTTTGAATAGTAGCATATTTTTTAACGAGCTTTTGAATACGAAATGTAATTGGTAAGAACGGTAAAACATTTCCTTAAGCTTTAGTATTAATTGTCCCCATTGTAGTTTAACACGCTTCTCAATGGTCGGAGTTAGGTTCGATCGAGTAATCGTATTCGCTATTTCCACGGACGCCACACTTAAATTTCAATCTTAGTTCCACGCTTTATGCACTATAAATTCCGGGAGTCTAATAAAAGAAAATTTCCATCCAAAATGAAGAGCTAATGCGGAAAAACCTAGAAAAATTTTTCGATTGTAAAAAAAAACCTGCTGTATACTTTTTTTTTTTTTCGAATGTCAATAGAACCATCACTGTACATAATTTCCTCCTTCTCCAATACTGATCCGAGACAATGAAATTGTTAACTCCGTGTAGTGAATTACTCGATGTATCGAATACTCTAATCTAAACTGTGTAGTATTTGAAACTTGTACTATTATAGATACGTAGGCAAGATGTTGAATATTTTTTCAATCGAAAAGTTTATAGTTCTTTTATTTCGATTCTTAATTTTTTTAGACCGAGTGCTCTATCGTTTCTTCTGTATCTCAATTTTGATATAGACAGTCCCCGATATTATCGAGCTATTATTATATTTAGGTGTTCAGTTATAGCCTAATTTCGATTTTAGTACCTAATTTTTGTTTGTGTCAACGGACGCCCTATATTTCATGAAGTTCTTGTAATTTAATTTCGAATCGAATCTTTACTAATGACGACATTACTGAACATTGGCACGGTGTCATCTTAGCGGTAGAAGAAAATTTAACGCGCAAGCGCTATTTAGTTTTAAAATTTAAAGATTAATTATTGAAAAACTAAATATTTAAATATAAACGAAAGTCGGGAAAAAATTCCTATATTTAATAAGTCATCTAGTCTAAATAGACTGAGAAAACAATTTAACTTATAAATAGATAAATAAATGAATAAATAATAATAAAATTTACAGATAGAATTTCTGGTTTTACAAGTTAATTTATTTATAATTGCTCAGATATTTTAATCTCTTTAAACGTATAAATTATTCTAACAAAACGGCTTTGTTCTCTCGAGTTTTATATTCCAGAGAAGAATCACGACTTTCATGGCTATTTTGATGGACCTTTAGTAAGATTTTTAGTTACCTTGTCGACACATTCTATCTGTAAAACACAGTGAATACGCACATTTTTCGCATAATACGGCGCGATTACAATACTTTTTTAATACTTTTTTGTTTTTTTTTTGTTTTTATGTCGGGTGCCATGTACAGCTAATATAGCCAGCAACCCGAAAGTAATTATTGGGTGTTATATGGAGATGATTACATGTATATGTTAGAGAAATTGAAGAAACGCTTGTACCGCAATCAGGTCGTGTAGTGAATTGCGGATGAATTTTTCAGATCGCGGTACATCGAGTAGTGTGGACATTCAATAAATAACGTAGTGTTAAAGATGTCTCTGGACGCACAGCGAGTACACATCCGTTTTATTTATAATGTAACATGCGTCGATGGAGTGTTGTGACCAATGCGGAGACAAGACAGAACTACCTGTCCCTTTCTATTGTGTAAAAAAGATCTCCGAACAAAAAGATTAGCTCTAAGGTAATTAGTTTTAGGGATAGAATTCTATTAAAAGGGTATTATTCGTTCTGCGTTTGATGGACTGCGCCTCAGTAATGTATAAGGTTGGACAGTGGTAGTCTTTTTTTGGCTGTTGTATCTGCTCACTAATTCACCGGCACTTTTGAACGAATATCTGCTTCGCTTTACAATTCTGAAAAAGATTATAGCTGCTTTAAAAATCGTATATTTGTAAATTGTTCCGTAAATACATCGAAGACGGGCGCACGAGAGTAAGACGTATAAAAGTAATAAAGAAAGTTTTCTCGATGAAATGAAAGCAGACAGCGGCTGTTAGATGCGGATAAACAGAGCGGTACGTCGTACAAGTCATTGGGGGAAAACTAAAAGGGAAATAATTTCAATTCTCTGGAAAAGTTAGTCTTTGAGAAGCTATTAACAAGGAAAATAATGTACAGGACGCAGCGACGATGAGCGTACCAAAAAAAAAAAAAAACAGAAAGACTCATGCATCGGTGGTTGAACACAAAGAGCTAGAGTTCACTTTTAATCAGAAACAGGATGACTTCGCGTCAGCTGTTATTAATAACTCGCCATATTAATACCGGCAGTAGTTTCGCGATACTAGTAGTAGTAGTAGTAGTGATAATAGTGGTTTAGTGATAGTAGTTTAGTAATAGTAGTGGTAATTTTAACAGCGGCAATAGTAAAAATGGAAGTTGTTCTCGGTTGTTTGTATTTTACAACTCGCTATTTCAGATGAGACTTTCTCACTACCCTCTATGAAGCTATAATGTATTTTCCGTATAATCACCATCGCTATCATTTCTATTATTATTATTATTAATATTATTATTACTAGTTCAATATAGTTAGGTTCCTCTATTATCGCTACGGATTTGTTATCGTTTTACTTAGTCCTCCAGTCGCGGTAACGTTTATTAACTGAAAACCAAAGTTTCATCGCGTACTTAAATTCCACATTCTGAGCACTTAATCACGTTTCTCGTATGGAAACTTCCAGCTATTTTTCACGAGAAACTTTTTAACCTTCATCCATGATCATAATCTCCACAATTAACACGTAATAAGGGGTACACCTGCGACGGCTGGTGTTTAAAAATTGCGCTCGATTTTATTAAAACTTAAATAATAGAATGGATAAATTACTTAAGTATCCTTATGTATCTAATCACGTAAGAATTGTTAGCTAATAAGTAAAATCTTTAAATATATTCGCGTTAGAACAGTATAGATCCTTAAGTAAGGATCTATATATGTAACAGTGAATTTTATAACAAAAAAAAAAAAAAAAAAGTTTAATTTAATGGAAATTCAACGACTACACATTAATTCTAAAAACACCTACTTGCCTTACTATATACATAGTTAAAGTGTGCGCCTTAAAATTATATTCGTCGTATGGGAATCGTAATTTCTTTAATTTTTTACGATAATTGTGGGGCTTTACCTAAGCACACTCTACTGCCGCTGGCAAAAAAATGAATTTTAAAATTTGTACTTTCTCTATCGCTCTAACATTGCTGTAGTATGTTTTCTATCTATAGGTTAGTCTGTATTGATACCCAGTTTGTGTGTTTATTATGTAGTTTTTTTTTTTATTATTATTATAGTATTACTTATTATAAGAATTACGGGGGAATGATCAGATGAAAGACCAAACTCAGGTTCTGTCACGAGGCCAATGTATATAAAAATCCAGTATGGAATTTTTCTCGTGTCAGTAGGACAGTATGTTGCGATCCGCTCGTTGAAGTGGTTGGAATCCGTTGATTTTTATAAATTCTATTCCTCTTTAGTCAGCCTCAAAACAGAGTACGTGTTTTTTTTTTTCATTTTAGTCACCTCCAACTATGTATGCATTACAAAGAGAACAAACGAAAGATTGAATTGATAGCGAAGAATTTTATCTTTTGGCGGACAGTGCACCGCAGACATTACTATATTTTTATTTACAAACTGAACTTTTGGTAGTCTAAAGATAGTTTTTATTGACACTTATCAATTTCATAGGGTTTGATATTACTTTCAACCAATATTGCCATTCCTCCGTGCCCAGTACCGTCCGGATGGAAGGGTACTATAGAAAAAAATAACTTACATCCGTAACATGTGATTCAGATATTAATAATACATCTATTTGTTCTCGATTTAAATACTATTTCTGATTTGCGTTGCAGAATGCCATTAGTATTTCAAGTAACAACTTTTAAGGAGTTAATTTTTTTATTAATTAAGACGGACACGACTGTTCGAATCAGCCCATTTATCTTATTATTTCGCCGATTTATCATTTGAATAAATATGTCCTTAATTTTCTTAACGAATTTATTTAATATGTCTTCCGAAGTATTAATTTGATATTTACTATTAGAATTACTATATTTTCATATACAACATGAGCGTAAGTAGCATTAGAGTTTTGGATTAATGTTCGGTCGGTTTTTACTAATTTGTAGAAAATTTCTTTCAGTAACTGGAATTTCTTGGTTTATTTTTCTTATTTGCAAATGGTGCTGGGTATTTTTTTTTTTTGTATTACGTGCTTTGTTTGTCCTGTCCAAAATTTCCTGGTAAACAATACATCTCTTTGATATATGATTTCCTTTACAAAGAGCACAGGAAGCCTCTATATTTTTTTATCTTTATCACATTTAGATATTTCGTGGCCCTGTCCGCATTTGACATATTTAGTATGGCCATATAATTGACATGGAACTATATCATTTTTCCCCTAGGTTATTCAAAACTCGGGCGTTTAGTAAGTACTCAATGTTATAGATGTCTTTATTATTACTATTAGGTAGTGGCGACGGTTGTTTGTGTACCCTATGTTTAATATTGACTATATGTCTCACCTCGTGTCCCTTTTCAGTCAAGGAAAAGTTTAGGTCTTCAATTGAAGGTTGTATGTTTTTTTTTTTTTTTAATAACAACTTTAAACGGTCGTTCTTATTTTAACTGGTACATATGAAAAGACACATTTTCATTGATTAAAGTTTTCACTATGTCTCTATATTCTTTCGAGCCTTTGGGGTAATTTTAATTAGACCATTACCATTAATAGTTAATAGTTTTGTAGCTAAAGGAATGTGAAGGTAAACTTTTATCGATGTTTCCTTTTAAAATTTGAAAATTGTTTACCCTCGGGATGAATATTGTGGTTTTAATTTTTTTTTGTTCATTTAATTCTCGGCTGATGATAAGAGAATTTTTCCCAGATCCGCTGTGTTCCATTTGCAGCGAAGAAAATCTGTTTTTACTTATTATTTTAACTTTCTGATCGGATTCGGGTGAAAGCGGATTTATTTCTTTTTGTCTTTTTTTTTTTTACTATTTTTATAATTTACTACCTGCCATTCCGGTGTAGAATGTTGTGTCTCTAGTAATTTTAATTGGGATACTTTTGCACCATCTTCATTATTGGCTTTATGTAGTAGCGTTTTATTTATTTGGTTGGTTTAGAGTATTATTATCGCAATTATTACATAGTTCGTTATTATTATTAAGTAAATCGTTATCACCCGATCTCGTAAAGGTTGTGACGAACGTAATTATTGGTATTACTGGATGTTGTAGTGTGTGTTGTTGCAGTTGACACGTTTTTCCCATTCTCTGATGTAACAGCATTATGTTGCTGATAACGAACTCGACTGAAGTTAACGAGTTTTTAACTACTAGGTGCGTATAACACGACGCCATTGAGAATCTATTTATATTTTACAAGAGCTTTCATGAAAATTTATTAAATAAATTAGAAGAAATAGGAGTAAGATCAAAAATCAAGAAGTGATTTGAAAGTTATTCGCAGGACAAAAAAAAATGGTAGCTGGTGTGCAGGGAACTGTGGGAGAAGTGCAAAATATGAATATTGGAATACCACATGGAAGCAACTTAGCTCTCTAATATTGTTTATTATGTATATAAATGGTCTACAAAATATATTAAAATATGATAAAATATTTGAATTCATCGATGATTTAATGACCTCTCAGAGAGATATAAAAACTGCAGATGCAAAACGATATACTAATAGTGAGCAAATGGGCGCATTTGACAATAAATGGGTCAAAAACTAAGTGTATGATGCTAAAACCAACGGCAGAATTTGAACCGCGTAAACCAGATAATTCATACAAATGAATGTGTCCACGATGTAAACGAAGATAATGAATATACACATTTGAAAAATATGAAAAAATAAATATTGTATATTCGCGCAAATATTTAGGAATAATAATAGACAGGCATTTAAGGCGGAGTATGCGTATGGAATATATAAAAAAAAACATAAAAACAGTGATACCAACTAAGGAACTATGTAGGAAATGATACATTGAAGATGGTATATTACGCATTAGTAGAATCAAGATTGAGGTATGGCATCGAAGCGTGGGCATTAACTAAGAAAACATACACAGAAAAATTGAAAGATTACAGAAAAAAATCAAGAGGTTAATAACTCGATGCGAAGACAAATCAATGAGTGAATTAAAAAAAAATAATTGTAAATGGTCTATATTTGTTAGTGAAAATACGGAATTATATCATAAATGAAAAATGCGATATAAAATATGAGAAAAGTATACAGACAAGATGAAACAATTAAAATATAGAGTACCGATACCGAAGACAAAATATGGCGCACAAATAGACAAATATATTATGACAAGAATGTTAAATGAAATCCCGGATGACATATAAGATAAATATTAAAATTAAAAAAAAACAACAGAAAATTAAAAGTTGATTGTTGGATGGTAAATAAAATAATAAATAACTCAAAATAAAGAAAAACTGGAAAAAGGCGATTACAAAATTCAGGGGGAGATTGAGCATATAGCGATGGTACGAAAGTGCTGTTACAAATACTAGTGCATATATATATATATAAAAAAGGAATTAAAATAATTACATAATAAGAAAATTAAAAATAAGAAGTGTGAGTGAAAATGTGGAAATGGATGTGAGCAAATGATGTGTTAGTGGGAAGTGCCAAAATCAATTCCACATTCGGTGAATATAAGCCGTAAGTAGTCTCTCTGTACTTATAGCAGGGGCGCCCAACATTCCTATTTCCCATCATCCTTTGGTTAAAAAGTATCTGTTTCGGTAGTTTGGTGTTGCTCATTCTTGCAACATGCCCCCATGTTTATATACAGCAATAGCTAAATCGACGGCATATTATGCAGAACGGTTTTATTTTATGTTCGGTCTTGACGGCGTACGTTAAGAATTCTACGTAAAATACGTTAATGAAAACGTTCTTTTTACATGGGGTCGGTCCACATTTATGAACCATATAGCGATGTTGGTAATACAATAGACTTGTGAACGATTGACTTGGTGGAAGTTAGGATATGATTATTCTTAAACACTTTTCCATTCATTTTGTTGATCACAGTTCAAGGCAGTAGTCTGTTCTGAATTTTAGACGAATCTTACCGTTTTTAACCCTGCACCACGCGCGTAAATTTGGAACAACTTTTTGCGTGTGAGCGGAATATTTCCGCACCCTGGTTTTTCAAATTTTTAGCTTGTATTTCACACGATATGTTCAGTTTTTAAATTGTGGATGTCCAAGTTGAATGGAAAAAATGGTAATCAACAAAAAGGTTGGCTCAATAGACATTTTAAATACAAGTAGACACCTACATAGTTGTTGAAACATAGATAACGTCAAATAAATCAAACATAACTTTACAACGTATCAGAATATCGCAACATTTTAAAGGTACATATTACAGAATATTCGGTATACATAGTTAAAAAATAAGACTAACCGGAGAAGGAAAAAATTTTCAAAGATTCGAAAAAAATTCTCAAATAATTTTAATAATTCATTATTGTAATTTTGAATTATAAAAGTTCTTAATTGTAATGTTGAATTGCAAAATTCTTAAGTAATTTTAACAAACAGAAAAGAGATGAGCATATTTTTCATTGAAATAAAAAAAGGTGATAATCATCATCTAGGTACTTTCAGTAGTCGTCTTCATCAACATAGTCTTCTTCTTGACAGTTCTGACAGGTGACTTTATGTTGGCTGTGACTTCGACAGACTAATCGTTGACAAGTGCTAAACCTTTGTCTTAGAATTTTTGTGAGTTGGACATATGTAGCACGGTTGTCTTTGAGATGAATGATAAAAAAAGGGAAAAACTAAAACATAAACATCAATAAAATTGAACCGAAAACCAAAGATGAAAGATAAGAAACAATGTACTTACATATTTTGCTCGTGGCGGAAATGTTCCGTAAACACTATAAATCCAAAACACTTCACATTTACAGCTGAATTATGCAACGAGTTCACATCCTGTTAAAGCGCCTCTAGACTGTCGGTTGAGGAATAACAATGCTCTTTGTGCCCCTCATACTCATACTCGTCAAACGGCAATTAAAAAAGTGTGAAATGCGGAAAAAATCTGCTCACGCGCGTGGTGCAGGGTTAATATACTACTGAGTTAAATCTCAATCTGTACGTTGTCTATTTTTAATATTGGTACAGTTTGAACGCTATTCGTGGTTAAAAGTTGTACTATCATTTTAGTTTTATTCGCGTTTATAGATAAGCCGAATTTTTTGTATGCGCTAAGTAGTACATTCACAGGTTGTTGTAAATCTTACAGCGTGCGTGCTACTATAACACAATCATTTGTATACTGAAAATCGATGAACTTTGAACCTTCCGGTATTAAATAATCCACCATTAAAACGACAGCGCAATTTAACGTTTGTGGTCTGTAACGTTCTGAATATAATATAGTGTGGTAATGACATATACGCCGAAAATAATGCTGGGGCTAAAACGGAGCCTTGTTTCACACCAGTGTTGCCGGTGAACGGTTCAGTTTTACAATCGCCATAAATTAATGTATTTTCATTTTCTTCACGAAACAAAGATAACATTTTTACGAACTTTTCTGGACAAATATATTTCATCAACAGAGTTGTCTATGTACCGAGTCACACGCTTTATTAATGTCTATAAAAAGCATGTTTTGAGTTCCGCTCCCGACATTTTTCCCGTATCTGCCTTAATGCAAATATAGAGTCCATAGTACCGCGATCCGAACGAAAGTCATTCTAGGTTTCAGGATAGATATTCTTGAGTTACGGGCCCATCCTATTCAGCAATATTCTGCAGAACAATTTACCAACCAATGATAGTTATTACAATCGCTTCGATGTTCTTTATTCTTATAAATTGGAATTACGGCTATTTCTTGAAAGTCTTCGGGGATGGATTCTTCCTTCCATATTTTATTGAATAAATTATACAATGTATTAACCGTATTTTTGCTTTGTTTGCTTTATATCTTAAGAATATTAGATGGAATGCCATCCAGTATGTGGCTTTTTCGACTTTAGTTTGGTTTAGCGCTTTTATTATTTCTTCTATATGAATCATTCTGTCCAAATCCGAAGCCTGTGGCAAGTTTAGTGTATCGTTCAAGAAACGTCCACTTGAGTATTATTATTCGGTAATGATTCAAAGTGTCGTTTCCATCTCCGTGCAAGGTCTACCAGATTTCTTATGTAGTTTCCATTTATACCGTGTAGAGGCACCTTCACGTATAGTGTTGGCCCACAAGTTGCTTTTACTGTTTTAAAGAAGTCGTTGTAACAACCCCTTTAGCAAATTATTACATTTCACGCGCTTTTTTTTTCTACCCACCATTTATTTTTTATATTTTACGATGTTCTTTGAACTTCTGCTTTAATTTCTCTCGTTGTATAAATTATTCTTCCAGTGAACCAAGGTCTGTCTTTTACGAGCTATTAAGTCTGTAACGCTTCTATCATATTCATTAAATCAGTCCTGGTGTCCGTGCTTCGTTTTCCTAAAGATTTTCTTTCAATTAGTATCCATGCTTGGTAAGTACTTGTGTTATCAATAATTTTTAACGCTGCAAATGTTTCGTCAAAAAGGTCCCGTATTTCTTTTCTTTTATTCGCGCTACGTTTGTTGTTTACTAGATGGTGGCAAATTTTTATAAATAGCTCTGCGATAGTTAGCACATTATGTTCTTACAAAAGTTCAATGTTTTTTCGATATATATATATATTTTTTAATTTTATTCCATAAATTTAGATACCTTCTTTATAACTAATATTTTTTCTTCATATTAGTGTTTAGTTCTCCTGAACTCCAAGTTTCAATATTCAACTGGTGCAAAATTCAACTTGTTTTTTTTTTTTTGTAGAAATTTTAAATGTGATTAAACTTATATTAACGCGTGTACATTTATATAGTAACACATAATAAACTTTTGATTAACGTTTTACAATTGTTCTCTCAAGCACTTGTCTGTCGACAGATTTTCTTATAAAATAAAATTACAATAGATTTCCTAGTATGGATATACTTATTATTCGTAGTTAAAGACACAAATACGCTCAAATTCACATTTTTGCGCATAATTTTTTTTTCACATTTTCACCCTCGCATCTTATATTTTATATTTATTATAGAGTATCGATGTTTGTCATTTTCGTAATGTTGCTTAATCTCCCCTGCATATATCTAATTTATATTTATAATTACAATGTCGCTCGATTTTAATGAATTATTTCTATTTTCGTAATAATTTTTATTTTCATTATTTTCGTAGATTTAACTGAAGCTATTTTTTTTTTTAAAAAGATTTTATTTACAAATTTTTCATCCATTAACTAAATTTTTGACTTTTTAGTTTTTTAATTGATTTCTTTTAAGATGTTATCTGGCGCATTTCATTTAATATTTTGGCTATAATATATTTGCCTGCTCGCTATACTTAGTTCTTGGTACTGGTTATATATATCCATATATTAGTGTTTTTGATTCACCGTACGAATATTATCTTCTTAATTTTATCGATAAAGCGTGTTGACTGACAGCCTATCTATTCACCTCGTACTTTGCACTGAATCACTGAATGATCGCCTTTTCAATGCCGTCGGCTCGAATAATACGTCCGAAAAATTTCAAAATTATTTTATAAATTATCGGCATTATTCTTCCGTGTGGTTGGGTGTTTACTGGTCTACGGAATTCTTAACATTCTTCTGTACGCTATCATTTCCATTGCCTGCAGTCTTTTTCGGGATGATTTACTTAATGTCCGTGATTCAAAGCCATACAGAGAGCGATAAGAAATACTATTATTTTCATCGTGTATAACTTCGCTCGATTTCGTATTGTCTTTCGATATTTTTATTAGTTTGCTTGTTCTAGTGTCCTAACCGACGGTTTATTAACATTGTTATTAGACACGGATATATTCCAAAATATCCAACATGATGTGTTTTATATCTGGTATTAAGTTCGAGATAACTGTTTGGCTCTATCTGCAACCACGGCGCGGCATTTTTTTCCCTCCTGTTTAATTTCAGTCCTCTGACGACTAATGCAGCAGTTCCACCATTTCCGCCTCATCTGTATTTAACCAGTAAAACTGTATCATCCGCATTAAATTTGCCGGTATGTTTTACTATATACGTTAGTATTATTATTGTAAACAGAGGCGTAGCCAAGGGGTTTTGGGGTATGAACTCCCCTCCTTGGAGTGAATCTGAAAATAAGAAAATATATACTCGTTGTTAAATGCAGTTTTGCATTTGTTAAACCTATTCTGTTTTTTTTTTTTATTTTATTTAAATTTCGTTGTTTTTCAAGTAAATAGTTTTTTAATATATTACAAATAATAATTTTTATATTATAACGCTATTGATCTGTTGATTTCATTTTCGTTATATTGATAGAACAGGCCTGGCTGTCGCTGTTTTATTTTAGCTCGCGTCTAATAAGTATAAAAATAACTCTGGTCAGTTGGATTGCTCATCGGGTTTAACCTACTTGAGTCTTGGTTATTTACTTAAAGTTCAATTTAACTCGGGTTGACTGTTATAATTTAGTTTTGTTTGAACACTCCTCTTCAACCAAGTCTGGCTCGCCACTGATTGTAAATGATTAATTGATACGCCGAAATCGCGTTTAAAATATTATTTTAATATTACTCGGAAGTTTCGATGAATCTTTTAAATTAAACACTATCCAACCGACGTTTATAATTTAATTCGTACTTCGGAGAGGATAACTTTAAGCAGGTTCATTTTACGTACCGAAAAAAATGTTTAAATTTAAGAAATCCGCTTCTCTATCCGGGGTCGATGGCGTTTGCGCTAGTTTACAAAATGACCCTGTTTCGATGTTGAGGGCGCGGGGAAGTTGGTTTAAATTAGAAGCGTTCTCCTTCTGCAAATGACGGGCAAATACGGTCGTTGAATTTTTAAAATTTACGGTTTCGCTTCAGAAAGAATTAATAACGAAAGAAAGACGAGATAAAGAAAAAAAAATCTCTAGGCAGAACTCGGAATCGTTAAAATAATGAAAACGGAGTTAAAATAATAAATTGAAATGAAATAAAATTTCCTTTGCTCCACCCTGTATTGCGACTATTAATAATTTAATTTTATAAATTAGTCTCGTCGTCATTAATAATCCTTAAATATGTTATAATTCTATCGCTGTCCGCTTAGACCGTTTTCTTCCGGTTTGATTTGTGAAAATTGTTTAGATTTATACTCAGTTTTAAAAGTTGTTTTTTTACGCGTTTTCAATTTATTTTTGCGTCTAGTTGTGCGAATAATTTTTATATCGGTTATTGAATTAGACGATTTGTATTTATTTCGAAAAATTATCGTTATACAGGTCTTTAATTATTTCTACATGGTTACTATACATAATTATTTCTTATGCCTAATAAGTGTCGTGTGCTGGGTTGTAAAGACTAATATGATGAAAATCGTGTTTTTACATTTTAAAAAGACGATGATATGTGTTCGAAATGATTATATAAGTAATACCTACGTAAAATTTTAAACCATCAAAACATAAGTATTCCAGGTACATTTTTCAAAAGAAAGAAAGAAAGAAAGAAAAATGTATTTTATCAAAATGTGTACACACACAAATATTTACATAGTAGAGTTCCGGGGCATGAGCCTTAGACCGCAGTATTAAAATTAAAATAACAACACTATAGTTTAAACGTAAGTATGATAAGCGGGGGAAAATTTATAAAACCCGCAAACAAATAAAAAAAAATTACATATATATACATAAATATACATACAAATATATACGTACATATACGTATACACATATAACTTAAAACGATACAAAGGTAAAAATTGTAACAACACATAAAAGTTAAAACAAAAAAAAAATAAAAAATAAAAAAAATAAATAAATAAAAATTATATATATACATATACACATATATACGTATATATATATACACACACATATATATATAGATATATATATATATATATATATATATATATATATATATATATATATATATATATATATATATATATATATATATATATATATAGCGGAGAAAAGAAAAAATACAAAACAAAATAAACTCTTTTCGAAGCGCATGAAAGATAAAGCGTACAGAGGTATAAATAAGTGTTAAAATAACTTAACTATATAATTACGAATAATAACAACGATTGAATACATTACAAATATACTAATTTACAACAAATTATGTTTAATACGACGATGTTTGTACCTGGTAAAGATATTCTTTGGAAAAGTACATACTTCGATGAAACAAGTGGAAAATTTATTTAGTTACCATTAAAGTATCTTAGACACTTAATCATCTGTAATCTATCTTAATTGTCCTTCGTATCCTTCAACAAGTATGTCTGTAGGTAGGAAAAGTAGAGATGAGAAAAACATCTACAGAGGTATAAATAAGTGTTAAAATAACTTAACTATATAATTACGAATAATAACGATTGAACACATTACAAATATACTAATTTACAACAAATTATATTTAATACGACGATGTTTGTACCTGGTAAAGATATTCTTTGGAAAAGTACATACTTCGATGAAACAAGTGGAAAATTTATTTAGTTACCATTAAAGTATCTTAGACACTTAATCATCTGTAATCTATCCTAATTGTCCTTCGTATCCTTCAACAAGTATGTCTGTAGAGGTAGGAAAAGTAGAGATGAGAAAAACATCGAGCAAAATAATAAAGAACAAGCGCTTAACCAAAGTATAAAAAAGGAAGAAATTTAAAAAAAAAAAAAAACTTTTGTTTCCAGAATTTTGAAGAATTCTGAAATATTTTTAATTCAACTGTTCTTCCGTAGAATTGGAATAAAATTTTTAGAAATAGTTCTGTTTAAAATTAAATATTATCCCGCGATAAGAAGTTACTATACAAACATATTTTTACAGTTCTTCCTCTTCTTGTAATGGCATCTCCTTGTGACAGGAGTTAGCCTACATCATGACGGACATCCTCCAGTTCTAGCGTCATTTATTATGTCTGCCACTTTCTTCTTTTCTTCAAACCCGGTTTCTAATCTCAAGGCACTTCTTCCTCTTCGGGCCTTTCCTTCCATTTTTCCCTGTAACGCAATCATAAATAGGCCACCTTCTCTGATTTTGTGTTCAATAACACATATCTGTTAGTCCTCCTTTCTGTCCATGGAACTTCTAATCGTTTCGCGCTTTCCACACTCACTACGTCTCACACGCATATTTCAACACGGACATGACGTAGCACTGAACTATTCGGAGTTTTAATTTCATATTTAGTTTCCTATTCTTCAACACCGATGCTAGATTTCCAAACGGTCGTTTTGGCCATGGCGATTCTTGTTCCGATTTCCATTACATCTCTTCCATCATTAGTCATAAGTGCTCCTAAATAACGGAAGCGGTATTTTCCACAATTTCATCTTTAATTTTCAAGACTGCAGCTTTATTAATCGATATCGTAAAGTTCAATAACATTGGTTTTCTTTATATTTATGGTCATACCCAATTTTTCCCCAGATTCATCTAGCCTGTTCAGCATTGTCTGCATTTGTTTAATGGATCCTGCTATTACGACTTTATCACGGCTTAGCTGATGTGGTTAATTATTTTACCGTTTATTTTAAACCCCCAAATGATCTATCATTCTTCACGACCTCTTCTATATAAATATTGAACAATCGAGGAGAGACAGGACATCCTTGCCCGAACTCCCTTAATTATTTTAAATCGTTTTTCGAAGTATTTGCTACTTATTTTCACCACTTACCGACTGCTCCCAGTATAGTGTCTTCAATAGTTGTAAATTTTTGTTATCCACACCGTACTTTTTCAATATTTGGAACAGTTTAACTCCATCCTCGTAGTCGATGAAACAGGCTATCACGTCCCCGTTAGTGTTTAAGGCCCTTTGAATAATTAATTTGAGTATATGGAATTTCTAAACAAGTATCATTAAATGTAAACAAATTTAAAACTCGATTTTTATTGAAAAATATTGATGATTTATCGGCTTTATTAAGCGAAATTAAGAAATTCAACCAGACCAAACCCAAATTATGGAAAAAAATTCGGAAAAAGATGGACAATTATTAACCATGTTTGTCATATTTTGGAGTGTATAAAAAGTGAAACTATAAACAATAGTTTACTGCGGTTCGTCCCGGAGCAGTTAAAATTATCACTTTTTCCTAATGAAAGATACCGACACTCACCTGACACAATGATATTATGTTCCATATTTAAAACAAAAAAAAAACAGTTCACACGCTTATAATTATTTACGAAATTATGTAATGATCATAGTGCTAAAAATATTATAAAAATAATTATAAAAATTCTGTAAGAAATATATTGTTAAACAATTATTGTCGCAAACAATTTGATCGTCTTGGAAAAGGATGCAAAAACTAGTTACCGGTTACATAGGTGATTCTTAAAAATGACGGTACGTATAGAATATATAATATGTAACGTATATTTAAGAATAAATTATACTTTTTTTTTTACATGCACCTGTTTTTCTTTAAAACAATATTGGCTGTTCCTGAAATGAATTAATGCGGGCAAAGAAGAGCATTTACACCAATCAGTAACCTACTCTGCTGGCATAATTAGTGCATCCCTGCACTGTCTACGCATAAGGCATCTTGATGGATTATCTGGTAGATTGAGATTGTACAGCTGTGTTACATGCGGATTGACATTTGTTGTTAAATCTACTGTATCTCATTTTGTGAAACTCTTCAACAGTTTCTACATGCAGATCATTGTGTAATGTATCATTACTTACGTACTACGAAGCGTTATAATTCGAAGTGCCTTCGATTGGAATTGTTGGATTTTCCGGATGTTACTTTTCGCAGATGAACCCCATAGTTCTATGCCATATGTCCAAATCGGTGCTACTATTGCGTTGTAAATGAAGAGCTTATTTTTTAGCGATATTTTATAGTTTCTACCAATTAGGCGATAAAGTTTATTTAATTGAGTATTTAACTTCTTTTTAACATTCGTAATACGAGGTTACATAGGTTAGCCTTTGGTCTAAGATTGAGCCTAGGTATTTCACAGTGTGTTTTATGACACTTCCTTTGAACCGTAATGCTGGACAGATTTGTTTGTAATTCGTAAATGAAATTTTGTTAGCTATGATGCCAATCCGGGATTTGTGTGTCGGGCGATGATTGCTACATCATCTGCATATGTCGATATGCTTGAATATCCACATGTTGGGATGTCAGCTATCTCCTTCGGGAACCGAGGCTATGATTTTGCACCATTCTGAGAACTCGTTGTTATATCGCACTTTAAATTTGCCTAGATAAGACGATAACAGCAGCTAGTATTCAGAAGGCAGAAATAATTTTATTTTGTACTGTAGTCCTGAATGTCGGACTTTGTCAAATGTTTGACTTACATCGAGGAAGACTACAGAACAGTACATACATCTTCGTAGGCAATATGTTCGATGACACTGATGCACCAAAACCGAACTGATGATTCGAAATTATTTTCCACTGTTCGATTATAGGAGTAATTCTTCTTAGTATTGACAAGGTTATGACGTAACATGACTTTCCGGTTTGTTAGGTTTTAAAACCATGATAAGTATGGATTTTTTCCATTTATCGGGAAAGTGTGATATTCTAACAATCGCGTTAAATATTAAGGAGTAATATCATGCGATTTGTACGTTTTGATTGTTTTTTTCATTTATTCTATTTTAGTCTGTATTTTTTGTCTTTATACTTGTAAAATGTATAATTAATTTAAAACGATACTTTTTAATTGCAAGCAATGATTGAACATGATTAAATAAACTGATTACATCTTTATTTCTGTGTTAATGGATTTCTAGAGTTATAATAACAATCTACTTTGATCGCCTTCGTACTATGACGTCTAAGCCATCATTAAAAATATAATTCTTAATTACGCTATGTATTAAAATGAATTTATCATTTTATGTTATTTTGACGGACGTTTTAAAATTCACAGCTAATAAATAGTTCACCGAACAGGGAAACTAATTATTATTATTATTATTATTATTATTAAATGCAATCTTCACAGCCATGTATGGTTAAAGAAGGTTCTCATATTGGAAACAGTGTTTGATAATACTGATTTTTGAATTTGTTCAATCGTACATGCCGACAGTCCTAGGTTCTTTATAACCTAAACTGCTCGATATTATTCCATTGTTTCATCAATGGTACAATCTTCACAACATCGAGTTTCATCATTCGTTTTGCTCTGTAAGTTTTTCATTTCTTTTTTTCCTGCTTACACTTTATCGATATTTAGACTATCTGGTACAGTGCTATATCTATTAACGTAATTTATTTATCTCATCTATTAAAACGATATTTGTTATGTTCTATTGTTTTATCAGTCAATATAGTTCTGTTAAAGAAGGTTCTCATATTGGAAACAGTGTTTGATAATACTGATTTTTGAATTTGTTCAATCGTACATGCCGACAGTCCTAGGTTCTTTATAACCTAAACTGCTCGATATTATTCCATCGTTTCATCAATGGTACAATCTTCACAACATCGAGTTTCATCATTCGTTTTGCTCTGTAAGTTTTTCATTTCTTTTTTTCCTGCTTACACTTTATCGATATTTAGACTATCTGGTACAGTGCTATATCTATTAACGTAATTTATTTATCTCATCTATTAAAACGATATCTGTTATGTTCTATTGTTTTTTTTATCAGTCAATATAGTTCTGTCCCGGTATAATTTATACTGTTCGTGTTCCTAAGATTTTTTTGGGCCTATATTTATGATAATATGGCTGTTTATCTTTAATTAATCCATATTTTATTCCTATTTCTCGATGTACGATTGTTTACACCCTTTTAAAATGTGTTTAATTGTTTCACTCGCTTTGCCACACATTTTCGATATTTATCGGAGATATTTGATTCCTTAATGATATATTTCCTATAATTTCTGGTTGTTATCGCCTGATCCTGAATCGCCACCAAAAAGCCTTCTGTTTCCGGAAATAATTCTCCACGTATCAGCCATTTATTTGATAGATAAGAATCCGCGTTTTTATTTTGTAGTTCTTGGGGAAACTTTCCATGCAGTGCTTTAAGGCCAATTCGCACATTTCCGTCACCGATCCGTTCCGGTCCGGCAAATCGAATCAACGTCAGTGAAATAAAATATTATTTAGAGTAATTTACTCTTCCGGGATTACGGTCAGTGTTAGTTCAGTACACCTTCCGTTAAAATTCAATATCGTCGCTTCCGATATTTTTATGTTTACCGGATCAGTGTTTTTGTTTGTAGTTAAGAATAGATACAGAAAAATAAATAGAACTTGTTCGAAAACGTGAAATTTCGTATAATTTATCCTATTAAAAATATATGGATGTTTGTTTTTAAAACAAAGTATTTGGTTTAATGTAATGAATTGAATGTTTCTGATATATTTTGACTGCACAGCGGCTTTACTTTAAAATTTCTATTATTTGTGTGAACGTCTGATATTAACATATGACATTTTAATTTTGAACTAGAAATTCTAGAATATGTACATTCAGGTTTATGTCAACAGATACTTCCGTATTTACGGATATGTATGAACAGATAATACTTAATATCACGGACGCCACTGAAACTGAACTGAACCGGAACGGATCGGTGACGGAAATGTGTGAATGGGCCTTTAGCTTTCTCCATGTTTCTTTTAAGTCTAGTCTATTATTAATGAAAGTTTCGCTACTTAAATTTAATGGAGTGTAATTTGTTTTATAAACTGAGTTGTCACTTCTATCGATAAAGTATTTTCTCATTTTCTGTATTTGATTATTTAGTAAATTTTCCAATAAGTCCTCTTCCGCCTTCGTTCCTTTTGATGTACAGTCTTTAAATTGACGCTTTCGGATGATATTCGTTAAACATTTGCGCGTTGTGTTTAATTGTGTTTTTGTCAGCTTCTTTATTCTATTTATATATCTGCTAATTCTTCCTTCATAGTTTTCTGATCAATTCGTTTACACTATTCCGAGATATTTGACTAAATCTGTCTCATTCATTGATCATGTATATTCATGTTCTGTTGTTGTGAAACCTTCTTGTTTTACTATCTTTCCTTTGCATACATTTTGTATTCTACACTTTTCTATGCAAAATTTCATTTTAATATCTCTTGAAAAATTCTCTGTTTACTTCAATAAATTATTAATACCGTTTTTTTTTTGTATACCCGAGTATAACTTAATATCATCCATATAATAACGTAAATGTGTTAAATTCTAATTTACTGTTTTTCCGTTTCTTATATTATATATTTCGTATAGTTAAGTATGCTAGTTAAAGGATTTAATGCTAAACAAAACCACAATGGACTTATCGGCCTGATATATGCCTCTTGTAATTTTAACATTTATAATTATTCTCTTTGGTTTCAGCAATTAAGGTAGTTTTCAATTATTTTGCCACGATGTAGCATTTTAATTATTCCGCTGTCAACCTTGTATAAGTGTAGCGCTTGAATTAACCAACTATGAGGAACTGAATCATACACTTTTTTATAAGCTATTATTATTATTATTATTATCATTATCATTATTTGATTCAGATTATTGCGAGCACTATGCCGTTTTTAACAGTAACGATGATGAAATTAAAAGCACATGTATGAAGAGTTACACTTCCAATGAAGTGACTGACCTATTCATTGCTTCACTAAATCGTACGGTTTTTGACGTTTAAGTGTGTAACTTCGGCCTTAATGCGCTTTTTCAATATTTTTTCGTATTTGCAAGCAAACCTGGTAATTTCATCGATGACCGTTGGAATTTTTAAGTCTCGGGTACGTCATTATTGCGTTCGAATCGATATACGCTCACGGTGCAACCTTTTAGCGCCTTTTGTATGGAATCTATATTGGAAATACTAGTACAACCACATAATTGCATTGCATAAATCCGAATAGGTTTAACAATAATACAAAAGAAGTCGTTTATTTTCGATATAGATAGCGTTTAATTCTTTCCTATTGCCTAATAAAAATACTTTTCATTTTTGCTTTTATTTCCAAACATTTCTGTCGGATGTAGTGCTTCCAACTTAGACGCGAATCGACGTGCATGCCTAGCTACTTGATTGACTCTTTTTTTGGGATTATCTGCTGATTCGGTGTCGTTGGAATATTTTTAAGTTTATGTGCGCCGATTTTTCGTCGTTAAATTCCATTTTTCCAACGTTTCGACCGAGCACTTAATTCATTGTTAGTTGTAGATTTTCAATAACACGCTGTTGAATCTTATCCGTCGTAGCTAGAATTACTGCGTCATCAGCAAATGTAGAAATAACTGTACGATTGTTTGTTGGGATGTCGGCTGTGTAAAGGAGATTAAACAATTATCGACTTTTTTCTCGTGAGCGGATCTTATTAGGCTGTTTAAATTGCTTTGGTTGTTTTACAGTTTCGCAATGTTTCGAACGGGAAAACGATTAAACCGAAATAAGAATCTTTCTTTTTAAGACGGAAAATAATAATATTTCTCCGACTCCGGAATACGAAGAAAGGTTTGAACAAATAATAATAATAATAAGATACGCGACGAATGAATTGTTAAGACGAACGTGTAAAGTCTAATACGATTCCCGTTAACCGGAAAATTTAATTGCAGCCAGTCAAACGAAGAATCACAGGCAAGACTTGCTGTAATCTTCTTGTAGGTAAATTAGATCGAACGAAACAATACACGAGGGAATGTATCGATAGAAATCGACGCGATGTACAGATAAACGAGGATGTCGAATAAATAATTAGCAGTTACGAGAATGTGTAACAAGTTCGGAGAAGACCTTAAATTCGGAACGGACGAAAATAGACCGGATACATCTCGGTGTAGCGATGGGTTTTATATGTTTTAGAATATTCCTAACGGCTCATTTCAATTTTAGTTACATTTACTTTTTTTTAATCAAAAAGAAATGTGAGGCAAATTTAGAATTCAGTTGCAGAAAAAGCGAAGGGCATATACGACCATGTTTAATGTAACGGTTGTAGATTTACAGGTAACTCCTTTCACTGATTTTCTGTTAAGGTTACGATATATTTATACCGATAAAAGCATGAGCAAATTATCTATAATATAAAAATGAATCGCTAAAGGTTGTAACCGCATAACTCAACAACGCCTGGACCAATTTGGCCAATTTTTTTTTTAAATGTTCGTTGAAGTTCAAAGATGGTTTTTACGGCGAGAAAAATTTGAAAAAAAATTCAGGGAGGTTAGGGGGTTGAAGGGGGTAAATTATTTAAATTTCGATTTTGGAAAAATTTCGATAGAATCGATTTGGTAGATATTAAAATGACCGATACGAAACAGAAAACCGTTTTTCGTTACGATCGATAGGTGTTGAGCTACGAATTTTTTAAAATCGATGACCTGCCACCTTTGGCAAGGCATAGCGAGCGACGTAAACATTTTTAAACGATTCCGACTTTACAAATAGTCATTACTATATAAGATCTATCGGATGAAACGAAAAAACCGCCAAAAAATTTCAAACCCGATCCGAAAATTTCAAAAGGGGGTATACAAATTCCGATTTTTTCGCAATAATTCACGAACGATTCGAAATTTTGAAATAGTGTTTTAATGAAAGTTATTCGTCATTAAATGACGCGTCCAATGATGGTATTGCCGTATTTTTATATCGAATAATCGCCGAGAAAATCGGGCTTAAAGGGTTTTGGGGTTTTGGGCCCTTTTTGAAGCCTCTATGGTAGCTAAAGGGTTTGGGTTGGTCTTAAAAGAAAGTAGACGTGGAGATCTATAATCTATGTTATTAGATAAATGTCTTAAAAATTGACGGGTATCGAGAAATCGCGAGTTGAAAATTTAATTTTCGATTTTTAAAAATTCTGCCGGCGATTTTTGGCCGGCCGATACTACAATGCATTTAGCACGGGCCAATGTTAATCTTCTATAATATAAAAATTAATCGCTAAATGTGTTGGTAAGCGCATAACTCAAGAACGGGCTCACCTATCCAAACCAAATGTTTAGGCTTTGTTCGGGCTATTTAGTAGATGGTTTATGTGAAGTTTGCACAAAATCGGTCGAGCGGTTCTTCATTTATCACATTTTTTGTAATTATATAGCGAATTTGTTTTCGACTGTAAATCGCTTACGTTTAGAGATACGAAAAAAATTGTTATTACCTAAGTCGATCGTCGTAAAAAAACCTATTAAACCAAGTCATCGTCAAAATTAAAAAAAAAATCAGAGGGGTTATGGGGGGGTGACTCATTAACATTTCGATTGAATCGATATGGATATGATAGATATTAAAATCACGAATTTAAAACAGAAAACCGTTTTTCGTTATGATCGATAGGTCTCGAGCTACGAATTTTCGCAAATCGATGACCTGCCACCTTTGGCAAGGCATAGCGAGCGACGTAAATATTTTTAAACGATTCCGTTTCTCGAAATAAAGCGAAAAAACTACGAAAAAAAATTTCAAGCCGAACCCAAAAATTGATTTTTTCGCAATAATTCGCGAACGATTCAAAATTTGAAAAAATTGTTTACACGAAAGTTATTTGTCATTAAAATACGCGTCTAACGATGGTATTGTAGTATTTTTATATCGAATACTCGCCGAGAAAATTGGGCTTGAACGGTTTTCGGGGTTTGGGCCCTTTTTGAAGCCCCTATGATAGATCGGTGGGTCGGGTTGGGCTTAAAAGAAAGTAGACGTCGAGATCTATAATTTATGTTATGAGGTAAAAGTTTTAAAAATTAACCGGTAACGAGAAATCGCGAGTTGAATATTTCATTTTCGATTTTTAAAAATTCTGCCGGCGATTTTTAATCGGCCGATTCTACAATGCATTTAAGTTCAATAAATCTACAAAAATTAAAAAGTATCGACATATCATTTAAATTTCGTTATAAATTCGCTTTTTAATTTTTTGTATAGTTCCTAATTCTCCATCGGTATTTGTGCTTTATTTAATTCAGCTAATAAATTTATACATTTATTGATTGTCGGGCGATACGAAGTTCGCCGGGTCAGCTAGTATATATATATATTTATTTGTGTATGTGTGTAAGTCGACCTATCAGAAAGAATAAATAAGATTTCCATTTAGAAATTGAGTTTCCATTATTCGTGTGTTATAAAATTGACGTATGATATATTAAAATATATTTTTTTTTATATAAGTAAATACGATTTAGCTGGTCGCTATTAGACATTAAGGGTGCGAGAAAATGGCTTTTAAAAATATTAAACTCGATGAAAATTTTTTGTGAAAATAAAACGAGTATTTCTTTTCTCGTATTTTATTATCCGTATAAATGACGAATAAAGATTAAAGATAGGTTTCGCTAATAATGATCCACGAAAGAAAGCGATAAGTAAAGGACCGCCATCTATTCCCGGAGATTTTGTAGGATTAATGTTATTATCCATTTTTCTTCTAATTTAATGGGATCCGATGTGGTAATTCTGCGATATTAGATTTTATTCGCTACTGGATGTCATGTTGCCGAAATATCCTCGATAGGTGCCTACCAAATAATTCTGCTTTTTCTTCGCATCTTCGTATCCAGTTTCTAGTTTCATCTTTCAGTTCTTTCGAAGCGACTAGTTGATTTCCACAAAGAGTAGTTTCTGTCCTGACTTAGACTTATTCCTTCCAGCTAGTAGGCTACGATCTTTTGTTTCGTGTAATCTATTCAGTTTATTGCTGCTGATACGGTTAAATATATTATTGTCTATTACGACCGCACTCGCCTTGCTTTTCTTCTCTCTTTGATTTAATTTACCGAAGTTGCCTTACTATTTTTAGGAGCAGATGTTGCATTTTTAGCAGCTGCGCGAATTTTGTTTCTATAAACTTCTGATTCTGTAGATATATTTCATGTGTTGCTTTTCTAGTGATCGAGTTCATATCTCTGTTTTGTTTTTTTTTTGTTTTTTTTTTCTCACGGTGATGCTAAGAGTAAGCAGTACTGAGATGTGATCCGAAGTTAAATTATTATTGCCGTTTATTTCGATGTAATGTGTCGAAATGCCCTCGATAATTTGGAATAAAGCAATTTTTCAAATAGAAACATAAATACTGGCGAGACTTTAAAATTTTCAGTTTGTTTTATTACAATCCGAGGCGTATTAAGGTTGTCCGAATTTATGATGCGTTTCGGATACTTTTGTGCGATATGGTAGATTTAATAACATATTTAGACATTTGTTCCGGAATAATATTCATAATTCACGAAGCAAAATAACGTGAAGTTTTATACATTGAGTGGTACTCGGGCAATCGAAATAATCGTTTTAAACCTGTATAATTTCGCTTCGTAATTGTTGGGTAGTAGAATAAATAGAACGGAATTCAAAATGAAAATTAAGCATGATATTATTCATATTGACATTTTAATCTTATAAGCAAAATTCATCAATTTTACTTAAATTACTAAGTAGACTTATAGGTCGAATGTTGCTAATTTGTGAAGCATCCCTGTAGCAATTTTCCAGTGCTGAGGATTGTGTTGAAATTTCATATCATTTATTTTATTAGAAATTTCTACCTGAGCTCAGAAGAGGTAGTTTTTTTTAAATCTGAAACAATGATATATTATCGTGTCGTACCGAGAGCTTAGGTTTCACACCGCTAATTATTTTAAATATTTCATCCGGTTTATTGAAAGCAAGATCAGAGTAGTGAGTAGGAATTTTCAAGTACCGATTGTCAGCAAACTGGACTTTTCTAATTTGACAATTTGAGGCTAAAAGTTCTGACCATGCACTTTGTAATATTCTAGAATTTCTGCTTTTTCAGTGTCAGCATACACATAATATTTTATGTAAGGATCAGCGCATGCGTTTGGTGAAGGTTTTACATGCGTTGTGGCAGTACCGTAACCTGTGAAGTTCATCGAGCTGAAATCTTCAAGGCATATTTAGTTAAATATCGAGAAGAGAAAAAAACGAAATTTCCCAAATTTTATGACGTTGTACTAGTCGGGGAACAAAATTTCAAAATTTGTAATCTTCATACTGGTCAGTTTCAGTTAGTTCGCTATGCGTATGAACAAACTTTCATCTCGATATATATATATATATATATATATGTATGTATGAGTTTCTCGATTAAATATATAGGATAAATATATAACATTTAATTTATTTACCAAGATGCAATCATAGCAAATATCTAAGCTTATAACATTCGGGCGGTTAATTCGATCGAGTTGAAATTTTCAATGTATGTTTAGACAAGTATCGAAAACAGTTTTATACCGGTAGTCGAGCCCAAAATTTTCAAATTTATAATTTCCATGAGTTATTTTCAATTACTTATAATATATTAGATATATGTACCGAAATTATTAGAGTCATTTAAAAGATAACCAAGCATATATATGTATATATATATATATATATATATAATATATATAGTCGAGCACATAGAAATCGTTTTTCTATCACAAACGGCTGACTTTTGTAAGCAACTATTTAAAAATATTTTATTGAAGTGTGTGCTTATAATATACAATTTAATAAATAATTTTATATACTGATAACGTTATTAATGTGTAATATGGATTTACACAGAAATTCTGAGAAAAATACATTAGGCGTAGGTAAAATAAAAAAATAAAAAGCTGACGAGGAAATTTTAGTAAGGGGAAAAAAGTTGCGCTACATCGTGCACTAGAGTAATTCTTGCGGAACTCGGCAAAAATCCTAACGACGAGGTATCGAAGAGAGCGGACTAAGTAAACGAGTGAAGAACAGTACAGTGTCAGTGAGAGAATATTCACGTTCTAAGCAAAAATTGAATAAAAAAATAATAAACGAAAACTGAACAAAAAATAAACTAAAATAAAAATGCTCGTTCTTCCGAGAATCGCGGTGATTTAAGCGATATTTGAGAATGTTTCAGTTGATGAAGGCGTCAGCATGTCAGCTAAAACACAGCCACTGTGAAATTCGAAACTATTTTATAGACGTCCCTATTGCCCGTTTCATTCCTGAAAAGTCTGTTAACAGTTTGTCTCTTGTAACCGACATAAATTGTAATTCTATCACCCTAAAGCATACGAAAATAACCTCCATTTCTGTTTTTTCTTATCTATCTCTCTTATACGTGCAGCAGTGTGTATATATATATATATATATATATATATATATATATATATATATATATATATATATATATATATGAGAACTGCTAGTTTCGAAATAAAATTAAAATTATTTTTTCAACCATTGAATAAAAATAGGATGTTGTCTGTATATAATCTCGAATAATACTCTTTATTAATAACGTATTCATTGCGGGGTTTTTTCCGAAAAAAATCAATTTATTATCATAAATAAAACTCTAAATCTTTAGGAAATGTTTAGTTTACAGCTGAACGTAGTTTTCAGTCTTCGGCTACTCGTATCCAATTCTTTCCCAATTGTGCTATTTGTATCATTTCAATAGGTCAGCAGTTTAGTGTAATTTTCTCGTTACTAGACTAAATGGTTAAAACGAAGATGGGGGGCTGCTTTTGTAGCCCGAAAAACGTATAAACGAACGTAGGACTAATTTTTTTTTTAAATAAATTTTTGCACCCAATCTGTCCAACTGAAGACAATAAGTGGCAGTGTTAATGGTTCAATTTACACACAAATTAATGGAATGCTTCCCAATGGTCGTCATTCCATGTTTTTGAATAGGACTAAATGAAAAAAAATATCCCCGAGCGTGCTGATTAAAAAACAAAAACCTTTCCCCGAGCAAGACGAATATGAATAGAAATTTAACCGGATTAATATTATAACAGCGTTCACAACTAGCAAAATATCGAGAATCAGCGAGCGTTCGTGATCACGACGACACCTTTACCTGTTGGACACCATGCAGAATAAGAAGAATTTTTTATACGTTCAAACATATAATCAGTTTAAAGATATGCATATTAGTGCTCCAGCAAACGTACCAATTCGGGCGTCATCGTAAATTTTCTACCGACGCGACTACTGAATTTTACTGCGTTGTAATGATATATACCGCAAACTGAACCCCTCTAAATTCCTTAAACCAGTTTTACAGAATGTATCATATATATATATATATATATATATATATATATATATATATATATATATATATAATATTTAAAAGGCTCCGAAATTTCTCTACCGTTGTTGCATAAGTTTTGTATAATTGTGTACGTGTATGTTTGCATATGACTGGGTATGATTATATATGAAGTTAGTATAACCTAAAATTTTCATTTTAGCTTAGTATTCCTATAACTGAGAATATATCTACATACGAATTAAGAAGATAGCACTAATATATTTGTAAATTTATACTCGGAGTTATTGTCAAAGTTATAGGTTAGTTATCATTATCGCGCAAAAATTTCACTACGGTCGACCATGATAAAGGAACGAAATGGCTGCTAGAATGCGATAGGTTGACGAAGATCGATATTGATTGAACATTCAGAAGGGAAATGCGGGTAAAAGAAAACACAGCAGAATTATCGCATGTTTAATGGTCACGCTAATGGAATATTGCTATTGGCGTTATTTTCCGATAAAAGCCTTTATTAATATTGACCAACTGCGGAGGTATTGTTGGTGTGTGCGCGCCTGTATTTCTCGCATTAAGAGCAAGGTTCATGAATTCGGAAAACACATATGAATGTGATTGTATATATATATAACGAAATGGCTCGGCAGAAAACAAAGAGACTACTTTACTTCCATTTATTATTTTCATATATATATATATATATATATATATATATATATATTTATAGTAATATATATATATAATATGTGTGTGTTCATGGGCCCTACTTCACAATCATCATGTGCCCTTCTTCTGAAATAGCGGATAGCCCTGCAAGTCTGACGGAACTATTATTTTCGAGACCGTTTAGCGTCATAATTTACGGACTAATAATAATAATTAGAGTTTATATCTTTCGCCTGAAGTAGACGTATATACCAAAGCACGCTGTACATTCCTGTTCTAACATATATTTATATATGTATATGCGTAAAATAAGCCGGAAAATCCCATCTCATCCCTATACCGTACAGCGAATTAGCAAAGAAAAATGTCAAATTCTCGAAGAGATTACCTCCAGTGGTGTGTATATATTATATATATATATATATCACTTCTTTTGTTAGCTTTTGCAGCTGATAAATTCTGAAAATTTGTTCTACCCAGAAAAGCTGCTTTAGAAGTACCGAACGAAGAAAAGACGTCCCGTTACCGATAGTGACAGGGCGGCACATTTTCTTCCATAAGTTTGCAATCTTTTCTATTATACTCGACGATATTTCCAGTTTTATCTAGGCTAGTTGCAGACTTTATTCGTGTGGTTTAAAATATATATATATATATATATATATTTAGGAAATGTCGTTAGGAATGCGGGGCGGCCAAATTTCCTTCGTTCGTGTAGAAGAAATTGCTGTATTCGAACGATAAGAATCCACCATTGGTGTGTTCTACCATTTCGACGTCTTTATTTTCATCTGCCCTACCCGGGTACGCGAGCCTTTATTATTATTATTAAAAAATATTACCTTATCTTTAAATAAGATATATTTTTATTTTCGCTCCCTCGATGATGTAAATCGATGTTAAGTCTTTTCGTGTTAATCTCGCCTTTCGAGATATTAGGACGGGTGATACGGACGAGGATTTTTTCATTTTTATTTAGGCGTGACCGGGGGTGTAGCTCATTTTCAAAATAACGGTTAAAGAGAGAAAAATTTACGCTTCAGTTATTTTACTTTGAAATCTGGCAATTTTGAAAGGACTTTTTCAAAATTTTTAAGCGAGCAACGGCGATTTCTATGTCAACGACTGACCGGAATAATTTTTCTGCGGCGTAAGTTCCTCATCTGCGAATTTTGTGGGCCGGCCAACATATCTTTCCCATGATCTTTCCTTGAATGATTTTTTTTTTGTTTTTGAAGCGGGAGGGGGAAAAATCATCAAAAGACACTGATATATTTATAAGTACATATATATTTTTGAGAGCAGCAACTCAGCAAGTGCTGCTCGATTCCAAAGGAAAAAAACCGTTCTCTATGTTGAAAAAATAGAAAAATATACATATAAATATAGAGGTCCATGAACAAATGCAAAGACCTCTACATTATAATAACATAATATGTGATGGAAAAGGGATGAAAAATACATAGTCATTCCACCGAGAAGGCATATAACGAGTTTGTGATTTATAAAATATTACATGAAATTATACTAAATCTCGATATAAACTTATATCATAGTATAAATAATAAATCACTGTATACGCTTGTGACTTATAAACTTAAAAATAAAGGAATAACTGTTATTAGAGAAAAGAATATAAGATGACATAAAAGAAAAGAAAAAATTAAAACAACTTAATGACTTACAACATAACTATATAAATCTATTGGTTTTATAAAACAAAGTATCATCTTAATAAATTAATATACATGTAATCATTAACCAGTAAGAGTTATGCCATTATCTACAAAAACAATACCTAGTAAAAGACTTAAGAAATAATAAGTAAAGCGACTGACCATGACTCAATATTATTGATATTGGGGTAACGTTTGAATTAAGTTGAAATGAAAACAATGAACAAGATATTTCTTAAACGTTACTTAATTTCAATTTTAATCGCATAATTTCTTCCGAATACTCTAAAAAGGTTCTATGAAACTTAAAAAGTGGAAAGCATTTTGATTCCTGGACCCCAAACTTAACACGAATAGCAGCGAAGGCAGGACACTGAAACAATGTATAATATCATCGTCAACTGATGAACATAGAGAACATGATGGAACGTTGGCAACATATGATTAATCTTAACATTGTCTATTTAGGCTCGCGCATCTAATGTCCTAAATATTTTCGTTTCCTTAATCATGTTAAATACCTTGGTTTGTGTCTTCATACGAAACGTACTTAGAGTAACATAAATAAAATTCTCTCCTATTTTAGCCTGGCACCTAATGTCAAATTCGGTATATGTTTTTTTTTTTTTTGTTTGTAATGGCGAAACAATCGTTTTTCTAATTTACAGACAGTATATTAACAGATGCTAAGTTAAAAATTGAAATCAAAATCAGAATAAATCAACGGTACGTAATTTCAGTTGCAAACAAGTACTGAAAAACAAAAAGAAGTATGCGCGACGCAAGATCACGGAAGGAGGGATATTTTTGCTTGCAGTGCAAGGCGAGATCGAAGGAAAACCGCAAATAGGAAGAAGAATAATGGAAATGATAACAACCGGATTTGGGAAACGGCAACTGAACGAAATTATAGAAATCGCCAGTGGGAAATGAGAAATATGATTTGGTTTGATTCAAAGTTGTTGTACTGTCGTCAAAAGTAAGCTACCATTATGATGATGCTTAGTATACACGCGTAATAATGGAGGTAATAGCGAACGGGCCTTTTTACTCTATTTCACCGAATGGAGAAATACCGTCAGACCTTTGAATTAACTATAAAACTTTTTGACTCTCTGTATACTTAAAAAAAAAAGATTACCGAGAAATAGAGTAAGATCGAGATAGTAGTAATAGTAGAAAATGTTGTTCTAAAAGTAACGATAGCGGAGATCACGCTATTTGAACGAACGGTAAGACATAATAGTCTACTACTCACTACTGAGTCGGTGTCGTCGCAATTTTAGCCGCTAATTATAGATAGCGTTTCTGTTGATTATTATCGCGGTTAAACAACCGCAGACACAAGTTAGAAGGATAAGTTCCTTTTTCGACTTAATGAAAACTCTAGCGCGCCTAAAGCTCTTTCATTTTGTTCTCCGTCGTACAGTTTTCGTTTTATTATTACAACATCCCTTTTTCAGTTGCTTGGCTCTTTGTAAATGTCGCAAACATTCGAGCGACCGTTAAATTTCATTAAATAAGCAGAATCTTCCAACGGTTTTTGATCTTCGCCCGGTTTAAATGCTAATTTTACCGCTAACCTCCGAAATGTCTGAAAGCTACTCGACTCCGGTTGTTAGTTTATTTTCTAGTACTGATAGCCACGTGAAATTTATATATATACGCGGTCTGTTCGAAAGGTGAATTTTGAATTTTTTCGAAAAGTATTTATTTATTCATCAATATCCATTTTATAAGTAATCCCCCTCAGACGTAATGCATTTATGCCAGCTCTTCTTCCAATCGTCGATGCACTTATGGAATGCGCTTTTCGGTATGGCCATCAGCCTTCGATTCTGTCTTTATCTCATTCAACGCAGTTATTCATCCAACACGAAAGTAAAGAAGCGAGAAAATGACGAAACACCCCATATTAGCTGTCACAGGACGAATTGTTAGGCTGCTCTTCTAGCGATCTTCAGGCTGATGAGGATTATCAAGGTACGTGCGTTATTATCACCTTCTGAATTGATGAGACTAATTCCTATTATTTAGCCCCTTTTCAGTGTATTTATATAAATACTTTTATTCGAATAGAAACATTTCACGTCAACTAGGAAATCGAAAATTTCATTTTGACGTCTACGTCGATGTTACTTATAATCGAATTCGCGGGCAAATCCACTCAGATCGTCCATGAATCTAAATTCGAAATGGTAGAAGTCGATTATAAATATTTAAATCGTTCGTTGTTAATACATTCGTTTCGAACGTGATAAGAAAGAGGAATTTATTTTAATATATGCAGCATAAATAATGGAACTTATTTCTTAACTTAGTTTTTATGGAATTGCACGTACACTCATACATACGTGAATATCATTTATATATATATATATATATATATATATATATATATATATATATATATGTGTGTATATGTATCTTTATATTGATTTTCTGTTAGAACTGGTAAAACCACGTTAAACAGTTTTAAACCGTGTATATAAATATATAAACCAGCTTTTTTTTTCGCTATACTACTCCAGATATCATATTTCTGGGCTTTATACGGAATCGTAATCCGCGTTGGTACATCGGGCTAACCAGTACGCAAGAACCCCAGAAAAGAAAACGCCTTTGGAATACTAAAATATATATACCTCGTTGTTTTCAGTAATCGAGAATAAAAAAAAAAAACCTAAAGTAATACCGAGTACAAAGGACAAGGATGTAGAATACCGAGTGGAAAGGATAAGGTGGACGTAGACTGTTCATATGTCGGCAGTTGAATGGCGACTTTTCGCTGTTCGTCGTTTAGCCACTTGCTTTTATATTCTTCGTACATTTCAGAGTTCTTTCTCATTAGCTATACGTGTGTATCGGTAATCTCCGAACCAGTTCCCGTTCGGCAATGTAAGAGATACTGCAACCCTTAGGATTTTCAACAAGCGGATGAATGAGAAATTTAATAAAATTGCGAACAACATAATTTCATTTTAACTTCTCGTCTAATTTCGATCACTCGTAATTATTATATTATTAGCCGTCGATATTTTTCTTAATTTTGTTGATGACGTGGCGCTCGTGACAACACATGACATTCCAGAAAAGACAGCAAAAAGTCTACAAACTGCGACGAATAAAATTACCGGAATGGTCGCATAACTGGAAAATAGTTATGAACGAAAACAAAAGTAACCGCGTCATTTTTACAAAACAAAAAATAATGCGTCATAATTATTATTTATCTGTAGAAAGCAAACGAGTGCGACAACACAAATCCATCAGATATATTGAAGTACACTTAGATGAAACTCTTACATATCATATCAAAGGGAAAATAATGGAGCTAAATCATAAAACAAGGACAGCTTCATTGGTTGCTCGGACCACACTCGCAACTAAAAGTTACTAACAAAATATTACTTTATCAAATGGTATTAAATCCAATATGGATGTCGAACTTTGGAGATGATGCGAATAAGATTCAGCGCTTCCAAAAGAAATTACTTCGTTCGTTGATAGGAGCACCATGGTATATATCTAACCAGACACTACATAAGGATCTCGGAATCAAATATGCGACTGAAGAAATACAACAATCAGTCAGGAAACATATGTCGAGACTAGATGCACATGACAATTCCCTCGCAGCGAACTTACTGGAACAATCAGTAAGCCCGAGGAGATTAAAGGGAAAAAATGACAGATTTGGTCTAGTCACCGGATCATGCTGATGAGTGTGTCCGATATTTCATGGCAATACATAAGTAAAAAAATTCGAGTGGATGGCCTCATTGGTCAGTTCTAGATGAGAAGAAATTTTAAAAAAAAATGTCATCTGCGAGTGAAGTTTACACACCATTTCCTAGACATATAATTCAATTTGAGTTGAAACTGCAGAATCGGACGTATGATAGCTGGAAAGTAATATTATAGTTCTTCCGATCAATGTTTCATATTTTTTATATTCGAATATACTGTCATATTGTTTACGAATTTTTCAAGAAATGAAAGTAGGAGGTATTTCTCTTCTTTTTTTGCTGATCGTTCCTGCATATGAGATCTTCTTTTCCTCTAACTGTTTGACGAGGTTCAGACTAGAAGAAGTATAAGGAAGATACAAGATGTTTCTTATTCTAGTGCCGACTTGTGTACAACTACATATACCCAAACATTATTATTATTGTTACTATTATTTCTATTTTGTTGGAAATATCTTAATTCCGGCTCTTGTCGATATCGTTATAATCAATTGTTGTATAATAACATGACCAATGATACCCAACACATCATACGAATTTATATACATATTTTAATATTACGCATTTATTATTATTATATTTTATTTTTTTTAATTTTAAACACACCATTATATATATATATATATATATATATATATATATATATATATATATATATATATATATATATATATATATATATATTACAATTACAATAGCCTGTATTTCCTATTTTAAATTAAAATTTACAGATATTATTTTCTTAACGCTAAACTAGTCTTAATATGTATAACTTTCTTAATGCTAAACTAATACTAATATGTATAATATATAATATGACAAATCTAAGTGGGAATAGAATATCGCAAGTTAAATAATCACCGCATATTGATAGTTTTGAGGACGTCAGAGACGTTAGAACAGAAAAAAAGTTAAAAAAGAATATTAGCGCTGGCTAAAAATGCTTTTAACCAAAAAAAAGTATTCTTCTTACATTTAAAAATACTTCTTTGCATATTAGAAAATTGTCTATTAAAATATTTGCTTGGAGCGTCACACTTTATGGTTGCGAAACGCGAACTATATCGCAAAAAATAGAAACTTTGACGTTTGGTGCTGTCGAAAGATCCAGAGAGTATCGTAGATGGATAAGGTCGCATATAAGGAGGTATTTCGAAGAATAGAAGAACAGGCGAAGCTGAATATTGAAAAGATAAAAAATATTGGTATCAAATTGGACACTTCAAATAGCTCAAAAACTTAATAGAAAGAAAAGCAAACTAAAAATCACGATAAGAAAGACCAATAACACAATTCGTGGGCGCGCCATCTCTGTGCCTCGTGGCGCGGGGAAGAAACGAAACTTAAAGACGTTTTCTCAAAAAAGACATTTAATGAACTCATGATTTCATACGAGTTTCACACGTTGCCCAAGCCGGGAATTTATTGGTTATTTCCGCAAGCCATGTTAGCCACCAACCTAACGGCTGAGAAGAAATGTTGATGATGGTGATAATATTAATGGAAGTTTTCGAAGAGTTCGTTACGTTTTAATTATTGATCGAAGTTTTTCCTGGTCGATTGCTTTTTATTTATTAATCGTCGAACTACTATTTTTCAACTTGGTTACTTTTTGCTTTAAATTCATTTTACAAGTTCCTAGAAATAAACTACAAAACCCGTTTTTTTCCCTTTTGATACTGTAATTTATAACGTTTTTCGGTTGTCCAGATTTCCTTTTACTGCTGCCACTACATTTCTTATGTATTTTTTTTACCGTATTTTTCTTTTTTACATGTCAGGAAGAAAGACAAAAAGAAATATAAAATTAAACGGAGACGAAGATTAAAAAAACATCGAACCGAGGATAAACTTTATATTCTTATATTCGGATTTCGAATCGGAGAGCTGTTTTAAGGTGCTATTTATCGGAGGAACGAGGAAACCGACCGTAAATAATACTTTTTCAGCAGTCCCTAGAAAGCCGGTCAAAATATACTTTTTTTTTTTATATATAATTACGTTTAGGAAAAAGGAAATTGACTAAGACGCGACTCGTATTTCTACTTCTACCGATAATGATCGGCCGCTGCGTCAGTCGGAGAGAGTTTCATTAATCTTCCGTCTCCGAAAATTGTTTAGGGTTCCTAAGTTTTTCCGCGTAATTTCGTTCCTCCGCGTGAACGCTTTTCCGTTTTCGTCTGACTTTATTCGAAACTTTTAATAGACAGACGGTAAAAGTAAACAGAGTTAGAAACAAAAAAACACAGATACGAATACAGTCGTTAATTTAATTAACCGTGTGCGCGCTTGGTGAGGTTAAATTGTTAAAACGCCTATTCGAAGTTTTCCATATAATTAAATTTTGGTTACTTTTGGACGATTGAAAAATCTCCGTAAATAGTTTTTCTTCATTCTGTCAAATACAGTTTCTTTTCTTTATTAAGAGACGGACGTTGAATTGTAAATTTTACGATATAGACGCGTATGGATGATATTCTTCGCTGTAACATAGTAGCAGTAGTAGTAGAAATATACTTAGAAGGAAAGAATAGTGAAACGAATTCCATTCTATTATTGACAATTAAATATTATTATTATTGAAGTGAAACTTTTATTGGCGCATTATATATGGGGAGTTAAATAAAATGAACTAGTCTGCCGATTCCTATTCTTTCTCTCGCGCATGCGCGTACAGCTATTCATTATTTCGTTAAAATTTTCACTGCGCGAATGACGTATGTGTGATGTAGATGTGAGAGTGAAACATTTGAATCATCGCCGCATCACATTCATAGTGTGATACGCTCATTTTCTTTGTGAAATTTTGTACAAAATCACGAGTTTATTAAATAAGTGACTTTCCATTGTGTTTAAGGTACACGTTGGGTTTAATATATTGAATTAAAATTTTCATTCTGTGATATTGCATTTTATATCATCTTTAAGTTTCACTTCTCTTCCCTGCATCCCGAGCCACAGTCTTTTATCATATTGTTCATTGTCGATCGTCGTGACTAGCTGTTGTACGTTTATGTTTACATACAAAATGAGCTAGCATTCGAGGCACTATTTATATGCTACGCAGATGCGCGCGCATATAATGTTATATGGTTTATTGATTTTGAAAGGCCCTCCACCTCCCCGAGCCGGTGTTCCTCAGCGCGGGACAAGCCCAATGCTTATACCACCGAATAATGTTATATGGTGTGGTATTTGCTTTTCTGCGATAATTAAGAATTAAATAATGATGAAAAACTTTCTGTTTTTCTGTTGTATAGATTAGAGTTATGTGCTGAACAACGCTAGTAAATTTAAAATCTCATTTGATAGCAATATGACAGGATCAGGTATGGGAAGAGCAAAAATTTCATGTATAAATAAATCACCAGTAAGATAACACGCTTTGTACGCTAGCCCGATCGAATATAATTCCCTACCTAAGAATTTAAAAATCGATTTAATGAATTCTAAAGAACATAAATTCGAAAATTGTTAATAATATTTATTCAGCTTTCATGATTGTGTCTTATGATATAACTTTCTGTTATGTATCATAATATGAATCTTCTTGTTATCGTACGTTGTTCCATTACTTATTATATAAATTTAAATAACTCGCTGACTTGCGCTGCTTTTATATAATAAGTCTTGTTCATAGTTTTTACATGTTTTCATTCGATAATGCACTACTAGTTTTACTGCATTTATTATATATTCGTTGAATAAAAATATTGCGTTATGCGTTGATGGGGTTTTTAAGTGTGTATGTATATGAATATGTGTGATATGGTGAATAAGATATTGTATTATACGCCATTCACCCATAACATAGGCGTTTTATTTTAAGTATCTAAATTACTATCTATACTATTACTACTACTACTACTACTACTACTACTACTACTAATATTATTTCGTTGTACGTATAACATTGGAATTGTCTTAATAATGTTAAATAAAATAATTAAATAAATAAATAATTTTTTGTATACATTAAATTTCCAGAAATACTAGGAAAAGTCATTGGCAGAAGTTTTAGTTATTTATTTATGTAAATGTAACGCAAGTTTATTTAAAAAAATTTATTACAGTGCAAAATGTTTTATTTTTGGTCTTATATAAAGATTATTAATGTAAAAAAATCAAATGACGTGATATGTGCGCAATGTAATATTGAATATTAAGAATATGCGTATATCGTGTGAAAAGATGAATATCATTATTATTCAGAATTGCTACTAATGGAATCGTCGTTTTAATATTTTTCCACACGTCCATAAAGAGCGCCCATTTCCCTTTATTTGTTTGCTGCGGTTCTACGAAATCTATATTGCCATTAGAATTAAAACATTCCAATCATTAATCTTTACAAATTTGCTCCATTTATCGGATGATGACACTCTAAATACAAATGAAAAGCACATTATGACCCGAGATAAGTTGCATAATGTGTAAATTTAATTACACATTTTTAAAAATAAATCGAATTATTACGACAAAGAAACTATATTCGAACATAAATGTAATAAAAGAAGTTCATTTTGATAGAAATCCTCCAAAACACAGATAACAACAACTTAAATAAAATAAGAAACTTATATTGGAATCAAGAAGTAGAATTGGTATTCAATAGAAATGAGCCGAAGATAAACTTCGAAATGAAACGCGATATGTACGACAAGGTTGTGTGTTGTCCCCACTATTATTTAACCTATATGCTTAACAAGTCGTCAAACAAACCGTAATGGACCAACCGTACGAAATAAAGATTACTGATAAAATCATTAATCGGTTAGGCGGATGACACGATCGTATTAGCGGATAATCGCCAAGGCCTACAATGGTTGTTGCAAAAATTTAATGAAACTGACGTGATCTACGGCCTGTATATAAACGTAAAGAAAACTAAATAGGTTAGCGATAGGCAAATATAAACGATGAAGCTATTGAAAGGGTCAGTAGAATCAAATATGTTGGTTGTTATATATAAATGGAAAATTTATATATGGATGTTGTGAAGTTAAAGCGATATAACAGCTTTCAATAACATGAAACATTTATTATTATAATCGATCACTTTAGCAAAGATATTGTTCGGTGCTACATCTACTCAATTTTGTTATATGGAATCGAAACAATGCCTTTAAATAAAGACAAATAAATCGATATGAAGTTGTAGAAATGTGGCTCCAACGATAGATGTTGAGAATCCCTTGGACGGCCAAAATATCGAATAAAGATGTTTTAAAGAACGCTAATACAAGCAGAATATTAAAAAATCACATTATACAAAGAAATGTGTCATATTTTGGAAAATCTGAAATACTCCAGATGATAATGCAAGGAATGATGGAAAGGAATAGAATTCCTGGAAGAAGGGTAACAGATTGGCTGCAAAATATTATAAGCTGGACGAACAAGACTTCTCTACATCAATTACTGACAGATGCAAGACAGCGCGAAGTGTGACCGATTATTAGTGATAGCCTAACACTCTGTGTGAAGAATACGATGACATTTACTAATCGAAATATATTTACCGTAACGATAGAATATACATTTACATACCTAATTTTTCGAAACAAATAAATCACTATTTAAGCAGACAACCGAAAGTAAACACCATGGTGATACGTTGCAATGTCATTTCTCAGAGCGCCGACGATGATGTAATTAGTTTTAAATAGTTAACATATTTAAAGTGTCACTTTAGAGACTGTATCTACTAATCTCCACTAGCCACAATGAACGGATTGTATATAAAGCTTTCTCCCATATTTCACTGCCGACAAAAAGTTGATTTACACTACTATAATTCAATCGAGGTTAATTTATACGCGTGTCCAATTTTTAAATCTCCGTCAGTACTCACAGAAGGCTACAAATGATAGGAAACTTATATCGTAGAATTATATCGAATGCTCCTAGGTACAAAAAAAAAAAAAAAAAATCAACGGGTGCATAGACAATTAAACCTTCCAGTTATTTACTCGATCGTTAATAAAATTTCGACATAATTTTAATCGAATTGTAAATTTTACGATAAATCAGGCGATATGGCTAGCCCCTGCATTCCTCATACGCGCTACAAACATTGCAGTCTTGGAACATCGTTTACATTAATTTGTTATTGTATACTCGTTATTTAATAATTTTACGTCGTTAAATTATTGAAAATTGCCATTCATGACGTTAGCGGTATTTTATGATTTACTTTGTTATATGGCGCGCAGACTTTTTCCGACAATTTTTCCTACGGCGAATGAATAATTTAATATTTATTTTATAATTACGTTATCTTTGTAATTTAGTTGCTTAAACTTTATCGATACTAATCTACAAATGTTATATGTCGTTTTGTAATCAATAAATATAATGCTTCTTCTTGTTCTCTTATAATAGTATCAGACGTTTCGGAATTATCCCAATGTATAATTTTACATTTAAGTTTTTTCTTCGATTCCATCACCCGCTACAATTAGCCGATCAGGTAACCATCGCGAGTCGTTGAAACTTCATCCTCTTTCCACACAACAAATAGATCAGTCGGTTTAATGACATCTAATCTTGTAACTCCTCCGTGTTATCGACTGTTTATGAAGAAAAAGTTCATTTTCAACCTTGAAAGGGGCAAAAAATTGTCCGCGGACGGACACGAGTCAAGATCGGCTTAATGCATTGTACTATTAATTCGGGCATAATTAGTACGAGAAATTAAGTATGATATTATTTACATTTTTGCCTGAGCCGAGCTAAAAAAAATTAGCATGGTAATGCAGCGATTCGTACATAAAGGTTGCATGGTTGCCTGACCACCAGAAATATCCAGAACAGGTTAAAAATTAATGATGTAATAAAATAGATAAAAATAAAAGTACTAATTATTTTACAGTGATTAAAAACAAAATAAGTAAATTTTAATTATATGTATTTTGTAGAATATATTACAAAAAGTAATACATATTTTTAAAAATGTTTTGAAATCCCTAGTTACAATAGTTAGTATTGAACATGAAGAAGGCCAAGTCGTATACACTGTTATATGGAGAATTTGCACATATACTGTGTGTGCAGTGTTTATGAAGGACTATATTGGTGACTATTGGCTGCAATCGTTTTGCAACCAGAGTCCTTGAAGTACACACACACACACTTGACGTGGCAGAATAGGTTTTTCTCGTTGCGTTGCTCATAATATGCGGGTGCGCTTGCATGCTCATACTATCGTCCAACAGTTGAACGAGTCGATGACTTATCATCTCTTTCCGAGATTAGTTTTTTATCTTGGAATTTCTATTAGTGTTTCTTTTATTGTGTACATTTCCGTGTGTGAATTGTCTCATTGTCTCCCTCCAGTTTACGTTGTTCGGATTATTACTAACCAGTGATGTAGCTAGACTTGGTTGAAGAGGAGGGTTCAAACAAAACTAAATTATAACAGTAAACCCAAGTTAAATTGAACTTTAAGTAAATTACCAAAACTCGAGTAGGTTAAACCCGATGAGCAATCCAACTCGCTAGTTATTTTTATACTTATTAGACGTCGAATATGTAATTCTATTAGAAGCAATAGATGGCAGACATATTTAACGACACTGGAACACACCAATAGTATGTTATTGAGGACAGAGGGAGACGGTTACAAAGAACAATTCCGCGAAAAAAAAAAACGATAAATAATGATTTTATATTTTTTTAAGGAATAATACATAGTTTTTATGTAATGTGGAATGTAGTGATTTTTTATAAAAAATAAATTGAAAATTAGTTAAATCACTAATATCTGTTTTCTTATAGAAAACATAAAGCTTTTCGGCATTTACACCATTATCAAGTGAAACATTTTTAAAAAATCATAATTTTAAAAATATAAATTAAATATAATTACTTAAAAATACTTGATGGTGATTGTGAAAATATACTCCAAAAATGCTGTTCTGTCTATTTTTTGAATTGTTGAAATTTAACATCAACATATTTGTTTATTAATTTTGTTTTTTTATATTAAAGATTATCAGATTTTTTAATATTTATTTTTATTTTACTTGTAAAATTGTTTTTTAAAAAATTTTTTGTTCGTATATTTTTATATTTTATATTTTACTTTTGGACATCATACATCGCACCAGTAAATGAAAAATTTAAAATTCCACCAGTATACAACTTTTACAGAATCCGGAAAATAATATTGAAGAAAAAATTAATATAAAAAAACAAAATTAATAAACAAATATATTGATGTTAAATTTCAACAATTCAAAAAATAGACAGAACACCATTTTTGGAGTATATTTTCACAAACACCATCAAATATTTTTAAGTAATTATATTTAATTTATATTTTTAAAATTATGATTTTTTAAAAATGTTTCACTTGATAATGGCGTAAATGCCGAAAAGCTTTGTGTTTTCTATAAGAAAATGAATATTAGTGATTTAACTAATTTTCAATTGATTTTTTATAATACAGAGTAATACTTAACTAAATTTAAAATTTAAAATATATTCTTCGCGTTTTTCTACCAAATTCTTCTAGTAGCTCCTATATTACATATTTATTTACTTAAAAAACAACGAAATTTAAATAAAATAAATGAAAATAAAAAAATAGATTTAACAAATGCAAAACTGCATTTAACAACCAGTATAAATTTTCTTATTATCAGATTGATTCGGCGGGGGGTCCAGACCCCAAAACGTTATTAACCTATATTAATAAAAAGTTTTCCTTACTGAAGCTTTATTATTTATACGGAAACTGATCATTTCATTTTCAAAGGATTTTTTTGTTTAAATTGTGAAAAAATAAGAATATTTAACTATTATACGTAGAGTTTATCGAATTGTTTCATTTCGACGTTTTAATCATTTTTATATACTTTTCTAATTGAATACATTTTGTACTTATTCATGCGGAAAAAAGTACTTAATATATTTTGGCTTAATGGAATACAATTTTTTATCTTAGGATTGATAATTTAACTTCGTACGATTTGTTCTTTTATTTTTATTACACTTCGTTGACTTTGATATTATTAATGTTACTTCGTGATGTTGTGTGAAATAAAAAAAAAAAATTGGTGCGTGTATTTGTTTCAGGGAGGGGTAGTGGTGTAATTGCAACCGCTGGATTTTTTAATCACGAGCCGCTACTGTGGTCATGTATGAGAAATAAAAATATGTTGTACTTTATTATTGTGAGTACATTGATATAAAAAATTTTGAAACGTCAGATTTTTTACACGATTTATTGCGTATGTATATTTTTATATTTTTATAAACATATTTTTAAACATCTTGGACTGAATATGACATCAAACATAATGTATATTTTTACTCCTATCGTACAAAAATCTTTTATTTAATTTTTTTTTTTTTTTTAATTTCGTACGATCTTATATTTACGCGTCATCTTTTTTTTTCTTTGCGTCTACACAATGAATAAATTACATTAGATAAAATAATGCTTCGGCCACACAGCCGTCGTTTAGAAAAAAGAAGAGTAAATCGTCTTCTACCGCAAAATCTAACGAAATCTACAGCTTGCCTTTCTGTTTCCAATCATGTTATCTTTCCGTTCATCATGTATTCTTAATGTTAAAAAAAATTTACTACATCTCACTCGCCTCTCAACATAAATCCTCATCATCAAAACATTTTCACTAACATCCCTTCATTAGTAGCCCAAACTCTGACGTACGTTCAATTAAAATAAATCATCTGGTGCCCCATTTAACCAGCAATAATTTCTATAAACCCACGTAGTTATACGTGGATCGTAGTAATTAAAAAAAAAACAAACCAAATAATTATTATTTTTAAAAAGGCAATAATATAAAATAAATAATATATATATATCGTCATGTATATGTTAAAGATGTATTTGTATTATATGTTTATATATGATAAATTATAATGGTCACATTTATAGTGTGATGTTTATAATGGACGTAAAAACCATATGCAAATATTAAAATTATAATCATATTTATAAAAATACTTTCACTGTTGACTAGTTGTATTAATTATTTTCATAATAGACACTCACGACTTTCAACTTAACAATACCACCGCTACAAAACAAATTTCGTGTGGAGTACCTCAAGGGGATCAATTCAGGGCCCAACCTTATGGAACATTTTATATTCCAAAGTTCGTAATGATCTTTCTTGCATTTGTGTGATAATAAATCTTAATACTACGTTAATTTCTTACGCAGACGATCTGTGTGTTTTATTTAATATTAATCGCTACACAGATTTAAGTGAAATAGAAATAGTTTGTCAAAAATTAGAAAGTATTATTACCGAAATGGGATTAGCGTTTTCTATTGAAAAATATAAATCAATTTTGTTTGGTAACAAAAATATAACGAACAATTCTCTGGTAAATCGATCTGTCTATAAAATTAAATATGTTGGTATATATTAATAGATAAAAAACTTACTTTGCCCATATAGATTCAATAAACATTAAATGCAGTAAGCTATACGATAAACTTCGTAGATTACTTCATAATAATTATGATTTACGATATAAAGAAAGAACTATACTCTATAAAGCACGAATTCAATCTGTTTATGCCCTGCATAAACAATAAGATCCTCTCAATAATCAATAAACTAAACATCTCCTCATTATACAGAAGCACCTCTTCTTCAGGTTCTTGTGTGAATGCCAATATCCTTCTTTTAGATCTATTCCTTATTGGACGAGCAATAATTTCAGAATATGGAATAGTCAAAAGCTCAGAAATGGTCACTTCTACAACAAAAATATATTTGCATAAATTATAAACATAAAAGAAAATATAACACGGGTTACAACGATCGTGTACCGGGAACACCTTACCACAATAACACAGTTCTAATTAAAAGTAATACATGATAATATAGGAACTTAAGTCTAAATTACTAAAATATATTGTTTAGATTGTGAGTTCTTAAATAAATAATATGTAATTGAAAAATAAATAAAAAAAGTAAAAAGTGGATGACATGGGTGTCGAAGATAATAAGTAAAGGAGTTAATACTAATAAATTATAATTAATTACTACATAATGTTATGTTTAAGTCGCCTGTGCTTTTAATTGGAATACATGAAACGTAGTTGCTTAGAATCGTAATTAGCAATCGAGGAGATAAGTACATTGTTTTGGTATGAGCATTTAATAAAAAAGTCAGTCGATAGATCTAATATAGGGCAGGTCAGTAGCTTCGTGCATACTGTCGATTCTGGCATAGCTAGGTGTATTGAGAATACATCTGAGGCATCTGTTTTGAATGACTTGTAACTTGTTAAAGGTTTTTAATATAGAGCTCCAGGAAAGGACAAGCTTAGCAAAGTATTGGGCGGATTAGTGCTTTGTAGAGGATTATCTTGTTGTTAATGTTTAGGAAGGTCTTGTGATTAAGGATGGGTACAAGGAACAGAAAGCATTGTTTATAAAAAATCAATTGAAAAATTAGTTAAATCACTATTTATTTTCTTATGGAAAACAAAAAGCTTTTCGGCATTTACGCCATTATCAAGTGAACAAAAATTTGTTTAAAAAATCATAATTTTAAAAATATAAATTAAAAATAATTACTTAAAAATATTTGATGGTGATGATGAAAAATGTTATTCTGCTTGTCTGTTCTGTTTATTTTGTATTGTTGAAATTTAACATCAATATATTTGTTTACTGATTTTGTTTTTTTATTTTTATTTTTTCCGATATTATTTTCTGAATTCTGCAAAAGTTGTATACTGATGGAATTTTAAATTTTCATTTACTGTTGCAAAGTATGATGTCCAAAGGTAAAATATAAAATATAAAAATATACTAACAAAAATTTTTTAAAAACACAATTTTACAAGTAAAATGAAAATAAGTATTTGAAAAATCTGATAACCAGTGATTTAACTAATTTTTCAATTGATTTTTTATTAAAAAAATCACTACATTCCACATTATAAAAAATTAAAATTGTTTGTCTTGATTGCGGTATTATTTATGTGTTATCAAATAGTGTTATTAAGCAAATATTAGGAACCACACCGGCTATGAAATCATTAAAAAATAAGATTCGTAATGACATTAACAGTGTTTGGCAATCACGCTGGGATGAGGATATCAATGGTCGGAAAACCTATCTCTTCTTTCCAAATATAATAAATAAACTTATAATGAAAAATCTGAATATCACCTTCTTTAATGCGTAGGTACTCTCAGGACTTTGGAGAGTACCTTAATCGATTTAAATTAGTAAACTCTTCGAACTGCCTTGTGTTTAGGGATCAATGAGCATATGCGCAACATTTAATTTTGGAATGTAAACGTTTTAGACAGTTAAGAGATAAGTATAAAATATGCGCAAATACGTCTTTAATCTTAGACAGAAATAATGCAGACAGCATGCTACATTTTTTTTTCAAGATTTAATGAGGAAAAGTTAACTATAAATTCCTTGATTCAAAATGTTTAAAGTGAGTTATCCATAATATGAAATATTAATTGTTATGATAGTAGTAGTGATTTTCAAGTAAGTAATTGTATTAACTAATTCAGTAATACAAATGTTATCCCGATATAAGCTAAGTTAATGCTTAAAAAGATTATTTACTTTGAATTCATGAATTATTTGTAAAAATTACATTGTGTATTCGATATTTTGCAACTAATGTTTGAAAAGTAGTTAGGATATAAATAGTATTGTTTTTTTGTTTTTTTCTTAATATTTATGTTAATAATGTAAATATGTGTTTGCTTCATTATTATGTTATAGTAAATGGTGATGATGGCTAAGAACTATCATCACCATTACTTCCTAATGTAACCAACTTAAATATGTAATTTCTGTGTTATTCTTTAAGTTTATTAACCTACACACATTAAATATTCGTTAGTTAATAATTTATTATTAAGCACACGTATTATTCGATGTACACAGAAAAGATCAATAAACTTGCCCCACTGGTTATCTAGAATGGGGTAAAAAAAAAGTTGTTATAGATTAAATTAATAATAAACTAAATTATTTTAAATAGTTCGTTTGTTTTTAATTAACAGAATAAAAAATTTAACATTTGAAGGAAAGCAGAGACCAATATAAGATTTAAAATTTTATATTCATACTTTATCACAGGGTTAAGTATAACAAGTTGCAGTATTATTAACGTATGTGTTTCTGCGTTTACTTATTGTGTAATATCATCTCCCTTATATCCTTCAAGAACAGTATCCTAAGATCCTCTGCTCACCATTTCCACATCAAAAGTAGATTAATCATCTGTCTACTAAAACGGATGATGATAACACCAGTAGTAAGTATATACATCATACATTAGGTAAGATCACGCTGACACACAAAAAGTAACCAACGTGTTTAATGAAATATAACAAACACCACTAGAGATTTCTATATGAACATAGATAACATTGAATATAATAATCAGTTTGTTACCAAACATTTCAGCTACTATACCGAACAAAGTTATTGTATCACACGTTTCATCAATATCTCTTTAAAATTGTAATCTCTTCTATGTCAATTTTGAGAGTAAACCAATCTGATAACAAATTTGGACATATTGTCAATTGGAGCAGACAAATTATATTGAACAAATTGTGGCAGCATACCTGATTCTTTCCCGTTGCACTACAATGAGAGCACCGAATATTCATACAAATTGAAGACTTATATTGCAACAAAAAACAAAGACAAACATCAGGTGTCCAAGTGATTCCTGCAACTGATCTGCTGGAACAAGTAAATACCAAAAGTGAAAATAGTGATGACAAATATGAAAAATTTGACGAACAAAAAGCTCCAACCATTATAGCTGTCAAACTGACATAGCTGCCGGTTTATGTTGAGATGTTATTTGTTTTGGTTTTTAATTAAATTTGACAATATGACCTCTAATTTTTTGCAATTTTCATATATCTTGTCTCTGAAATAGCACGTAGCATATCCATGTCCTAAGCGATCACGATCATTACATTTAATAGTGCAGGAAGCTTTCATTCGGTATGTTTTTATTTACTAACTTATTTTTAGTACTTTCTATTATTATTCGCGTCTTAATTTGTTCATAACTAATATGCTTTTCGTTTTCTAAGTTCCGGAACTCTAATGCGGCAAATAAGTTTATATAAATAAATTCTTGTTCTAAATTTAATTCTTAGTTTGAAGAATGTTTTAAAAGTTCGTCATAAGATAAATTGTTCTGCACATTCAAATTTATCTACTTTAATGTCGGAACTTGTATATATAATATATTTCTTATTTCTGACATTACCAATGAAATGTGCTTATAATTTTTGTCATATTTCAAATACGAATTCATATTTTCAACTTATTTGCAAGATATCATCTACTGTACATATTATAATTTTTTTTACCTGAATTTCGTGTTTATCATTTGATGTAATAATAATAGCTCCTATCAATCTTTTTCCATCGATCTATGACGATAATCGTAATTGTTTTAATGTGTAGTTTCCATTCCGGTTTAACTTCAGAATGCACCCAAACTGTTCCGTATTTGCTAATTTTAACAGACCCGTGTGTTGTATTAAACATTTTAACACGATATTAAGCACCGCCTTTTTTCTAACCACGAACAACTGTTACCATGTTATAACAGAATGCATTACCTTTTTAAATATATATTTATTAGAGATAAGAAACATGTTACAATATATAAACATAGCACCGATTATGCACATATACATGTTTACTCTGTCACAGTATCGATATGTACAATCGATCTATCAACGCACTTTTATTTATGTAATCTCCTAATCTATAACTTTCCTTTCAAACAAATTTTGAACTGTATTAAAATTTGTTTCATTCGCTTTAAAAGCATCATATTTTAATTTTAAAAGATACCCTTTTACACGTTGAGCTAATTCATCAATTAAGGGCATGAAATATTTCAATTTGAATTTTTTTTTTAACATCATATACGTCTGAATGAATATTGTTAGCTAATTTTAAATTAATTTATTAAACCTAAGTTTAGGAAGTTTCGTCTCTTAATGTAAATGTCGCAATTTTTATTTTTATCATAATTTCAATTAATTTCAGTTCTTTCACTTGAACGTTTCGATATATTACTTGTTGAATGATTTAACTTGTTATGTTAGATCATTTTAATGTTTTCATTTCCTCAATTCTATTACTTTATACATAAATTTTCATCAGTCATAATTTTTTTATAGAATTTTTTTACACAGATAATAACTTTATTATCGTATTTAAAGCTAACGATAAATCCATTTTTACTAACCTGTTTTTGATACGTACCATACTTCACAAATGTAAAATTTTCATCAAAAATAATATTACTAGATAATCTTGCTCTATTTGGTTCGTAGAATTATAGATATTTTTTTAACGCAGTCGAAAATTCTCGCATTTTTTTCACGTTCAGCTCTAATCTACTAGCAATTTCCCTCCTAATCAAATTCCGTTAATTAAAAATAAACATCTATAGTGTAACAACAAGTAGTTAAAAATATATTACGATTTTATTATTAAAGAAAAAAAATCTTATATCGAGTAATAACGTATTGAATTAAAAAAAAAATTAAAATTAAACTAGAATCTATAATACACGTATTCGAAATTAAATTATTTTATTAATATTGTAAATGTTATTATTTCTTTTTGTTGAAAATGTTTCTCATAGAATTGTAACAACGTTAATATTTATTTAATAAAACATAAAAGTGTTCACAGAATTAAAAATCATGCAACTTCCGAGGAGCGTTTTTAAAAAATATTTAATTTACACCACACATGTGTATATATATATATATATTTGAATACTTTGTTTAATTTTTATGTTCGTGGCTATATAATGTTATTCGTAATAATAATAAATGCGAATTATGACAAAATAACGTTGTTTCAAGCGAGCTTTCATAAAACGCACACAAATATATATATATATATATATATATATATATATATATATATATATAATAAGAAGGTAAAAATGAAATGACACAATATTATTGTACGCAAATAAACTAACACTGATTACTCCCATTCAAACGACCGATTCCACATTACATCATCGTAGACTGAAAACTGTTGAATAGTAATATTACCAACGTTCGTCATCGAGGTCGTCGTCATCTACATCATCTTCTTCTTCGTAAAAATCGGTATAATCTTCGAGGGACGAATTATAATCATCTGTAGTGTATATAGTGTATATGGAATTCAGGTCGTCACTGCGTAAATCCATCAAATCGTCGCTACTATCATCGTCCAGATTTTCATAATCTTCATCATTATCATCCTCGTCATCATCGTCCATTAACTGATGATTACGCCATCGATTTCGTATAGTGTTGACTAATAACGATACGTCTAATTCCATTCGTATGCCGGTAATCAAACATAACGTGGCCACCACCATCGGCACGTGTATTCTCGTTCTCCAACCTAATTCGGCCAAGAATAGAAACGTCGGCCTAGCCACTTGTTGTACGCCTAGCGAAGGAAATGGCCACATATCTGCAAAGAAAAACATTAAATATATTAAAACACGTCATATTTAGAATTATTTTTAAACTTATAATATTACAGAAAGTTAATAATTATATAGTAAAGTTTTTTCCGCTTTGATTAAAGTAGAATATATATATTCATCCTAGTGAAAAAAAAGAATAATTCAATTTACTATTTAATATCACAATTCCGTTCTTATTACATTATTATAATGCGGAAACAAAATTATTATAAATAAATAAATATACAAGATTTTTGGTTGTAATGAACTAATTTTCACTCGTTTACAGATCAGCCAGAATTATTATTAATCGTGTTAGCAAATTTGAAATTAATTTTAAACGATAATACTCGTTTACTAAAATAATTTTGTCGCGATAATGAAAAAATTTCTGACGAAAACGTTAAAAATAATTATAAACATATTATGTTGCTCGTTTGAAACATTGTTCATAATTTTCACTATTGGTGTAATTTTTGTATTGAACATATTCTGGTGGTTAGATTACGCGTACGTTCTCGAATGAATTTTATCTACAAAAACACTAAACACGATATATGATTTCTTTTTATATATATATATAAGGGCGATAATAATAGTTTTACACATATAATGTAATATTATTAGGTTTATTTTATAAAGAAATTGTATTTTTAAAAATATAATATAAGAGCGTAAACGAGTTCTCACAATAGATTTATAAGTTTAGTTTTCATATTAATAATAGTCACTTGTAGCAATTTATTTCAGATCATTCAAATGGTGACTAGGGACTTTTCTGTGTACGCGAGTTAGTTGGCAAATGCTTGCAACGTTAAAGTATTCAAATACACGTACGGATAAATTCATATACAAAATTAATTTATTAAATAAAAAAAAGTAGAAAATTAATAACGAAAAAATAATAGCCTGATCAAATATATACCGATAATATTTAACAATAAATACGATCGCAATATTATTGAATCCTAAATCGCATTCATAAAATTAAGAAAACTAAGACTAGGAATAAATGAATTTATTAACGTAAAAATAAAATATGTATTTAATAATACACTACGATATTTCGTTGTCGAAGTAAACAATATAAGAAAAATAAGCAGAGTAACATATTTACTTTTAGTAAATAAAACAAAATCTTAAGGCAATTCTATATATTACATTTTAGCCAAGATAAGATAAATACAAGTTCACACAGAAGGTTATTAATATATATTGTTTAAATTACCTTATAATTGCAATGGAACTATCACCAATTTTATTTTAATTTGAAGTTATAAAATTCACAGAAACAATTACACTAATCCCCCTATAGTATTAGTATTTCGATATGTTTTGGGCTTTTAAACATTCAGCGTCTTCACGATAATTTAGACCCATTACACACCTAAGTTTTAACTTTTAATGTTTTATTCTTTCGGTTAAAATAATTTAAAAATTATCATAATTTATGAGCGTATTTGAAAAATGTTCATTTAATTATCTGTATTTAATATTGTAATGTATATAAATAAAATCGTTAATGAATGCATACTTGTAAATATATATAAAATTAGTGTATATTCTGAAAAATTACATTAATAATGTTTTAAAGTGTTTAATAATTTTTATATTTTTCAAACTTTTATCATAAAATTAAACAGTAATGTCTTTAGTAGATCGTACATATGGATGCACTGCAACTTATGTAGAATGTATGTGTGAGTAGCAAGTGATGTAATTTTACGAGTTTACTTGAAGATTTAAAGTTAATTTTTGGCTAAATTAATGTTGCAAAAGTTGTAATTGAAGTTTAATAAACATTATTTTAAAACTGTCTGAATACTACTTAATGTAATATGTGTATATGGCAGCTATATAAATATGTTTTTATTGAACCAAATGTTTGGCGTCCATTTTATATTCAAGTAAGCGGAAGTACGTTTGTGATTGGTTGAACTATTGTAGGTTATAATACTACGTCTGCCATCTTAATTGCTTAATTGTTTAGGTTGTACATCGCATTTGAAAATGTAAAAAAATTTAAATAAATTGTGTTTAATAATGTGATAAGTGGCATTTTTATGACCATATATGATTACTGTATTTGTTTAAATAGAAGAAAATTGTTGTATAATAAACATTTCAATATATAAAGTTGGTAAACATATTTTTATTAGCGTGAGTATTGGGCGTGTGTTAATTTTTTATTTGTATCTTAATACTTGATTGTTTAGGATTTTAAATTGAACAAAATTACGTTTTTTTTTTTGGTATAACTGAAATTGATCTTTCATTTATATGCAAATTTAAATTTTGTTATAAATTGTACAATCGTATATTTTTTTAATACTTTTTTTTATGCACACATATATTTGTTGCACTTTATTACATTATATTTTAATATTAGTTTAATTTGATGAATTTTTCATTGGTAATATGTTATTGGTGACGAACATTTTATTTCACCTACTTAAGGGAATTATGTAAGAATATGACGTGATTTATTGCGTTAGTTTTGGTTTTTATTCTACATATTGATTAATCGTTTTGTTCAGCCTATGATAACTTATGAACCGGATTAATGTACATTTAGGTGTATAGCATAACTAGTTCAAGGCTGTTCTAGTAAATCAATTATTTAAAGCCGTATTCAAAATGAAATAATTGTGTTTGGAATAATTTTCCTAATTTTGTATTTATAAAGAAAATATTATGTTTTAAAATTCGTGACACGTGATTTAAATAATGTTGACTCATTATACGATATGCTGATTTTATTGAACTGTATTTTGTTTACCTTACGCTGTCTCTTAAAAACTACAATATATAATATTTATATATATATATATGAATATTTTATGTCCGTCTTAAATTCTTGTAATGAAATTATTATTATTAGTTGCCAAAAGAATTTAATTAGACTATGCTTACATAACCTGAATAATCACCGTTCGCTTGCAAATTTTTAATTTTAAACAGTTTGGTAGATGCTAGTGTTTATTGTAAAATAAATATTGTCTTTATTTAAAGATTAACCAGAAAGATTTATTTCTTTCTTATTATAATTGTTGAAAATATAAGTGTTTAATAAATATTTTACTCCGGATATGATTGTGGATGTTATTTTAAAAGTAATTTTTTATTGTTTTATAAGTTATTCAAGACGGTCATCGAGCTCTTTATATGGCATATAATAAATTATTTTATATTATGTTGAATCATGATTAAATTTTCACGTACAATGTTATATATTCTCTATGCGACTGTGTTATTTCACTTATAGCGTATCCCGAAAATTTTTGACAATTGTTTATTTCTGAAAGCGCAGTATAATCAAAATTTTTAATCTTCATTCATATTGTATATTTTTTTTACAGGAACTTGAAACGGTTTTGATATTATCCTAAACGAGAAGTCCGTCAAAGCCCATATTGTGTTTCCTTGAAGTTATTTTGTGTAAGTTTCATATTTAAATTTAATATTTGCGTATTAATAATCGTCTGTTAATAACATTATGCAACGCTAATGGTTCGACATAATTTACAGTAACACTATGTAGATCTGTCCAAATAAATCTACAGGAATATAATGTGTGCGCATAAAGATTTTATTAATTGCACGCGTATCAGATGTATAAATATGTGTGTGTCAGTGCGCGTTTTAAATGTTTGCAGCACTCGGGAAATGGTCAAATTTTACGTGATATGTTTTGAAATTTATTTTTGCTATAATGAAGGTATTCTAGAATTTTAAACATAATTCTTCTCGGTTAAGTTTGAATGATTATAATTTATCCGGTCAGTTTTTGTATGTAATCGATAATAATTACAAAACGAGATCAGATTGATAGAATGTTGGAGAACTTTCTGATTTTATGTATATATTTATAAAATTATGTATTCATTCGAACAGTTGCCGAATGAAATAGTTTTGATTCAGTGTATTAGTGCCATCTTTGGTCTATAGATTGCAGTTAACTGAATTTTTACTTGTATTAATGAATGGGGTTTTCATTATTTTATGTTCCGAGGTTTTTACAATGCTTGTTTATTTGTAAAGTATTTTATGTTCGCATCGTATAATATATATGAAGGAAAATTTAAAACAATGTTGATGTAATACTGTCTTCTATCAAGTACATTATATATATAAAGTAAAAGTAAAGCTTGATTTGATTTGATATATATTTATCCGTACATCTTTGTTTCGTATTATTTAATAAAATAAGTCAGTATTTTAAAACGTACTTGCTTGTTTTATAAACATTTTATAATTAAAATTTATATGTATATAATAATTTATGAGATAACTTTAGAGCTTATTTGAATTATTGTTGTTTCGGGGCGGAGCAGAAATTACTTCACTTGCACTTTTTATTTTCGCAAAAAATGGAATGCAATATTTTTTAATCGTTACTCGTATCTAATATTGGCGTAGAATTTGTTTTTTAACGTAATTGTGGAAGTATAATTCGGTGTGATGAATAATAATTGTATAAATTATCTATTTCGTTATTTTATAGAACTTGAATATTTTACGCAAGTTACTTAAATAATTTTCATATGCGGATTTAAATGTGTGCGATTAAAATCAGCATATATACGTATAATCGTATGCGTAATGAGAAATTTAAAAAAGAATTTTTTTAAACGAACAATTGGTTCGAAGTGTATTATTGATTTATGTTTGGGAATTTTGAAACATTTTATAAATGTTTAACATCGAACGAAATTGTGATAAGAAATAAATTATAAAAATTTAAATTTGCGTGTATAGAGGACACGTTATTACAATGTAGTACAAGACCTCGAAAGAAATCGACTAAAGTAAATACTCTTGTTATCGAATCAGTTTACATATTATGTGCCCTTTTGTTCTATGAGAAATATTTTTCACCCTTTCAGATACACGTTATAAATTGTTGACACAAAACTATAAATTTTATACAGTACTCTCTTTTTAGATGAACTATAGATAATTTCCGATATATTTATATAAATATTTTTAAAAGTGGAACTTTTCACGTCAACCAGAAAATAAAACATTTGGTTGGAATTAAAATGTCATGTACCATATAGTACACATCAGGACTGAAAGGGTTATATTATTCTTATTTTTTCCAATTAAGATTGGAATTTGTATTATGAGTCATTGTAAATTCAACGTGATAGTGAATAATGTCTGATGTAATAAAACGGCTATGGATGATAAATAATGATTCGTGAGTAACTTTTAATTTACACAGATGCTCCTAATTATAGAAAGAACAGCGTACAAAATAAACAGTCATTTGACTATTTTAAATATACGTAATCGTTGATAAAATTTTATTTTGTCGATTTAAAAAATGTTTATTTACTGGCGTGTAATTCAAATTTTATTCGTGTTAAATTTTGTGAAGTAATTTTTTTGTCTTATAAATTTAAAGCACGTTCTAGAATTTAAAATGTTTAGCGTGAATTTCTTTCTTTCTAATATTTACGGCAGAAGAAAAACAAAGGATTTTTTATCGCATAATATTAAAAGAAATATTAACTGAAAGGTCAAGCATTATTAGTAACCTTAACAAATGATAATTAAGAATAAATTAATGATTTTTATTACGAGTCTGTAAGAAAAACTAAAAATGTATTTAGTAAGTATTACAAGTGAGGTAAAAAAATAATTTTATAACCTATCGAAAACCAAAATTTTTACTTGAGTAAAATCTACGATGCTTATATTGAATATATATTTGATATTAATTTATTTTGGAACTTAGGGCGATTATTATTTATATATATATATATATATATATATATATATATATATATATATATATATATATATATATATAAGTAAAGTGATGTGCATAACCGATTAATTAGTAACATCGTTTCTAAACCGACTAATTATTGTTTTTTTTTTTTATTTAGTCAGATTTTCTTTAATTCTTTAGTAGTACAATGTAAACACGCCATAGCAAATGAAAATATCCCTAAATGATAATAAGTTATATACTGAAGAACACATATAAAACAAACTAAATGTATTTAAAATAAAGTTTAAAAATACAAAGTAGCTAATATATAATCTAGAATGTTATTGATCTTTGTGATGTAAATCACATAATCATACATATTTCAGAACTCCATCAATAAATTAAATATATTTTAATACAATCTGAGTATGAAATCATTAATTTATTCTAATAAAAATATAACTAAGAATCACCGTAAGTTCGATTAATTTTCAATCGATTCTGGTGAAACCTATTAATATCGATATGCATCCAGACTTTACAGTCGGTTTAACGAAATCTACTTAAAGATAATCCAGAATTGTTTGAAATTTTGCTAAATGAATCATACGATCGTACAAATTTTAGAGCGCCATTAAAAAATTAAATATATTTTAATACAACATAAATATATGTAATCGGTGTTTTACAAAAATTCTAATAAAAATATAACTAGAAATCACCGTTTTCAAAATCCGACTACTTTTAAATCGGTTCTAACAAAACCTACTAATGTCGATATTTTCTGCATTCCATATCCTTAAATTACTAAAATCAGGTTATAATTACTTACAGTTAAACTCCTATTATTAAATTCGAAGTAAACTTTGATAAACACTGTAAAAAAACAATCGAATATTTCAGTCGAAATGTGATTATTTCATTTCAATCGAACCAAAATAACCGAAGAATAGAACCTGCTAACAGATATTGGTCGAAATACAACTAAATTCAATCGGATTTATGTCATTCGATTTCAAAGTAGTCGGTTTTTTATTCTAAAGCGCATCACACTATTCTTAGCATTTTTTGTTCTTTTTTTTTTTTTTTTTAAATCTATTCCTAGCCAATGGACTATCGGTAGATTGTATAGAAAAAGATCATGATACGAAGAGTACATAGTCCAATGACTAGACTCTATTAGTATCTTATGTTTAATAATTCTCATTTCTAAGGTCTAATGGCTGAGTTCTTCTCAGTCTATTTGCACGTGTCTAGTTATCCAATAAGCTAATTTCAGACCAGTTAGTATGACTATGTAATCGCTCCTGATGTTTGCCATCTTTTTAATTACGTCAGCTATAAACTCCATGCCAAGGTCATCATGTATAGTTCTGTTCGGTACATGATAGGGCACTGACGATACGAGTAATATTTGATATCTTTATATTTTCATTATAACTTTAGCCCCATAATTCACATACCTCCATACTGGAGCGAGTATTTGGTTGTATAGTAGTAGTTTGTCCTTTAAGGTAAGTTAGAATTGCATTCCTATTAACTAATATAGCTTTTTACTTTTGATTCTGAGGCTAGCCCTTTTTGCATCGATATGCTTACACTATGTTAACTTTTGATCTAAGTACAAGCCTATATATTTAACATCTTTTATAATGTGCACAAGCTTATCTATTTTGATGTTCGATGACTCTCCATGACGATTCGTGAATATTATACGTGTTGATTTATTTTTAATTCGCCATTTTTTGCTCCATGACAATTTTATCCACCGTTCTTCGCAAGTTATGATTTTCTTTCGTTTGGCTTATATCTGAATGGAAGAGTGCGGTATCATCATCAAACGTCGCTATTAAGGATACATCATCAACAGGTACATCCGCTGTAAAGATAAGATACAATGTACAAATTAAATAAACATATTAAATTTACTTGTATAGACAAAATAACATCTTTACATGATTTATAAATACATGTAAACATCGTATATAATAAAGAAGAATATTTAATCCGTTACTTAAATTTAAAAAATATATATTTTTAGAACCACTGATTTATTCAGCTATTTTGGAGAAAAAAAATTCGAATTAGTCGTTAGTCATAAGTCGGTTATGTCCATCATACTAATATATATATATATATATATCGAAATGAAATTGATAAATTGTCGATGTATGCGAGAATTTGTAAAAATGGAATAATTCAAATAATTTTTTTCTTTGTGCACATTGTATCCATATTATTATTGTGATTGTAATTATGCAACGATTAATGTAAATTATTATTCAACAATCTGATATGGACAGAAAGAGTATAAGAAAAATTATTGAATAATAATTTAGACGTCGTATATCGAGGACACGAATCACGCGTAGTACACTGAATGTTTTTTTTTGTTTACAGTTCGAATCAGATCGTCCCCATTTTGGAAACTATTAATTTGTCCTCTTCTAATTTTGTCCGATAACTATTAGAACGTATAAATATATTCTAATCTGTCTTTTTAAACGTGGATTTAACGTAAAATGCTGAAATTTTATACACACTCTCGTATATGATGCATATATATATATAGTCTATATGGATGATGATCCAATTTACGGTAATAGACGTAGTTAATACCGTAATTTTAAATACGTCCTATTAAATTGTCGCGTGATTATTAACCCCTTCGGTTACGATGTCTATTATATGGTACGTGAAATTTTAATGTTTTTTTTTTTCTGATTGGCGTGAGACAATTTTAAAAATATTAAATACATGGAATATCGTATACAGTTCGCTTGAAAAGCGGTATTACAAACACACTTGCGAAATTAATAATTTTTTGTCGACATTTTGTAATCTATAATGGAAAACGGGTTAATTTCAAATTTCCCGACGACGGGTACAATTAAAATTTTTTGAATTTTCTTTCTCTCGCGCGTATCGTTGTAAGTAGTTTATATCGCGGAAAATAAGTATAATAATAATAATAATACGGATGACAATTAGCTAAAAATTGGATTAACTTCGGGTGGTCGTTCGTTTAATAAAATGTATAGCGGAACAAATGCGTTTTTTTATTATTTGTTTCGTTCGAAAATCGTACTTTTTCGTTTACGACAATTTTACACCTTCCGACTATTCTGATCGTACTCTGTCTGCGATTTGTCTGGGAATTATACAATACCGAGCTTTAGTTTAAACTTAAATTTAAATTATACACGCGTAGTTTTGTTTTCCTGTGGTTGCGGGACGATAATAAACTGGTTACTTTTTTTGCTTAAAAAAAAAAACAACACATTTTTTCGTAATTCGAAAAAAAAAGAAACATTTTTTCGTTTTTCGTTTATTTTTCTCCGAGTCGTTTTACGATCGTAGCTGAACGGAGTATTATTTTAAAAATTTCAGGTGTAAAACGATCGTGTTCAGAATTTTTGTGTAGATACATACGACACACAGTGACCTATCTGTTTGAATCGGGCCGCTCTTATCTGCTCCGCCCAAATATAACGCGTACGTAATGCGGACATTGTGTAATATATAGAGTAAATCGATTTTTAAATAAAAATTGTTTTTTGTTTTTTAAATAAAATCATACGCTGGAATAATAATAATGTCTTCCGTAGCGTACAATAATATTCACGGACCTAGCGTTATAATGAATTCGGATAATATTATGTCGCATATAGTGACGAATAATTTTATCGCTCCCCATACCGATAACGTCGGTACTCCGGTTGTCGGTTACGATGCGATCGTCGGTGGCAAATCGAAAAAGAAAAATCCGTCTTCGACCATTTGCGTCAAAGAGGAACTCTGTCTAGTATGCGGCGATCGCGCTTCCGGTTATCATTATAACGCTTTAACTTGCGAAGGTTGTAAAGGATTTTTCCGACGTAGCATCACTAAAAACGCCGTCTACCAGTGTAAATACGGCAATAGTTGCGACATCGATATGTATATGCGTCGTAAATGTCAAGAGTGTCGTTTGAAAAAATGTCTAAATGTCGGTATGCGTCCAGAATGCGTAATACCGGAATTCCCCGGTAAAAAAGAGAAAAAACATAATCACGGTAATAATAATACCGGTAAGAATAACGGTAATAATAATAGTACCAGCAATAATAATAATAAGGATAAACCGAATTCGACTACTAGAATCGTCGACACTACGGAATATAATAATAACGGTAATAATGGTAACAACAATAATAGTAATAGTAATAATAACGATCTAAACGATACTACCAGTAGTACGACTAATAATAATAATAAACATCGCGGCGAACCGATTACCGTTTTAGAAGAGGCTAAGCCGATCAGTTGCGAACAAAAAGAATTGATCCATAGTTTAGTTTATTTTCAAGACCAATACGAACAACCGTCCGATGACGATCTGCAACGTGTCATGCGCGATGTTCAAAGCGCTAACGAAGAAGGCGATATGAAATTTCGTCAGATAACCGAGATGACGATTTTAACGGTTCAGCTGATAGTAGAATTCGCTAAAAATCTGCCCGGTTTCGATAAACTATTACGAGAAGATCAGATTACGTTATTGAAAGCTTGTTCGAGCGAAGTAATGATGTTACGTATGGCTCGTAAATACGACATCTATACCGATTCGATAGTGTTCGCTAATAACGAACCGTATACGAAAGATTCGTACAATATGGCCGGTATGGGCGAAACGATAGACGATTTATTGAGATTTTGTCGTCAGATGTGTTCGATGAAGGTCGATAACGCCGAATACGCCCTATTAACGGCCATCGTCATATTTTCCGGACGACCTTCGTTGATTGAAGGTTGGAAAGTGGAGAAAATTCAAGAAATCTACATCGAAACTTTAAAATCGTACGTCGATAATCGCATTAGACCGAATTCGGCTACGATCTTCGCACGACTATTATCGGTACTGACCGAATTGCGTACGCTCGGTAATCAGAATTCGGAGATGTGTTTTTCGTTAAAATTGAAACGTAAAATTTTACCGCCGTTTTTGTCCGAAATTTGGGATATCGTACCGTAGTAAAATGAGCTGTCGGAATAGTAGTATATTTCTTAAAAATAAAAAAAAAATATTAAAAAAAAAAATAAAAAAATACCTCAAATTTAAGACGCGTACAATTAGGAAATAATCTCCCTCCCCCATTGTATAATAGGGGGGGATTGTTCAAATTTGTTTTTTCTTTTGGACTAGTATTAAAATTGAAGAAATACTTCGAGCGCCGATTTTATATGACTCTAGAAACGATATTCTATAGTAATTGCGAGTATTAACGTAATATGAATATAATCAAAAAATAATATTAAACCCTACTACATAGCTATATAGGTTACCTTTAAAGGCAATTTATACTTATTATTACGAAAACTACGTCATAATTTTTCGTAGATGTTCTCTTAGATGATTCTCGTTAATTATTGTTATGATATATTTTTTTTGCCACTTACGATGTATTTTATATATATATATATATATATATATATATATATATACACATATATATATACACATATATATATATATACATATATATACACACACACACATATATATATATATATATATATATATATATATATATACATATATAAACACACACACACATATATATATATATATATATATATATATATATATATATATAGTATTTGTTTTTCATTAATAAGAATTCTTTTATTTGTAATATATAATTTGCCCGTTTTATTTTTAAAATTACGTGTAAAAATCTCATTCCCGATTCCGAGTGATTTAAATTTCGTACGGTATCGTACGAATTATCTACAATAATTCTTTTCAACTTTATAATAACAGATATTTCGTAACGTCATTTCAAAACGTTAAATTATGTTTAAGAATGGTGATAATATTTTCAGATATCGTGCCATTTTCTCCATCTGAAAGAAATGTTAATTTGCCGCACTACTCTTATTCTGTCTTTAATATATATATATCTATTGAAATGTTTAGCATTTAATAAGAGAATTTAAACTTCATTAAATTATAGTTATATATAATTTCAAACTGGTACGAATTTTATAAAACTATTAGAAAAATATTTAATTTTTAAGCTAGGTCGTTTACAAATAGAAAAAATTTATTAAAGCTATGTTATAATAATAATCGTAATAATAAACGTGTTAATTTTATTGTAAAAATTTTTACTTATTAAATTTTTCCTGGTGTTTTTCTATTTTCGTTAATAAATTTTCGAGAGCGGTACAAAATTTTTGAATTTTTTGTACATTTCGAACACCCTAAAGAAAAAAAACCGCGAAAGAATCGTAAACGTTTCGAAAATTGAGGATTCAATTTAAAACGAAAAAGCGAAATTTAATTTTTCCGATCGACGTTTGATAATTTTGTAAAAAGAAATTTCGAATGTCTCAAAGAATTTCTATAAATTGTGATTATCCGTTCGTAATATCATTTTAATGTTTAAAATTTGAGATGTTACACGAACGAACATTATTGGACACATTTTACTAAATCATCCTGTTAGCCACTTATACAGGGTTTCTGTCTTGTTCTGCTGCACTTTTTACGATCATTAACATATTTTATTCCAACATCAACATCCAGTCTGATGTGCTCGGCGTTACTTATAAATATCGTCCGTAAATACATTTCGGATTCAACTAATTTTTACTTCTTTAAATCGGTGCCAGATTTTACACCCGAATCATTCAATGTTTTAATTTTAGTTATTTTATTTCGTCCGTGAAGCAAATAATAATTGATTAACTCGTGTAAGCACGGTAACTTCGACGATAATGTATAGTATTTATTCGAGGGGGGATAAAATTTTTATTCCGATTCTTAGATTATTCGTAAATGTTGAATACTTAGAAAAATTAAACATCGTTAATTTTTATTTAAATTTATATTTTTCGTTTTATCACCCCCGAACGTATGAGTCGATGTATTTTTTCTGTTTCTTCTCTCTTGCGCTAATGTTATTTACGCGAGTAATTTGTTTAAATTCGTCGTTGTTTTGAGGAGGGGGATTGTATTGTTTCGAAGTATTTTAATATTATTAATAAATTTTTCAGTATTATCAAAATAAATTTTCCTCAATTCGTAATTGTACGCATATATATATATGTATGTATGTATAAATTTAGGTTCGTTGTTTTTCATTGTAATTTTTGTCTGCTTTAATAATTTTTTATAATGCGATTTTTAGTTCATCAATGTAATCGGCGCGCGTTATTTCGAATGGCGCCTATAATTAAGGTCAGCTCCTCATTAAGGCGTGTACAGAATATTAACGTCGAAGGTCTCCTTTTACATATTTTTTATTATTATCATTTAATAAATATCTTAACCACGACACTCTCTCATTATACTATAAGACACCGTAGTAAAATCATTATTCCAAGAGAAACTGTGATTTGACTATTATAATAACGTTTAATATTTTAAATTTTCGCATTAAAGAATTTCGTTCGAATATTAAATTTTTCATCTCGATTAATTCAAATTGATAAATCGATTTCCGAGGAAAAAAGTTAATAATTTTTCAATTTCTACATTACTGTATTATTTCGCATTAATCCTTTCAGTGGCGATGTTCCTTGTACGCTAGGTTAACTTTTAACGTTCCGCTTTCATAATAGAGGCGTTAATATATCGATTCTTTAAAGTATTTGTATTAAAAATGATTTAGATTAAAAGAAAAAACAGATTTTGACTAAAAGGATTAATGTTTATCTAACCCAGTATCTGATTATAAGAGGGTTTAAATTCGTTTCAATTATTAGTCGATTCACCTTCGTACATAATTAGAATTTGCGATAAATTACAAAATAATTATTATCCAACTTTGAGTTTGTTTTACGTCTCATTCGTGTCTTTATATATTATACATATAAAAATAATTTACATGCATGTTTTTATGTATATTTAAGTTGTGTATATTATGTTTTCAACGTGTGCGAATTTAGTTATGTCGAACGCGTCAAATGATAATCTTGTAAAAATGGTTGATTGACACATATTTTATCGACCTGTCTGTCAACAACAGGGAAAAAATGACTAGATCCCTGGTTGCGATTTTTAATAATTTCGCATAATTCAGGCGACTGTATACTATTCATAAACAGTATATCGTTATTTATGTTCGATATTTCTTACCTTACGTCGCATTTGTGTATTTGTAAGTTTGAAAGGTCTTTACAAAATATGTAATATTGCTGTGATTATATATATATATATATATATATCCAAAGCTGTAGTAGTAAAGTAGGCCTCATTTTAGTCTTTGTAAAATCAAAATTAATTTCTCGCTATATCGATCGAGTATCGTTATCTCGTCGAATTTGATGAATCATATATTTTACTTTTAATTAATTTATATCGTCGATTAATAATATTACTATTATTAATAATAATTAGGTTTAAGTTATTCAAAATTGTACACATTATACATGTATTGTATCGTGATCACGTACGTAAAGTCGAAAAATTATCACACGTATCTTTCTATATGCTATCACTTAATTTCTATATGCTATCACTTAATTTCTATATGTTATCACTTAATTTCTATACGCTATCACTTAATTTCTATATGTTATCACTTAAGTGATTGTACGTACGTTAATTCGAAAAGTTATCACACGTAATATACGCCGTCACTTAATTTTCTTCTAATAAACACACGTTTATTATGACCGGAAAATAATTTTTTTGCCGTATTAAAATATTTAGTTTTAGCAATATGCAATGATTATTAATGTAATTTTGTTTTAATAATAATATAACAACTTATCGCATTAATCGATTTGTTTATCATTTCTACAAATTGTCGTCGAATTTTTAATATTCATTTCGAAATGTAATAACCTCGGAACATTCGAATCTCGTTACGGGAGTGAATAGTTGAAATTTTCATCGTACTACTACACTCTACGTTGTTTGTAAGATGTTTTTTTGTGGCCCCATTTCGATAAAATATTTCTCGGTTCTCTGTATGTGCGTTACGCGTTTATTCGTATTAATTGTAGAAATTAATAAATAAAAACTAGAATGGAACAAGTAGAACCATTGCCAGGTTTGAGTTGTTGTGTATTAATCTTGTAAATACTACTCATTTATTGACATAAATTCATTAAAAGTACAAAAGTACAAAATAATAAGAATTACTCATTTAGGCGAAGATTACAGGTAATGTCCTTATTGTAGGTCAAAACTACGTATATTAAAAAATAAAATAATAATTATACACGTTTCGATATGGTAGCGAAAGTGTATCGAACTCTCGACGAAACTAATTAAAAGTATGCGTTTATTTTATTATAGATGATAAATTATTTTTGCGAAATGTTAAAAAATCAGTTTTTAAAAGAAATAGTTGGATTTTTCTTTAATGGAGGAGGGACAACTTGTTAATTCGGAATTTCGATTGCAAGCGAATTAGTTTTTGAATTGAAAACGTCGATAAAGAATTACGAGAGTTTTGTTATACGAACCTATCTTATTTCCGTTAAATTACTTAATTATATATTCGATGATATAATTCAATCGTCGTGAATACTACGCCCCTTAGGATATTTAATGTTTCGTTTTTTTAATATAGTAAACCTACGCCTATAAATATCATGTTCGTGAATAATTCTGTTTTTTTTTTTTTCTTTATGGTTTATTACGGCGTTATATTTTTATAATTTCACATTAATTAATATTGCTCATTTATAGAATATTACCTGTTAATATATTCATCATATCTGATCGTTAATTAGAAGAAGAAAATATCATTTATATAAATTACCAACTTAAAATACTTTGTTTACTAAGTACAGAAAATTAACCTTAGGTATCTAATATAATAAAAACAAAGAGCATCCTATATGCGATGAAATAATACAGGACACTTGGGGGGGGACGCCACAATAAAAAGATAAAACAAAAACAGGCGTGCAATTGAAAAATTGACTAAAGTTTGATTATTTAAATAAATAAATATATACGGAATAAGAAAAATTAAATTAAAAATCTCGGCCTTTTAGTCGGCGATATTTGTAACGTGTATATTTAAGCTGGCAAAAAAACCTACGTATGTAATTTTTTTTTTAAATTGTAACAACGTCATAATAACATGTCTATTTCCACACACACGCACAGCATATATAAACTGACATACACTATAAAATCATCTACATATATTCGGATTAAAAATTACGTATGTATAATTATATTTTACCTCATCTCGTTAATCTTTCTCGCTTGTCGACAGGTATCAAACTAATTAATTAATATTTATGTACGTACACATATATATCCATATACATAATATTAACAATTTACTTACTGAAGTATTCTCCACTCATTCTGAAAAGCCATTTATACGCCTCACTTATTTTCCAGACATTTACACCATCATTTTTTTACTACTGATTGCCTGCAGTAGCCCCCCCCCTGATATCCGAGTTGTCTATCTCTTTTTCTCGCCATTTTCCATCCTACATATCTTGTTTTAATATTTTATTTAATTGTCTTTGTAATCATGCTTTGAGTTTTAAAATCGCTGTATTTTTTCGTTTATTACATCATCGGGTATTATATTCATTCAGTATTTGTGTAATTATAAATGTATCAGTCTGATTGTCTTACTTTTTGTTCTCGGTATTTGTATCTTTTATAAGTTATATTTACCAATTTCATTTTTGTCCACATCGAAAATTTTAAAATGGTTTAAAAATTCGTTTTCACGCACTTTGCAATTTTCATTTTAATGTAAGTTTTTTGATGTAGAAAAATAAGATGCATAGTCGAGTAAGACTGATGATGATATTCAATAACGGCCTTGTGACAGTTCTAATTTACTGTATGTATATTTTCGGAAACTTAAAATTAAACGGACCGAAATAATGGTTGTGTACATAGTTTTTTATTTGTAACGTTGAGGTGGAATTTCCGATGAAATATAAGTGAAAGAATTCGAATAGGAGTTCGCAGTCATTCGTAAATATTTGGTGTATTTAATAACCGATTTAAAATTTCCGACAAGGGTAGGGGTGCTTTTATTGAAAAAAACAAAAGAAGAATGGTCTGTGTTTTATCGATGTTAAGTTTCAACTTCCAACGTTTATAGTATTTACAAATGGTAAAGGCAGCTTATTCGATTATAAATTGTATCGGGGTTTATACGCGTCACAATACAGGTCTCGTCTGCGTAAAGAGCAGTTTTAATGAATGGAATTTTAATGCTTCTGTTATGACTAGGAGAAATGAGAATGAATCGACGATAACGCGATACAGATTACTTTTGTTATCGATGTTACATTTACGAAATTATCTTATTGTCGGTTTGTTTATATTACCATCTATTATACGCGTAATACTAATTGAGAATATATACATTTTCTGTTATTTGTAAATAATATTAAATTTTTTTTTTTGACGATTTAAAACATTTTATTTATTTTCGAATGACAAAAAAATTAAGATATAACTTTTTACAAAAGAAGAAAATTCGAGAGATTTTGCTTAATCTCGTGCGATTTGTGAGGGTTATTTTAAATGGTGTGTAGACTGATGTCCACCTTATAAAATTAATCGCGTAGTAAGCAAGGGAACATTAATCTTCGCGTTTTCCTCTCCGATATCGGTAATTTTATATATATATATATATATATATATATATATATATATAATTTACATTGAAAAATGAATAATGGTTTCATCGCTAATAGACTAGATTTTTCGTGCAAACTATTAAATCGCGAACAGGGGAACGTGTTTACGGTTCCAATATAATCGAGTCATTGCGTTCACTGTTCGTATCGACCATTTCAAATTTGTTTTCCATCGGTCTTATAGATTGTTCAAACGTCGATAAATTAAATAGAAAAATGCATCCCCATGAATATATCGTTTAATATTTGTTAACGTTGATGTCATTAATACGGGATCAAACTGATCGTTACGTTGGAGATTTATTTTATTAACGGATACACCCGTACATAGTTCAAAGATATACATACATCCATCCGTCCATTCTTATTGCTCAGTTTCGTGCGTCGTTATCTATATGCTATACATCTCCAGGTCTATCAATTGTCTGTCCATTAGATTCGCCAGAGATAAACCAGTCCGGTCTCCTTATCGGTTTGGATTACGTCCTTTTGTCCTTATGCCGTTAATTTTCCCTTGCTTATAATTTTTTCTATGGAGTAATCTGTGATTACGAACTGCTAGCAGTAGACTTTCTCAGAGTCTTTAATATCAAATTCCTTTAGCTCAGATGTGTTGGTCCTTTAGGTCGTTCACGAAATCCGTTGTGCCGCCCGTCTGTAGCGTGTCGCTTCTGGCATATGGCATTAATGTTTCGTGACGACATTCCGCCGAAAATGAGAATTTACTTTCCTTTACCGTAATATACATATTCTGTACGTAAACCGCAATTTATTATCCGAGTAAGGTAACCTCTTATTACACGGTCAACTTAAAGGCGGCATAAACTCGATTGAATTTAAATAAGAACTCGTACGTCGTTATCTCTAGACGATCTAGTCTGTTACGAAGCCGCAAGAATAATTTTTTACCCGTTCAGTCACGGTGTTTATTATGCGATACGTCAATTTTTAATGCTGAAAATAAATGTTTATTTCGATAATAAGGGTCGTTTGGTAGATATAGAATATTTTCATTCTATAAATATGAAACATATAAAAAATTATCTAATCATCTGAAAACAATACGCAAAATATTACTTTTATATTTTCTCATATTTTTGCGAATCATTTTTCAACTACTTCATTAAAATGTATAATTCTTCTGGAACGTGACTGAAATTGTTAATTAATCTCGTTGTAGTCCCGTCTTCGGGATTTAATGATAAATCTGGTCGTTTTTACGCAGATTTACTAATAATAAGTTGGTATACGTGATTCTCGTGCGTGTGCTGAGTCACATTGCAATCGATCGGTGACTATCAAATACGTGTATTTATTCCGAGCGATAGTTTGAACGAGAACAAAATATCAATTAACGGTTGAATAATTTTGTGTTATTTGCAATTTATTAAGTCGAACAATTCTTTGGGACGGATGTTTTTACTAAATTCTGTATGATCGCAATAGAGATATGCGTAAATATATTTAATTACTGACTTTTTTTTAAATGTTTTAATTATTACTCGGATTAATATGAATATTGGAGCATTTATGAATAATTCGTTACGTTTCGTGTTAAAATGTGTTTAGAATGATTTTTCGAAAATATACGTCGTTTTATAACAGAAATTTAGTATACACCTCGACGTCTATTATAAGATTAACCAACTCAAGTTTAACCTAATGAAAACTCAAACGTGCTGTTTCCACTTCCGAAATCGGGAAGGCTACAGATCACATGGAATGGAGAAAAGTTTGAACACGTTGATCATCCTAAATACCTTGGAGTCGTATTAGAGAGATCGTTAACATTCCAGAGACATTGCGAAATAACAAAAATGAAGATAGCGACGAGAAATAGTCTTATCCGAAGATTAACATGGGGAACTAAAGCCCATATTTTACGCACATCATCACTGGCACCTTGTTATTGAACAGGCGAGTGCCCAGTTTGAGCCGTACTGCACATGTAAGAATGATAGACGTTGCACTAAATGAAACATGCTGAATCATTATTGGTCTACGCCCCCTAAGTGAGCTGTATGCACTCAGTGCAATTTAGTTGACCCAAAATTTTTTTACGTAATTTTATTTAAAAATAGTAAAACGAGAGATTAGTTTTTAGAATCATTTGTGGAACACAATATCGTTCAAATGACCATCATTTGCAACAATACATTCATTCGGTCTTTACGAAATTGTCGAAGACTTTTACGAGGGTAGGTTGATGAATTTTTGAAATTTCTTCAGAGATCCGAGTTTTCAGATGGTCCAGTTCTCGTAGACGTGTTTCGTAAACGCGGCTCTTAAGTTATCTCGACAGTAAATTAAATGGAGTAACTTGAAACTCTTTTCCAAGCTGTCTTTGCACTTTCATGCTGAAAATAACGTTCCACGCAAAAAGAGCGCTTCTCGTTCTACGATACCGTGATAACTGAAACTGGACGAAAACGAATCTCTCGTGAAATGCGGAGCACGCGGTTTGCGTTGTAGTAGTTTTACCAAGTACACAATCAAAAAAACAAAACCGTCTTCTCTGGGTTACCCTATAGCTTGTACTTTCAACGTATTTAATACGCACTCTTGCGCCATTTCCATGTGTTCGACGCGATCTTCATTCCAGAATATTTCGATCGCGTCTAAGGTGCCTAATCGTATGTCCACAATCACCGTTTACATGACCTTGTGTTAGTATCTGTAATAGCTCTTTCCTCATTATACGCGTGAAATATTCGAATTTCCGTCTTTTTATCCTATTCACAGTTTCAATCTTTTGCTCCTTAAAGTAATGTACCACTTCGACGTTCGTTAATTTAGCCGTCCAGAGAATTATCAACATCCTTTGATATGTCAACATCGTATCGGCTACCTGGGTAGAGAAATTTTTACTTGTACAAAGTTTTATGTTATATTTGTCTTACAGTTAATGTATTATTATTATTATTATTGTTATTATTATTATTATTATTATTATTATAGACATATAATTTGAGTAGAATTATAAAACTTATTATTAATCTATTTAATGTAGATAGTCGTTTATTATACAATATCTTTGTGGACCTGGTAACTGGGTTATATGTTCAGTACCTAAATATAGTCTAATCTATTAAGTTCTATTACATATAAGCTTCGTTTAAATATAAGTTCATATTTTTATTTATTTTTAAATTTTTTGTTTTACTTCTTTGAAGAATGTCATATGTTATGTTTCGAACTGGTTTTTTTAATAGTATATTTTATGTTTGTATATATTCAAATGTACTGAACAAAAATTAAATAAATAAATTGAAAATTGAAAGTGAATTATTATTATTATTATTATTATTATTACTATTTTGAACGAGATTTAAGTTTTATTGCGCTGTTCGTAAAAATTTTATCACAATTTTTCTAACTCTTTTTTTTTTTTTTTTTTTTTTTTTTGTATCAGAATCGAGTAATTTCAAAATGTAATTAATCCTTCGTATGTAGGCGTTTTTCATTTTAAAACTTACGCGTATAATAATTTCACCAATAAACCTGATTACATTTAGTGTTTCATTATACTAGTCGAACATAGGACTGGAATTATAACATTTGTTATGTTCGTCTTATTATTTGCATCTTCGGAATTCTGTTTTTTCCTCTACTTTTACTTTACTAAAGGATAATTATGTCGTTGTTTTTTGTAATTTAGTGTATCTTCGTTGATGCTTTATGGCATTTTTCAGTTTTAGTTCGGTGTATAAAACGATACATGTATATTTATCTTATCTATTATGTTTCGCGATTTGGATGGGTTTTTAATTTTATTACTTGTAAAAATTGTTCGTTTAATTAATTTTTTTTTTTTTCAAAAATAGTATATTTGATAGAAATACAACTTTATATTATGAAACTTAAAGTGACAATCCAATTAAGTTTAATGCCACTCTGAATTCCATTTACAATCTTAACTTACATTTTTAATTCGATATAATACTATTATCATCTAAAATGAATAGTAAAAATAACAATATAAGAACATTAAATCTTAGTATATCAAAATTATAATTTTTTCTATTATTTATTTCCTCAATAGCTAACATGTTGAATTCTTTATATTTACTATTTACCAATTCTTCTGCTTTACATTCTATTACAATATCATTACAATTACACCTCTGCAAGATATGATAAACCGTATCCGCAAAATTACATCGAATACAGTTATCAGTTTCAGCAATACCAAAACGTTTTAAATAAGTTTTGAAACTACCATGTCCAGTAATAAATTGTGTGTTATAATAATTGGGAATAAAATAAGTATTACGGAATCTATTATTTATATTTGGAAAATACTGATACGTTAAGCCTCTATATGTATTCCACATGATTTGATATTGCTCTAAATAATATTGATTAAGTACTTTTTTAAACTGTTTATCGTTTAAGTGTTTGCCTTCGTATTTATATTTGTTATTAATATAATCTACTTGATTAAATTCGTGTGTTAAATTAATATTGTTTTTAATGTAAAATAAATTAATATGTTTACGTATTTCTAAGTCTATAGGCATAATTCCGGCTATTACTATCGAAGCCCATAGTAATTTTATATCCTTTAATCATTTTAATAGCTATTGTTCTTTGAAATGATCTTATTGACGTTTTAAACCTTTTAATTTTTAACATATCATCGTAAATACTACGGCTATAGATTATATTTGGCATAATTATGGATTTATACATAATTAGTCCTTTTTTATAATTTACTCTATTATTGTTATTATAAAGTTTATTAAAAATATGTAAAAATTTGTTTATTTTATTCTTAACATTATGGAAATGGTTATAGAATTTTAAATTGTTATCAATTGTAACTCCCAGGTATTTTATACTTGTCACGCATTGAATATTAATATTATTATTTGTTAAATTTAATTCTTTGTTTTTAAATTTTTTGTTAAATAAAATATATTTTGATTTTGTCATATTAATATTTAAATTATAATCATTTAAAAATTTTTCAATTTCCTTATACACTCTACATATATTTACTTCCATAATGTTTTCCTTCTTATCCGCAATTATCATGGCTATGTCATCGATGAAGGTAACAATTTTAACATTTTCAGGTATTTTAGTTTTGTAAATTCTAGAAAATACCATATTCCATAAGTACGGACCTAAAACTGATCCTTGCAGTACTTCTGTCATTATTAACGCATGTTTCTTCTTGTGTGTACCAATGTTTATAATTGTATATCTATTATGAAAATAATGATTTAATATATTTCTTAGATTTTGATCTAGTCCCATTTCTTCTAGCAGTAACATTAATTTATTTAAATTTAGGCTATCAAATGCCTTAGTTATGTCCAATGTTACTAGGGCTACATTGTATCCTTTATTTTTAAAGGTTTTCACCGCTTTTATTACTTCAAAAATTGCCAATTCCGCTGACCTATTCTCCAATCCGCCATATTGATCTTTGTTAATTATTTCCATATATTGACTTAATTTTTTTAGTTTTTGTAGTATACATTTTTCATAAATTTTGCTTATATTTGAGAGCAAAGATATTGCTCTATATGAGCTTGATTCACACATTGGTCTGTTTGCTTTCGATAGTATAACAGTTTTGGATACTCTCCATATTTCTGGGAAGTAATTTAATTTAAACAGGACATTTATCAATTTGTTGATTACCCCAGGTATCTTAATATTAAATATTTTTAGCATTCCATTTGTTGTTTTTTTTATGAAATTAATTGAGTTACACGAATTACATGTACTTAATAAAAAAAATCAAATTACATTCAAAAGAGGACATCAAACTAGTACAATAGATTTAACATTAGTGACAGGAAACCTAAAAGATGTGATTGAGGATTGGAATGTTAGTTACCAAATAAACCTTAGTGATCACTACTATATTATATTCAATATTAAATTAACAAATGTGGTCCAAAAACAAGAGGTTGATAAACTGATAGATTACAACAAACTGGATTACAACATCACAAAATATTGCTGATGTTTTGTTATTTAAATTTTTTATAATTTCATCTGTTTCATCATTGCTAAATTGATTATATACGGTATTTTCTTTAAATTTTGGCTTAAATGGGTTTGCATTGATGTAGAGTTTGTTACAAAGTGTATTTACTTTGTCTTCATCTGTAGTAGCAACCCCATCTAATGTTGGTATTTGTATTTTTTTATTTTTATTTAACAATATTTTGTATTTTAATCCAAATATGTTTTTATCATCCAAATATGTTTTTATCATCCATCAATTTTTTCCATGCATTCTCCTTAGATTCTTTAATCATATACTTATATGATTTGAACTCTTTTTTTTGTATTCATTGTAGAATTTCAATTTTGTTTGTATATGTTTGCATCTATAATATTTTTTATAAGCTCTGTGTATTTTATTTCTTTTTAATTGTAATTCTCGATTCCACCAATAAACATTACTTTTTTTCCTTACAACATACGATTGATTTAATATTATTTCCACATATATTTGGAACTTATTTAACCACTTCTCAATATTATCATGGGTGTTGCATTTTACTTCTGTATCTACCATATTCTTATATTTTGTGATATTGTAATCCAGTTTGTTGTAATCTATCAGTTTATCAACCTCTTGTTTTTGGACCACATTTGTTAATTTAATATTGAATATAATATAGTAGTGATCACTAAGGTTTATTTGGTAACCAACATTCCAATCCTCAATCACATCTTTTAGGTTTCCTGTCACTAATGTTAAATCTATTGTACTAGTTTGATGTCCTCTTTTGAATGTAATTTGATTTTTTTTATTAAGTACATGTAATTCGTGTAACTCAATTAATTTCATAAATTCTTTACCTCTTGCATTATTTAACTTATCCCACATTATATTACGAGAATTTAAATCACCAAGTATTATATATTTTTTTATATTATTATTATTTATGTACATATTAATAATATGAAAATATAATTTTGATAAATTGTTGGGTGGGATGTATGCAAATATAAAAATTATATTGATTATTTCAACTATTATAATGTTATATTCGTTATGCGTATAAATTGTATTTGTAGCCAATTCCAGCCTTTGATATTATAAATAATTTCTTATGTATTATTTTATTATAATTTTTTGGTACATAATTATTTTCACATTTATCTAATATAAATACTAAATCTAAGTTTTCAGAAATTATATTTGCCAGTAGTATATCCCTGGCATCTTTTGAATGATTTTCATTATATTGAAGTATTTTCATGTCAAATTCGAGTTTTCACTTTTTATTTTTTTTTATTATTTTAGTTATTCTCATTTTTGTACTTTTATCCACTACATATCCATGAATTATTTGTAGTTGTGTATTTATTTCCTTAACCATTTCATTGTTCATTACTTCTTTAATTGTTTCCTCTGCATTTTGATTTTTATTTATTTTATTTATTACTTCCACAGTTTGATTAAAATTCATTGTTTGCCTCTGTTAATATTTTCTATCATACTTTTTATTGGTATTAGTATCTTTTCTAATGATTTCGGTTCTGAGGGTTTAGCTTTTTTTATTATTTTTTTAGTTGTTTTTGCTACGTTAGTTGCCACCGCAGTATTGTTTTTCACGATCTTTTCTTCTTCAATTTTGCTCATTGTCACTTCTTCTTTATTTGTTTCTTGTTGCCCTATGATTTTATTTGTTTCTTCTGTTTCCATTTCATCCAGACTGGTTAAGCTAGATGCTGCTGATAAAAACCTATTTGTTTCACTCAACTTAGGCTCGTCTGAAGTACTAATTTCTTCTGTTGTGATCGAATGCTGTCTTTTTTCACCTGTTTTATTTTCATTTTCCTGATCTTTTTGATAATTCTTATTATCCTCTCTACTAATAAATATTCGAAATTGTTCGTCTTCATATTTTACTAATATCGAATCTGGAATTTCTTCCTTTTCACTTTCCTCATTCATTTCCTCAGGTAAAATGTAAACCTGTCTCCTAAAACTGAAAACATGTTTAAAACCTTCTTCATGCATAACGTTACTGGTGATGTTATCTTCACATTTATTTTACTTAATGCCTCTTCTATGACAATATGTGGTATGTGAGGAGACACATTGGATAGGATTATTCTCTTGGCCGGATTTATTAACTTACGTATTTTAAAACTTTTTTCCATAATCATTATGTAGTCATGTTCGTTTGCAAATTTATCCGCAAGTTGCTTGTTTTTTAAATGTATACATATTCTATTATTTGAAATTCGGGACGCAAATAGTATGTTATTTGGTTCTATATATTGTCCGATCGCGTATACATACTCTTTTAATTTAATTTCACTAATTGAATGAATAACGATCGCTTGGTTTCTATTTGGAAATAATTAATTTTCGACAATTTTACTGTAAGATAAATTTTGTGTGGTATTATTTATTGGCCCGATTTGGGCCATTTAATTTTTTTGTGTATCGATATAGTTAATATTATTTCACTTACCAGTTTGTAGAAGTTTCTTATACACACACGTGTAAAAACCGCTTATCAACAACCGTCAGATAAGGAATTTTGTTGAGAGATAAATCTTAATTTTAACGGTCTTTATATCGTACGAAAACAATCGAAGACTTTACTTTTAAAGATAAAACGCATTAAGAATAAACCACCTGGTTCTTGGCTCTGACTGAAGGTGAATTGTTCGTTTAATGGATTTAATTTTTTCTTTTTCTTTTTTTTCATAACACACCTGATCCGACTGTTTTTGAATAACCGTGTTCCAAAGTAATTCGCAAAGTAATTCGTATTTTTATTCGATAGTACAGCGCTCTATCGTGAAAGATAATAACGAATTGTAGGATAGTTCGCGATGTTGCCGCTAGGTGGTGCGTATTGGATACATTTACTGGAGCATATTTTTGTGTTTTCCCGAATATGTAGAATAATTTTCGGAATATTGTTTATACGCTTGTATTTTATTTATTTATTTACTTTTAATAATTATTCGAATCTAGTTTAAAAATTTTATTTAATGTTGTCTATAAATAGTATAATAGCGTGTATCTCCACATGTGCGATTGCGTACATAAGCGGTATGCGTAAAAAATGTCTTTAATGCTTAAATTGATTTTGAAGAATGGGTATATTATTTAACAAGGTACAGAAGCGAATTAGAATATTTATCGTTATTAATTTTTAAATAATCATTTATAAATTATTAATATTACTATTTTGATTATTTACGAAAATCGACGTATCGCGTCTAAATATGAACGTATTTTTATAAAAATAACGTAACGAACAGGTCATTGACAACGCGAAAGGACTTGGTGTTTCTAAATTGATCCTTCTAAATCGAACGCAGTTATTACGGGAATTTATAAAAATACGTGATTGTTTTGGTCGGATACTATATCTACTGCTGCTACAGCCAGAAAAGCTAAGTATGGCATGTTAGATGAGATTGATCATATGTATAATTAAAATGTAGATAACCGACTGAATGATCTAATTAATAAAAAAAAAAAATCACAAATGCATGAAAAAGCCGAATATTGAACAAACAATCAAGAAAATGTCGGTTAAAAGAACAGTCCGAAGAAATAATGGTATTGGCCGAAAAGCGTGACTTAAGATGCACACAAATAAAATCGATTACTGTAAAAGATTTTAATCACTAATGCTTGCGAGATGGACTCTCCCTATTATTGAAGAAGATGAAAGAAATGTGGAAAAAATATTTTCTGAAACCGAACACGCCCTGTAACTAAGAAGAAATCCTATACATTTTGAAAATAGTAGTGAGGTACACAAATTAATCGCAAGTAGGATGTTAGAATACCTGCAGATGTGATCGAACTTTTTGACTAGGAAAATATCGAGAAAGCGATTGTATTAATAAAATCTACATGCCCGAGGAAATTATTTGCGAATGGCTGAAGTCATCATTTGTGCTTATATTAAAGGAGCGATATTAAAAAAGAAAAATGTGAAGATTATCGCATAATTACTCTCGAGTCTTCAATCACTTCTTCAGAATTGCTCATTTGAGAATTCGAGCTATATGCAAAGACAATTTAAGTGATAGTCATTTCGGTTTCTGCGCAGGTTTTGGAATAAGAGAAAATTTCAAAAATTTAAGTAAATTAATAAGACGGACTTGTTTTGTTAACTATGAGGAAGTATTTTACGGCGTTCGACGCAATAAATTAATAGACCTTGTAGGATAATTAAAAATCTATATTGGAATCAAAAACAACTGAGCTTATTCTAGGAAACGGTGAAATATTGACTTTTAGGTCTAACGTGGATATCGTCTGAAGAAAAATGTTTTCCATAATGAAAAATATGTACGGGGGATGCGGAAATATTTTATTTAGGAAATCTTAAACCAGATTCAGATTAAGCGTGAACTCTACGCATTCTCTCAAATTCCGAATCATTCGGTTTAGTCGAAAAAACGGAAATATAGCGAAATGAATTTATAATTAAGAACGTAAAGCAATTATTTCCCCTCTAATGTAACAGCCGAGTTGGTCAAATAATATGCCAGTTATTGTCATAAATAGCACCGTTCCTATGTGACCAAATTTAGTGGGGGTTATCGGCAAACCACGATCACCGTTGTTCTGGTAAATACTGGCAGTATGATGTTAAAAAAAAAAACACGATTACAGTAAGCGTGAATTTTAGGACGCTGCATCCGGATAATAATAATTTATCAATTAATACAACGATGATTTTACTACGATTTTCACGCGTGTACATATTACCCGGATAGTTTGATAAATTATTTCTAAATGGCGTACGCTACTTTAACGGTCTGTATTTGCACATCTCGCGGTTAGATAAGCCTAACCATCGTACTCTGTATACGTATTACGTGTAATATAGCAGGACGAAAGTAAGATGTTACACGTGTTTTATTTTTTGTCGTATAAAGGTATTACTTAAAGAACAATGTTGTTTCGCTAACTTGCGGATTAACCGTTTGCGTTGATATCGAATACAGTTGTAATAGTAGTAGTGGTCGAAGGTGTAATTTAACAGTACGAAGGTTAAGTATTTAATGTTGTACGTGTAATCCTAGTAGTATCATGCGAATTGTTCGCTAAAAGTTTAAGAACGAACGTTGGTTGGTTTATTCATTTTCGGCCAATATAGAGAAGGCTGTATATCGTACATATTAAAACCGCATCTGCATACTAACAAGATTAGCGTTTCGTTATTTCGGTCGATGTTGTACGCTATCTTGTTCGTATCGTTATCGTTATCTCGTAGTAGCATCGGTGAAAGTTTCTGCAATTTCGTATACTTAAATCCTTGAATTGTCGGTTTGCTCTCTGTCTGTCTCTCTCTCTCTCTCTCTCTCTCGATAGATAAAGTTGGTGCTGCCCGAATTTCCAACATTAATTTCTGTTTACCTGCGCGCGGTAGCGTGCAAATGGAATCCTTTAATTGCTGTAAATGGTTATTAAAAGCGTTCGCGCACCGACACTACTCTTCTTTAGTTGAGATGCTGCTACGTTTTGGGGAAGTTTTCGAATAGAGCTTGTTGTTGTTTTAAATATTTTATTGTTATTATTCCGTCGAGAACATTAGCCTAATTTAATTCTGTTAACTCGGCCTGTTTTCAACCGGCTGAGATTTACCACAGCTAATTGTGTCATTGAAAAGAAAAAAACTTATAATTCTTTTTACTAGTTAATTAACCGATATTTATTCGTCGCTTATTATCATTTAATATTATTATTATTATTATTATTATTATTTTTTAAGCGGGAGGGGGGAAATCTTCAAAAGACGCTGATGATAAAAAATATTTTAGGTTTTGTTTTTATAAGAGGGCCAAAATCAGTGTGTGGGATTTTTACCCACTAAAAATCCCCTCCTACTACAAACCAAATGGACTTATTAATATAATGATGGAGCTCGCTGCACGACGGCATCCACAGTTAAATTAACTTATTGCGATAGAAGAAAGGGTGAGATAATATAGTCGTTCCATCTAATATAAAATTTGTAGAGTTTATACTTATAACTTAAACTGAAGTAAATAAACATTATAAATAAGGATTAAAAAAAAATGAAAGCGATGTAAAAAAAAAAAGAAATAAGAAAATGGTAAAAACTGATACCAAAACTTAAATACAAACTCGATTAGAAAATAAATAAATCAAACTTACAAACATGAATTACAAATTCCCGAAATCAAATTATTACATTATCTTAAATAATCAGAAACGTAATTATAAAATGTTAATAATTACAAATATCGCTGTTATAGTAAAGACAGATAATATTATTATTATTATTATATCGTCGCTTGATAAGCCTAGTGGCTAGAGCACGAACTTCCATACGGAAGGTACCGAGTTCGAATACGATCGACGATGCAAAAATTATCATCAGAAAATAAAAATATAAATAAATCTGAATATTATCATCGCGTGGAAGTCAATGGCAAACCACCACGCACAACACTATACGCGCGCTAGTAACAATATAGTACACTACAAGAACACGAGGGTGTGTATTGTGCCGTGATAATTACAATCAGTTCTCCCTTGTGTGTGTGTGTATGTGTCTATCTACGCTAACGTCATATTATGATTGGTTTGTACGCTGCTTATACTGTACAACGAAATATGTATAGGTAAGTAGTCGCCTATCTCCGATACGGACACGGCACTTAATAATGATGATGATGATGATGATGATGATATACGATTTTTATTGTTATACGTGCGTTATCGTCTATTATCGCTACGTTATTATTATTGTTATTTACAATTATATTTTTATTATTAATTAATTATTATATATTTATTATTGTACGTTACTATTTTTATTTTTATTTATTATTATTATTATTATATTACAATTATTTATAATTATTACATTTTTAATATTTATCATTATTAATAAAAACACAATAAATCTACACATCTTATAAATATAAAAGAAATAGTATTAGGCATCGTCCAAAAATACAATGACTAAACACACACCCATATCCAGACGGAACAATTTGTAAAGAGCGATGGCTGCACTTATCTGGATGCAGAGCTGTATGGAACTATCTACTGTATTCGATGTAACAGATCAGCTGTAGTTTCACATCGAAAAGCATTGGTTATAACAGACTTCATCTTCTATCTACAACGAGAATATGCCATCAAGACTATAAAAATTCAATAGTATATTCAACACAATTTAGATATACAACATAAGGAAGGATGTGCTACACTTTCTGTGGATCCCAAGTCACATTGGCATGTACGACAGTGATATAGTAGACCTTGAAGCTCGTTCTATGGTACTTTCATCAATACCAGAATACTCAACACATCTACCAACATTAGCGCACATACTCATGAACAACAGTAAACAGGAATAGACCACCGACTGGACCTCACAAACAATCTTACTGATGTGCATAATGTCAACCATAGAACTTTAGTGACCTCCAGATGGCACAAGCAGAAAAGAGTATTCTACCCTAAACCGTCTAGGCCATACGGCAATACTACACAATCATCTATATCCCAAAAGTCACTAAGATTGTCTTGTTTTTTTTTTTTTTTTTTTTTTTTTTTTTTTTTTTTTTTTGGTAATTAATAACCTTTGATATATATATATAATTTCATTTAAAAAATAATAATAAATTAATAAATATATTAAAAAGGAGTAATAAAAGATAATTAAAAAAAAACATTGCATTAGAAACATAGAATGTAATAAAAAATAATTAAAAAAAAACAACCATTGCATTAGAAACATAGTATTTCCCCAAAACGACATATATGTAAAGTGGTGAAATACGTTTCTGAACGAATTAAATACAAAAGGAATATGTACGTATCTGCGAATGCCTGTATTAGATGTTGTATATATATATATATATATAATATTTTAATCGAAATGTCGGCTATATTTTCTTCCTTTAAAATAATCGTTTCATTATGGTTAACGTTATTTATAAATTAAACAATTTTCGGTAACCTATTTTTCCCCCAATCGCGCGATTTTAAATTATTTTTTACCGTATTCGTCGATATATTTTTCAATTATATGACAAATAAAATAGAATAAACGTATATTTCGAAAAAAAAAATATATATATTAAAACGAAATTTTAACTAATAATTACCCAACTGCTAACGATTACCGTACAAGAAAATTGATATAAGCAGGCTTAATGTGATCAAAGAAAACTTTTTATACTTATAATGCTATAATAGTAATAAAAAAAAAAAAAAATGAAGAAAAAGTCTAAATGGGAAAAACTTTCACATCAAAGAGTAATCTTTGCAATAAAAAGAAATCTCAGCGTAAAATGTTACGAAATAGGTATAGAAGAAAATCTTAAAACGAATCTGTTTTAATTCGTAAACTTCTAAGTATTAAAGTTACAAAAGGAGTCTACTATTTCTTACGTTTATAAGTCTTCTAGGTTTATAAATTACTAAATCGAAGTTGCCTACAACCGTAATTTCGGAAGGTAGAGAAATTAATTATTTAAGCGATCGTCGCTGAACTTTTTTAGTATTACACTTCTTAATTACTATACAAAACACGCTCCAAGGAGTATGCGTGTATCGTTATTTTATATAATATGTAAAAACATTTAGAGTACGCATTTGAGACGCCTGTTTTTTTAATAATAATAATAATAATAATAATAATAGTTGTAATATGTTCAACGGAACTACAAACTGGATAAAAATAAGTGATTACCAGAGCAGCGAGTTGTTTTATATAAAGGAAATAATTTTCCGTTAAACAAACGATACGTAGCATATTTGGGCCTATTGTTCAGCATTATCCGAAGGTAACGAATACATTTCGATCAGCCAACCACAGTGAAATTTACTTTCCGCGGGTAAAATGATATCTCCCAAGTCATCATCATCATCATGTAGTCATCAGTCCTAAGACTGGTTTGATAATTTTTTCCACAATTGACAATTTGCTTTGACGTCCGCATATCCGGTGCTATCAGCGTCTTCTATTAGCTCTTCTAGGTCTTCCCTTTCCTCGTTTTCAATCCATTATTCCGTCTACAATTATCTTTTGTAGACTATGGTGCCTTAGAATATGCACAATCATATTGTTTTCCATAATGCTCTTCTCAAATTTTCTTTACGACACTTCTTCGTTAGTTTGTCCACCGTATTTTCAGCATTCTCCTGTAGCGCCACATCTCGTGTACTTCTAGTGATTGTTCTTCCGCTATACCAATCGTCCATGTTTCACATACGTATGTATTCCGAACAAATAAGGTTAGAAATTTTTTCCACGGATTTATGTTTATATTCTTGTTCGTTAATTCGTATATTTTTCCGATCGTAAAATACTCACTTTGCTTGCTAATCCGGTTTTTAATGTCCTTCCTGCATTCCCCGTCTCTAGTGATTTTGCTACCCGAGTAATGTAATTCATTGTATTTTAATACCGTCAATGTGTCGTATATATTAAGTAAAATAATATATATATATATATATATATATATATATATATATATATAATATAATATATATAAAAAAAGTAAAAATAAAATAATTATTTAATTTTTAACGTTCAGATTACGTGTAGTACATATACTTAGTGTGTAGGCTCAACGATAGTTGAGTTGGGTAAAGTTATTTCATATCTTCATTATCGCTATTTTGTCGTACGTAAACTTTTATATACCCTGTTTTCGGGGAACCAGGAACCTCGGTCTTTGCGCAATTTAAATAGGTTTGTCATTTTTTTATAGTCACGCAAAATGCGATTTATCACTGTAACCCATTTGTAATTGCTGTTGGTATGCAAGATAGCTGAGAACTCAGAGGCCCTGCAAAAATCTTGACGGGGCCCCTTTTTTTAAAAAAATTAAAAATCAGTATATTTTTTCAGATATTCACGAAACTGAGGCTGTCAACATTTTTAAAAATTATGCTATTAAATTTTTATACTTTGCTTTAAAATAAATGGTCCTCATCCCTTACTAAATCGCAACGTTTCTTCCTAAAAGTATAGATTGAAAAATTATTCTTTAGCAAATGTGTTAATAATAAATACCAATGAGGTAATAAAAGTAAAACGAGGACCTTTCTACAGGCGAAAACAAAAATAATGTTAGAAAAAAATGTTTTTTTTTTTTTTTTTTTTTTAATTAACAAAATGAATTTTATTCGAATACAGCTGATTTTATTCGTATGTATTAAAATAACGAGAAATGAATATTAGAATTAGATTTACATATAATTATGGAATCGTTCAGATTTTTTGACATTTTTATTAGCGAACTCTTGTTTCATTAAATTGAGAATTGAGTTCTCTTTCATATTCGATGTATAGCATACCTAAAGTTGATAATCGCACTTGCGACATCGTGCTGGGTGAATAATTTTTAAGTATTTTCAGAAAAAGATCACTCTGCTGAACCTACTGTAACAGGTAGCGCGCTGAACGATTTAATAGCTAATGTTATATCTGGAATATCGCTTAAAAAGAATAATTTGGCAATTTTAAAACTTTGTTTAGTCGCCATATTTTTTCCTTGTACGAACAGACTTGATTATCAAAAGTCTGATCAGCATAGGCCTTGAGTGAGGGACTCCTGCACCGCAGGCCTCACGGATGCACAACTACACTACGGGTAAGAAGTGCGAGAAAATGTTGTACTATCCTATATCACCGTCAATCTGAGCGTTTTAAAATCAATTAAATACGAAGTAAACAAAAAGAAACTGCCAAAAGTACTACTTTTTATAATATATCCGAAATAATTCGTAATCGCAGGACAAGGACGATCGAATAGTTTTATGCGCCACTAGAGTTGGTCCTTGTCTACGGTACTATCGTAGTATATTACTACGTGACCGTATCCGGCCGATTAAAATACTCGTTTCCCATCCTAGAAGGAAAAAGAATTATCCTAAGGGCGAAAGCTCGTCTTAGGAAAAATTAAGAACGGTCGATTCGGGGTTTATTATGGAGTCTCCGTAAAAGCTAGACGATGTATGCTATCGGTATAAAAATGTTACTGTTTAAAAAGAGTTTGAAAAAGCGCGCGAAAAATAATCAACAAACAATTTCGACTAAAAGGCGCCTTGTCTAAATTGATCATTATTAGTATTATTAGGACTACTACAGCCATCATCACTATCATTACGATAGTAGTCAACAAACGCCGGAAACAGAACGCTTCTTGTTATTATTATTGTTGTTGCAATAAAGGCCGTTAGAGAAATTCGGGACCTAATTTTCTTTAATGGGCTTCAATTACCCCGCCTTTATTCTATCGTCTCGTCGTTTTTATGTTTACCTTTGTTCTTCGACGCGCGGTAAATTGCGTTAAGAGAGACAAAACTAACAGCGACGGTATATTGTTTTTCGACGACCCTCCGCCACTTCCTCGTCATCCGCCTTCTTTTCACCTTATTACGATTATTTCGTAGTCGAGCGATTGCTTGATATTTCCAGACACTCTACCATTTCTTTTTTTTTTTTTTACGGTTCATTTGGTTAGCAATTTTCATCGCCCACGTCGTACGACTAGGACGATGTTGATAAAGAAACAATACTAATTAGTTCGGTAAACGGTAATTACCGTCGTTCGTTTGTTTACATTTTATTATTTATTCGTTTACTTATTCGTTTATAAACGATTTTCATTCTTAGCCGATCTTCTCGAACGAACCATTTACTGCGATTAATTTATCGGGGAACTTCTTAATAAACGGATAAAAGTGATACTTATAATAAGCAAATTTTAAGGGGATCGAGTATTTCAAAGGGCAATTAAAGCTTAACGCATTTCGCCTTTCTTGCGAGATTTCTTTTGCCTTATTGCAGTGGTATGCTCCTATATTTTTTCTTTCGGTAAATAACAATTTCCTATCCAATATATATATATATATATATATATATATATATATCAAACTGATACTAAAAACAAGGTTTCTCCTCGATAAAATCTTTCGAGTTAATTTCATTTTTTAAAATGGTTATTATTGTTATAATTTTGTTGGCTTCTGTACACATTACAGGTTGTCACTGACACGTTATTACATCTGTAATATTGACTAATTAAGCAATTAAATGTCCATTATCGTTAGTCTGCGCCGTCCTCTTGCTATTTTTCCTTGTACAACAATTTGAAACAGTTCGTCATGTTTCATCTTATCTTCAAACAATTTATTTTTCCCCTCCTTCGATCTAATTGATAACAGGATATTTTCTCGTAGTCCGGTCCGTCTGAGTTTGTAATTTTCTCTATCCATTTGATACGATGTTCTCGTTTTTGATGATGTGTAAGTCCACTCAGAACGTTAAATTCTATCAATAATCGGGACGTGGTTTTCACCGAAAATAAGTTTAGGCGGATGGAAAACAAACTTTTTAAAATAAATATAGGATTAATAACCAGTTTTTCATATACGGTCTCTAAAGTGGTTGACAAATTCCAAGAAGATCCCATCTTTACCTGTAGCCTTCCAAGATTTCATAATTCCGGCGGTTAGTTCATTAATAACAAATGATTTTGATGGATCAGAGCGTCCTTCGGCAGCTCTCTTTAATTCTTATAGCTCTTCCTAGATTCGTGTGTTAACAAGCTCATCAAATAGGAACGTACGTAACATCCAGTATGCGATTTGTCACGTTATCTGAAGTTACTACGATTTTTTCGTTCATCGTTGCACGTTCTTTCTTTCCTGAGAGTCGTCTCGGACAAACGGAAACTGATCACATACCCAGGTCAGAAGATCGACGGTTTTGACCTAACCAGAAGAGAATAGAAATTGCTAGCGCTATGGAAAATTAAAGATGACGCTGTCTGTGACTGCGGATACCCTCGGCAAACCATTGAGCACATTATTCATGGATGCGCGGCTCGAACTTAACTGTACTTTTAACGATATTCATGAAGTGTCACTGCTAGCGTTGACATAGACACGTAATTTATACATGATGTAAGTAGTCTTTCCGCATTGGTCCCTACAAATAGAATATAATTAATAGATTTAAATTTATGCTGGTAGCCCTTAAAAATTATTTTAATACATTCAGATTCAAATTAGCATTTGAAATAACTTATTTTTTTATTAGCACAAGTCCGACATGATTTTATAATGTTAATATACTTAAATACAAATCAACACGGGGATGTTTCAAATTACTTTCCTGTTTGCTTCAATTAAGGATTCTTTAACAGAATGAACTGAGTAGACTGCTTAAAATTCTGACGTTTAACAATTTTGTCATTCACGTCCAATGTCGAAACCAGATGTGTACGTGTGAGTGTATAACGAGTTTGTTTTACTTTTATGATTTTATAGTGTTAATATATGTTAATACAATCCAACACGGAGTGGTTTCGAATTACATTCACGTTTGCTTCAATTAAGAATTCTTTAACAGAACGAACTGAGTAGACTGCTTAAAATTTTGACGTTTAACAATTTTCTGGAATCGAAACCGTGTGTACGTGTGAGTGAAGCACCCGTTTGTTTTACTTTTATTCACTTCTGGAGTAGATATTTTAGTTTATATATAAAATGTTTCTATTTACATATGTTAAGTGCACATTTTAATGCGCTGTATTATTATTATTATTATTATTATTATAGGAAGAAGTAAACCGAAATATGGTGATGTTTTTTCCTAATAGCTTGAAAATGACTTCATAGTCGAAAAGCTTTGCGTATATAATAAGAAATTTTTCAGTGATTAACTTCGATTTTATTTTGTTTTGTTAATTCATAAAATCACTACTCTCTAATACATCATTAATATTACTACTGCAGAGTATGTTTAATATTACATATAATATCTATATTTATGTAAATGTGTTATTATATAGATATGGTGTATACATATTTATAATTCGCGCCTACTTCTAGCATGCATTAACATTTCGTTCACATTACATATTTAAATTTAAATAAATTTGTTTTGTATTTTGTAAATTTTCAATTTTTTTTTTTTTTTTTTTTATCAAATTGAAGCCGGTTTAAATTATCCGCTAATATATCGTTGATGAATTAAAATGATTAATCTTTTTCTATTATTATGATTATTATCCTTTATACGTTCAATCTAAATAACGTCTGCCTATAGTCTTGAAGGCGAATTACGTAATTCGATTCGTTTACGGGAATTATTTAATCAGTTTACAAAATAAATTTTCAGTCTTAAAATTTGTCGCGCATATTAAATTTATCACGCATCTACACAATTACATATGTACGTAGATGTATTTTTGCACGTATGCGTTTTTATTATTGATCGTCCGTTAATTTATATAAATATATTTAAATATAATAATGTATTATATGTATATATATATATATATATATATATATATATATATATATATATATATATATATATATATATATACGTATGCGGTATAGATATAACTGTTGTAATGTACGGCTAATCTAGATAAAGTTACCTGAACGTCTTTATTATAGATTGCGGAATCGGTAAAAGCGTTTTTTTCGCCGGCTGGTACTCGCAAGATCAAGATATCGCCATTCGTTTAATATTTTCTAACCGCCTTCATTGGGCGGTTGTGTCGATTTACATAACGAGATAATCCTCCATTCTGTGAGTAGATATTTTTCTCTTTGTTTTAACAGAATCGCGTCTCTTTTACGAACAACTTAGCAACGATAACGATAACAACAACAACTAGAACAGCAATCTGTAGTGTACATAAGAGAGATCTGGATAGTAGAGGTAATAATATAAAAAAAAAATTAAAATAATAATACTGAATTTTGTTGAGAAACCTTTGACGGTGACTAGGAAGTACTTATATTAATTAGAAGTAACCCCTTTCAGGATAACAGGATAGAAGGAATAATAAAAATAATAGCAAAAACAACAATAATAATAATGATTATATGATTAGAAACGTGTGAGAGTAACTTGGAGGGTGTTAAGATAATTATATTAATTAGGATTAGTCCCTTTCACGATAGCAGTTGTTATTGAAGGTGATTCCTTTAACTTGCTAGCTGATTGAATAAGCCACTTTTGTACAGGTATCCCACCACAGAACCGACCTTGTCTGCATTTAATGTTTCTTTAGTGTTTGGTGGAAACTAGAATTTTATGCATTTTGGCTGATGCACTTGCCGCACTCAAGCAGGAGGTGCTCAACAGTTCCATAACAAGAGCAGCGTGGAACATTTTCTCCTCTTATCAGATAACCTTGCGTTTGAAATGTATGTCCAAGAAGCGGTCAGCGTAAGATGATTTCTGCTTTATATTTCAGCCAGGACGATGTGGACCAGATTGTCGTATCCGTTCTGATTCTGCGTAATTTGTTAAAGGCATCTGCTGTCACTGTAGTTTCCATTTGTATAATAAGCATGATTCGATATCAAAGTCCTTATTTTTAGTAGGTAATTGTGGAGCTGAAAAAGCGTTGTAGAAGCTTGCTTAGCTGCCAAGTCTGCCTAGTTCACTACCTTTAAATGGCTCGGGATCCAAGTTAAAGTTGGTTTGCGGTTGAGGCCAAGTTTTGAGAGGAGTAGTACGATCTGTTTGGCAATGGGATGCTGCTTGATATTTGCGCCACTACTTAATAACCATATCGCTGAATCGTATTCGTAAAGGACGGCTGGTTGCTTGAAGGTATTATTTGTATACTCCGGTATGTGCTGTACTGTGAATCTGATTGCATACAATTCCGCCGATAGGATCAAGAAGTAGGCCGGTAGTGAATAATCGGTTCGTTTCCAGATGCGACCGCGCGAGACATGATTTAGAACCATCTGTGAAGAGAATCTATCGAATTGTTCAACTATACTTGCTATTATGCTTGCGATTTTCCGAAAATTGGGTGTAGATAAGAAAATATACTAGTATTTTTGTTAATATTTAAAAACATGTATAATCTGATTTCGAGTTACAGGAAGATATCAGGAGTTGCTGCCAGGTGCACATAAAATTTTGACACAATTTGCAATTGTCGAAATTTAAAAGTCATTTCACCTAGGTCGTTTAGAATGTAGTAGTTGTTCTGAAGGCTCCTGGGCAGATTCGTAAGGTTATTCATTGCTTCTAACGATATCAGTAGACTCTATTTAGCGTATGCATATGCGATACCGTACTCTATTTTTATACGAAATAGCGTGTCATATATTCTTATAAGCGACCTGGTGTCAGCACACCATACTGTGTATGCGCCAACTTTCGCAGCAGATTTACCTGTTTCAAACTACTCTTCTTTGTCTTGTTAACGTGGGATTTCCACATATTATCGAAGGTCAGCCGATGATATTTCACTACGTCGGAGGTTAGGTTGGGTGTCAAGATTTGATATCATGAAAACAACTTCGCTGCCTACGAAATGTATTGCTGTTGATTTGGTCGCATAATGGAATCCAGTTTAGTTCAGATTACAAGACTAACGCCGTCTGCAATGACTGTGTTCCTAGGAATGTACTTGAGTAACATAACCAAATCGTCAATATTTTAAAAGAAAATAGAAGGAATAATAATGATAATAGTAAAACCGATAGTAATAATGATTTTCGTTAAAAACTGCCGAGAATGATTTTGTTGAGATATATTAATTAGGATTAATCCCTTTTAACAGGATAGAGGGAATAATGATAATAATAATAATATCAACAAGGGCAATCATATTAATATTTTTGTTGAGGGAGACCGACTAGGAAGGCATCGAGATAATTATCTTAATTAAGGTTAACTCAATTTACCTACTCGTAAAAAAAAAAAAAAAAAAAAAAGAACAATTCACGATAACAAAATAGAAGGAATAATAATTATAAAAATACTGAAAACAATAGTCATGATTTTTGTTGTACGAAAGTGAGTAAATTAGGCTGACTGTATTAATTATGATTATTCCCGATAACACCTTGCATGCCTCTAATCCGTTATAATCATTTTATATTAAAAAACAAATATTTTTCGGCGAGATGTTTGTTTTTTGCATTTTTAAATGACTCAGATCTCTCTTACCTTCGCTACTTAATTATTATTTTTAAAATTTAAAATAATTTTGTAATATATATTATCGATGCGATGAAAACGCTAAAAATGATAGCCCTTTTGTTTTTTTTTCTAGAAAAATAGTTTATATTTTCTTTACACTATTTCCAACGGATTTCTTCTATCGTCCTAAGGTGAAAATTTGATCCCACACGCAGGAAAAAATATTTTGGTTAGCTTATATTATTATTTCTTTTCCGCTTCATTCGCGGCGCAAACGATTACATCGTTATCAGTAATTTCGATAAATCCTCCTAACTGACGACTGAAAATTATGCGGTCTACTATCACTACTACTACAACTGCCTGTGTCCGTAGTATATATTTCTCGGAAGTTTTTCAATACATTTTCAGAAATATCGTCCAAAGATTGGCGAATAATTTCGCTTCTTCGTAATTTGTCGATATCTTGATCGATCAGCGACGTCGAAATCAGGGCGGCGTTTCCATCGCGTATGTTATTTTATTTAAATAAATAAATATTACGAAGACGATTTCGTATTACAATAAGTCAAAAAAAAAAAAAAAAATGTTTTATGTGTATCTCTAGGTCGTCTCGGTCATTATTTAGACGCGCTACGGAATTTGCTGTAAACGAACGACGCTTCTTGCAATTATTATTGTAACGTATCGATTACACACGATGATAAATGTTTATAAATTATAAACGAAACTTTTAAGTCGTTCGATCGGAAGAGTAAAATATAATTAATGTTAAATCGATTATTATTCGATAAATAAAATTAAAACGAAAAACATGACGAAACAGTTCGACGCTTACGATCGATCTAGTTGGTATTTCGGTTCGATATCCAGACAAGAAGCTACCGATCTGTTAATGAACGAAACGGAAAGCGGCGTGTTTCTAGTACGCGATAGTTCTTCGATGCACGGCGATTATGTATTGTGCGTGAGAGAAGACAGTAAAGTAAGTCATTACATCATCAATAAATTGATACAAAACGAACAGATACGTTATCGTATCGGCGATCAAATATTCGACGATTTGCCGACGTTGTTGGAATTTTACAAAATCCATTATCTGGATACGACTCCGTTGATTAAGCCGACCGTCGTGCAAAACGTAACGGCTAAATTCGATTTCCGCGGCAACGATCCGGACGATTTACCGTTTAAAAAAGGAGACGTATTAACGATTATTTCGAAAGACGAAGATCAATGGTGGACGGCTAAAAATAGTCGCGGTCAAATCGGTTCGATTCCGGTACCGTACGTACAACCTTACGACGCCACCTCTAAATTATCGGCTTCGTCTTTCGCAACTAAAACTATCGAACCGTGTTGTCTGTCAACAATCGGCCGAGCAGATCCGGCGTTTCCGCCTGCGCGTCAAATTCGTCGAAATAATAATATCGGCGATTCGTCGTCGACGTTTTTTAATTCGCCCGCTTCACCACCACCACCTCCGCCGCCTCTACCGATAGTTCATCCTTCGTCGTCTTTTATTGCCGGAGGTGAATCGTCCGTTAAAAAAACCTGGCCGAAGAAATTACCGGCCGTAGCCCGAGTTAAACAAGTACGTATACCGAACGCGTACGATAAGACCGCTTTGAAATTAGAAGTGGGCGATTTGATCAAAGTGACCAAAATGAATCTTAACGGTCAATGGGAAGGCGAATTAAACGGTAAAACCGGCAATTTCCCATTTACGCACGTCGAACTGGTAGACGACGAATCGAACGAACGTCAAACGGTTAACGTTACTATAGGCCAGTAGGAATATAAATTTTAATTTCCGTTTTAATAACCGACGATTATTTTATAATTATTATTCTATCGGTAAGAAATTCTGTCGAACTTAAAATAAATTGGTAACCGGTCGTCGTAACATAGAATTTCGCCATCGTCTGTTGACGCTCTTTAAATTAACGACCTCTCTCAATGCTAAGCTAACGGTCGAAGTTTGTGATAAAGCAAAAACAAAAAAGTATTAATCCTTCCCGTTGCAAAAAATATGTCAACTAAAACACACTAACCACACGGCGATCTCCCTAATGGATAACTCGCTTGAATGAAACTCCTGGACTTAATATTAAACTAAGCGTATTAATATATACAGTTATAGCATCGATCACTGGATGGAATGCTACTCACGATATAGTATGCATATAAATTACAAAACTTACTAAATAGCATTAGCTAGGTGTTAACGAAAGCGATAAAAAAAAAAAATACTTATAAAATTTCAATAAAAAATTATAAGTTTTATGTAGATGTTGATTACACAATATCGTTTATTAGGTGAACTTAATTTTCAATATATTTATATAAATGTTTTTATTAAAATAGAGTCATTTCACGTCAACCAGAACATAAAACATTTTCTTCTCCTTATAATTTTACATACCATATAGTAGACACTGAAAGGGTTAAAAGAATTCGTCGTGTGTGTACACACACACATATATATATATGGTAATGTACATGGTACAAAAAATCCCTTCTAATATGCCGACACCATTATACTAGGGACAATAATATTTATTTATTTTACGTTCAGAATTTTTACGGTGTATTTTTTGAAGTGGAATATATATATATGGTAATGTACATGGTACAAAAAATCCCTTCTAATATGCCGACACCATTATACTAGGGACAATAATATTTATTTATTTTACGTTCAGAATTTTTACGGTGTATTTTTTGAAGTGGAACTTCTATTTGCCAGTTGTCTACCGGGGTTAACCTGTAAAAAAAGCGAGCGAGCTAAAAGATAAGCACATAGGCAGCGAAGATTTGAACGAAATAACAAATAGCCGTACGCGCATGCGCAAGAGAGAATCTTATAATTAGCTGTCTGGACGTTTCTTATAAGTTCATTCGAATGTATATATATATATATATATATAAGAATCGTGTATGTTACACATGCCCACGGGTATATCTGTCCATTCGCTTGATCCGAGGATCAATTTTCTTACAAAAATTCCCACACGTTCGATTACATCTAGAGTTTAAGACATTAGAATTAAACGCGGCTGACGTTCATAAGATGGTATATGTATACAAAAAAAATTATTAGGCTTACGACAAAACGGTTGACACGCCAGTTTTTATTACAGTTCGACGAGATTAATATATACTCTACCGCGTATATGTTATGAATAATATATTTTTATATATTAATAAGAAATTATTATTATTATTATTAATTTGAACAGTGCAGTGTGGCATGTAGTGATTTTTAATTTAAAAAATAAACAACAAAGAAGTAGTTAAAATAGTTAAATTTTCATATATAAAATGATCACAAAGCTTTTCGGCTAATAAGCCATTATCGAGTGGATGTAAAAAAACACGGTGAAATAAACAAATGTAATCTATTTTTTTTTTTGGTTTTCCCTTTTGTTATATTTGTTATAAATTGTATATTATATATTTATATTTGATTTTTTGTATTCGCTCGTTAATAGCTTAATAGCTGAAAAGCTTTGTACTCGTTTTATACATAGAAATTAGATTACGTAATATATATATATATATCCACACGTGTTTTCTTGCTGTTAGCTTCTCTTCGGTAAGTATATTGCTTGATGAATTAAATTTAAACTTCCTATGTTCTTTATCTCATCTGTTCGTTTTACGTTCGTACCAATTTTTCTCCAACACCAGCGTTTCGAATGCTCGAGGTTTTTCCGCCTGTTTTTTTTTCATCTATCGTCCAGCTTTCGGAACTTTAAACTTGTAGTACATTCCGTGCATTTTCCTTCAAACCCATCTTAATATTCTTTGACGTTAGTAGGCCTTTCTATTTTTTTAACGCTTCTTTTTCTTATTATTTTTTTTTCATGAAAGCTAACTTTGCCCTTGCAATTTTTTTGTTTATACACAATCTTTAATTTCTGTTATGAGATAGCCTAAGTATTTTCGTCTTTATTTGTACTATTATTTCTAGGTCTATTGGTTGAGATTTTTTTACTATATTAATCAGCATTATTATTATTATTATTTTCGTGTTATACAACTGTTGTAAGACTTAGTTCGTGCGTGCTAGAGAATTCTACCCGTTTTCTAATATCGCTAGGTCATTTGCAATCAAAATATGTTCATTTTCGTCCCAATAGTAGTGACTCGAGTATTACACTCTTTCCACTATTGTATTTCTTAAATAAATGAATGAATGAATAATGAATGAATTTACATATATATATATATATATATATTCTTCTTCATCGTTTGCTCGATCCGAGTATCGTGAAATCGTGAACCTTAATTTGTCGATCTTTTTCTCGCCATGCGTTTCTGTTCTCCGCGTATTGAATAACTCGATGAATCGACGTGGCGTTTGTCATTTTTTTAATTACATCCGCGTATCTTATGGGCGCTCTTCCTTGTTGACCATGCCTACCAGAAGTAGTTTTTCGGAACTATCTTGCCGTATAATGTGACCAAAGTATGTAGCTATTCGTCTCATCACTATATCACATAGACGGATTTCCGGACGGATTTCGTTTAGGATTGAGACGTTTGTTTATTTTTGGATCCATGAGACTCTGAGCATTCTTCTCCAGCAGAACATTTCAAACGCATTTATTCGTTGGATGTCTGTTGTTTTTAACGTCCAGCATTCCGATACGTATAAAAAAACAGAAAAGACAAGTGTTCCCATAAGACATGTTTTGGTACGCATCGTGATATCGTGACTCTTCCATATCTTTGTTGATCCAGTGCGAGCTTAGCGACTCCTATTCGTCTTTTAATTTCTTCTGTCGAGGTTCCATCTCTTGCAATTATGGATCCTGGATATACAGACCTATCAACTACTTGGAGGTTGTCCACATCTTGTAAGTTATCAGATTTATTACGGTCGATGACCATCACCTTGGTCTTAGCTCTGTTTATTAATAGGCCTGATGTTTTGCTGATCGTTTCCAATATATATATATATTATATATATTATATATATATATATATATATATATATATATATATATATATATAATTTGATTATTTTGTATATCAACGTAAATATTTAACTTGCAAATTATTATTAGATATATTAATTATGAATTTACTTAATGCCTTGCCAGGAACTATTTTTATAACAAATACATTCTTTTCGTTGATTAGTATCAATCGATCTAACTTTGATTATTTGTTTATCATAGCGGTAGTTATCGTTAAAAGATCTTCATGCTACACAGTAACACTCATTATCGTTGAATTTAATAATAAATTCACTGGTAGTTTTACTATATTTTTAGTAATGTAATTGATCGCCTTTATTATATTTAGACAAAAATACGATCGGGTATATTTTTTAAATATCGGTAATTTTTATATATTCGGGTGACCCAGAGAAGACGGACAGTATTGTTTTTTTTTTGCAATAGGGCAGTTGGTAAGACTGCTATAACGGTAAACCGCGTGTTCTACGTTTAGTGTACACACGAAATATTCGTTTTTACCTAGTTTCAGTTATCACGGCATCCTATAACGAGAGGGAGCGCGCGTTTTATGTAAAACGTTATTTTCGACGCGAATCGATCACGACAGTGCAAAGAGACTTTCGAAAAGAATTCCGAGTTAAGCGATTTCTTTTTGTAGGCCGCATTCACGAAACACGTCTACGAGATCGGGAGGACCTGAAAACTCGGATTTTTGAAGAAATTTCAAAAATCCCACAACCAATGCTCAAAAAAAAGAATCTAAAAAGACTGAATAAATGTATGTTTGTAAACGGCGTGGTCATATGAATGATTTGGTGTTCCATAAATGATTGTAGCTAATCTCTCGTTTTCATATTTTTAAATAAAATTTCATTCAAAAGTTTTGGTTAAATAGTTTTTGAGTTATTCAAAAAACCACAAAACCGTCCGTCTTCCCTCTTTACGCTATATATATATATATATAGTATATACGTTCATGTACGTATATATGTGTTATACACGTACATATATTTATTTGTATGCGTGCACGAATTTCATTTGAATTATCTATTACGAACGAAAGCAAAATCCGACTAATCGATTATTTTTATTCTTCAATAAATTTAATTTTTTTTTTAAACGTTGGACAATTGTTAATTCGGAGCATATAATATTTCGTTAATGTTTCGAATTACGGTAAAACCCCTCTTGACCGTCATCGACTAGTCCGACGCTCCGGTTAAGCCGGCTCGAGTCGGACTTATTGATTTTAAAGCTATGAAATCGTTCAACGTAAAAGATGCTATTTATACAGTTGCTGTAGATGACAAAGTTGAGAAACATTGCAGCTAAACAATAGAATTTCATACAAAAATCTATTACTGATTTTTTTTCTCTAAGTTTTCACTTTTAATACGGTATTTCTATATTTCGATAGTAATAACAACTTTTGCGTGGAATTTATTGCAACTAGTGTAGAGAACGACATACTAATTTTTGATTTCCGAGATTGTTTCGCACTTTTCTGTATTTTCCGATAAGCCTAGTTTCAACGGTGACGTATTAGAGGGTTCTACCGTCGTGTTCACGTTTATTCTATTGTAACTCTCGTCTCTACTTTTAATCCGATCGGTATATTCGGCTCGACTGTAATATTTTCTATTTTCTAGTCATTAACCGAAAGTAAATTTTCTATCATGTTTTTAATCTATAAATGACGCTTATTTCTAATGTAAACGTGTCGACGCGCTGATTAAATAAATTCAATAATTTATCAATTAATTTATAAGTATTTTTTTCAATTTAAAAAAATAACAAATTTGTCGGTCGTTTTTTCTTTTTTTTTAAAAATTAACCTTTTAACATAACTTCGTTATTGTTGTATTATTTAATTAAGTTAGTTTTTTTTTTTTTAAGAGTTAATTTTTTGTATAAATCGTAAATTTGTCTTTTTAATTTTAATGTCGAGTAATATATTCAAAAGATTTAGACTAAGAATAAAGAAATTCTTAAAAAAGAAAGATACCATGATAGTCATCGTCCATCGGTGGCCCGTTATCGTGGAATCCTCATAAACGAACGTGTTTGGCCGCCATCTAGTTCGATCTGCTGCTCGGTCCATCATTTCTCGTATTGATGCGGTGCCAGCGATTCTTTTAATTCTGTCTAGATGTCTTGTTGGTGGCCTCCCTCTTTTCCGACGACCTCCTACCTTAAACGTCATATTTATTTTTCCAATCCATTCTGTCGTATGATGTATCCTGCGTATGCTGTTATCCGTCACGATGCCACGATTTGTAATCTCTGATCCACCTTAATTTCTCGCAGTATTGACAAGTTAGTTTTTTTCCCAGTCCATCCTTAGCATTCGCCTCCAGCAGTGTATCTCATACGCTTTAATGCGTTGTGTATCGTTCTTCTTTTTCATTATCCAGCATTCTGATGCATATATACGGAGAACACCAGCGAGACGCATTTTTGTGTGCGTTGTTATCTCACGGCTCTTTCATATTTTCGTTAATTGTAATAGCGCCATTTATTCTACGTCTAATTTTCTCCGTTGCCGTCCTTTGTGATCAACGTTCCTAAGTATACAAATCTATCAACCACTTGTAAGCCGTCTATACTTTGTAAACTTTGCCATTGACTGTTGCTATCTATAATCATTATCTTGACCTGTTTTCTGTTTATGTATAATCCATGTTCTTTACTTATGCTTTCAAATTTTCCAAGGATGCTGATCAATTTTTGTTCCGATGAGGCGATTATTACAGTCTCGTTCGTGTGTCGCAGGTTATTGCTTTTTCCGCAATTTTTACACCATCTTCCCATTCTCTTCTAGGACACTTCTCATTATCCACTATCGAGCTTAGTATGCGGCCCAGTCGGACACCTTTTCATGCTTCGAATTCATCCGACAGTTTATCACCTACTTTAACTCTACCTTTGCTAAATGTATATAACGTTTTAAATAAGACCAATTAGATGACGCGGGGACACCGAGGTCGTTTATGATAATAATGATAACTAATATTTGTATACGTTCGAACACGTAGAGTTTTTGTTTTTAATGGGCTATTAATTCGACCATTTATTTAGCATTATTATTAATATTATTATTACTTTCATGGGGAAATATGATGAATTTTTTTTTTAAAATGCGTAATTAATTTTATCTTTTTTATTATTAAATTCAAGTAGAACGAAACTATTAACGGTAATTACTTATTCAAAATTATTTATATATATATATATATATATATATATATATATATATATATATATATATAACCTCTTTTAGGAACTTTGCTAATCTTTAAAATATATTATTGCGACATGAAACGGAAAATATAGTTCTGCGGTATATATATATATATATATATATATATATATATATATATATATATATATATATATATATATAATGTTATGTTTGAGGTATTATTATTCTAAAAAAAGACGTTATTTTTTAAACAGTACATTATTTTAAATTTATCAAACTTTTCGTCGTACGGTTGTAAATAATCTTAAATATTTTTATCAATAATCGCGGTTAATTTATAAGTTTCGTTGGATGACTATTCGATATAAATAGAGTTCGTATTTTTCGTCGATGCTATTTCTTATTTTATTTATAAGTAAAAACAAATTTATTACATTTTTAAATTTTTAATCGATTACTTTACACTAATAAACTAATCGATTAGTAAAATTTATTAGGATACGATTATATTGCGATGTTTATATATCGTTTATTTATTATAATTATAAATTAATATTTTCATAATTCGTTGCGATTCAACTTTCATGTTGCTTTTAAGGTTTCTTATATATTTTAGTTTATTATACATACATATATATATATATATATATATATATATATATATATATATATATATATATATATATATATATATATAATGTATGTAGTAATGTTACTTTTAATGTCAAATTAAGTTACGAACGTATTATACGAATTATAAATTAACATTTTCATTTATTTTATTTTTTAATTTTCGAATACAGTGGTGACGTATAAGCAGCTGTATGTAGACCAAGGACGCGCCATATATTAAGATGCGCTTAGATTTTAGACGTTATTTTGTTTGAGGAGAATTTTTAAAATTCAGGATATAAAGCATTTAAGATATTAAGATAGTTGTAGATGGACAGACTGATTATAACTAGGGACGACGTGCTCTACACGACCTTGGTTTCAATATCGTCAGATACAACGCTATCATCATCCGGAAAATGGTTTTTTCCATGGATGCTTTGTGAAAGCATTGTGAAAATAACCGTCGCGTCCGGATGTGATAATAATTTAATTACTCCGTGGCCGGGTAGACTAGACTATATCCCGTTAATAAAATTTCTATATCTTCGAGTAAACCGTGAAGTTGGGGGAAAAAGTTGACGCGTAAATAAAGATATTTCAACATCATCGGAGGGACTAAATTAAACTAACGTTTACGTTATGATGGTTTTAATTTATCACGAGTGAATTGTCAGCGAAACTAGTCTGTTGCGTTTGTGAAAATATAATCGCCAGACCGTATAATAAAGGGGGTAATTTCTAGCTTAAATTAAAGCGACATCGGGATCGATGATTTAATTAAGTCCTGGAAGACGTTACGTTTTAATTTAGCGCCGAGGATGAATCATCGAAACGAGTCGGCCCAGTTTATAAAAACAAAATTGGGACGCTGCTGTATAATATGGGAAAAAATCGAATATTTTTATTTTATTTATTTTATCGGATTAATTTTATTATTTTTCGATTAATACGAATGTGTTCGAGCTGCTGCGCACTATGTTATTAAAATCGTGTTCCCCTTTTATCGACTATATCGAATTTCGAATAATTTTAAGATGAAATTATTAATCAAATAAAAACAAATAAATATTTATAATAATGCGATTTTGGTCTTCTTCCTTAACGCGAAACGGAATGAAAGATTTCTACTTAAAAACGTCATAACAATACTAATGCTACTAATTAGACGATTTTTTGACTTTTCTAATCTAATAAGTTTGTTATTAATAAGAAAAATGTGATCAGAGTTACTATAACTATATATATATATATATATAATATTCCGGCTTTTACCTGTTACGATATTAATTCCGAGTAAAAGGTAATAATTTCGTCGATACATTTTCCTCGGCTTATGCAATATACATTTTGTATATATATATATATATATATATATATATATATATGCATACATATATGTATATATATATATATATATATGAAAACGAGAGCACTTCTCCCATCGTAATTTATGCCGGTCAGTTGCGTTACGCGGCTAGCCATGTTAGGTTAATTATCGGGCTGCTCGATTAAAAACATTTTCGCAGATTAAAAATTCTCTTTACGTCCCGCGTTTGATATATTTTCCGTCTTTTTTTAATTTACATTCGTTTTTATATCTTCCGTTCTTACTATAAAAAAAGGAAAAAATATTATTGCCCGATATAACCACCGCGAATACCGAAAGTTGTCGTTAGTTTATAATGTATCGTTAGTAATTTGAAAGATTATTAAACGAATTAATAATGCCTACGGGAATAGCGTGCCTAATGTACATTACGTCTGGCGTAGCATGAGCCGAAGGCAAGCCAGTAGGGTTGTTTATTATTTTTTGCCTTTTTAAATCATTTCTACATATTCGACCCACCAACCAAAAAAAAAAAAAAAAAAAAAAAAAAAAAAAGAGGCTTTCGTTCTTCTGTTGGGGTTTAGTTTTGGCCCATTAGTGCACCGTTGACGAGTTTCCGTAAATAAACTCCCGTGGGATAGACATTGTACGTGTCCGACATTTTATGTGTCGGTTTGTTGCGTACGAGTAGTAATATATATAATATGAAGATATCTTTATTTATTAGTACTATTGCTGGTGGATAGCTACACGTGTAACGTATGCGAACGATCGAAAATGATAACGTTGTGGTTGAATTTTTTTTGTTCGTTGCATTGCTATAAAATAACACAGTCAACGGTGCTAAAAATTCAGAGGATTGAAAAGGGAAGTAGAAGGAGAGTAGGAAACAATAAAGAGAGAAGTATTAGAGACTAACGACAACGATGAGTCGACTAGCCTAAGTGGATTGAAGATGAGATTAAATCACGTTGACTCAGATTTGTTATATTCGGGTAAATTTTATAGAAAGTCTGTAATCTTGGACATTCGTTCAATAGGGGATTTTCCCCTATAATAGACGTTCGTCGTTTGTAACTCTTATTTAAACGTTGTATAGTCTGACCAGTGACATCCGTATAACATCGTACGCGAGAGCATTCGCGTTTCATATAATTAGTGCCTCGAATGCTAGCACGTAAAAATAAACGTACAATGGCTAGTCACGATGTTATTGATGATGATGTTTCAGAATTAATACGAAAACATTTAGGATCATTTTTCCGAAAATATAGAAAAATAACAAACCAGATCTAAATATTATTATTATTATTATACGGGCGCCGGCTGCACTAACGGGCCATATGCGAGAGACATCGGAATATTCGATGTAGAAATCGCTTTGAATAAAACTCAATACCGGTAATAATTGGAAACATTTGAAGTAATTTTGCTACCGGGCGAAACACTAAACGGTTTGCGTTGTAGCAGCGTTACCAACTGCGTTATTCGTAAAACAAACCCGTTCGTCTTCTCCGGGGTCACACACCCTATATGACTGTGTTGAAAAGTAGAATTAATGCATTTTACAATCTTGAAAGAATTAGTAATCGAACAGAAAAATTACAAAGACCATCTTAGTTAGAGCCTTGCTCGATAAAACGGAAAATTCCGAGGAAATAAATGTTTCTTTTTATTTTTGTAAGTTTGATTTCTTCTATTTCAATTTTACATAGCTTACACGTTTCGCTTATATTATAATGTTCCTCTAACTATTTATAATTTGTATTATCGAATGTTATTAAGGCTTACTTAGAAGTTTTCCTCTTGTTACGCTGTATTTCGACGTAATTTTTGAACATACAGGTATATGTGTGTTACTATTTTTTACCCCGAAACAATTTTGAAGTACGCAGTTTTTACTATTTTTTTAAGTTAAAAAAAAAAGAATTTTGGAAAGTTATAAAGTGCGGATTTTTCGACGCTTAAAAAAGTCATTTTCGACATTCGTATAAAAGACTTATATTTCCTATAAATATTTATTCATGTCATACATTCGTATAAAAGACTTATAAATATTTATTAATGTCATACATTCGTATAAAATACTTATATTTCCTATAAATATTTATTTATGTCGTACATTCGTATAAAAGACTTATATTTCCTATAAAAATTGATTTATGTCATAAGTTATCGAGTATTGAGAACGTGAGTAATGATAGTAAAACACTGCAGTATACCAGTGTTTTAGATATATATATAATGATTCCAGTTATGTATATTTCGTAATGTACAAGTGTAATATTGAAATTGAAAATTATTTTTTATTGTCGTCCGAATTATCCGTTCGAATCTCGTCTCGATGATATCGGATTGTTCGGCAAGGAGTCGAAAGGGAACAACGATTTTTCTATTACTATAAACTGTGTTTCGAAAGCACCGTCTGTTATCGAGGAATTATTAAGAATCCGACCGAACTGGGAGATTTATCCAAAGCGTTCGTCACGTTCCACGAAGAAAGTGCGTCTTTGTATTTCGAGGATAAAAGCGATAAAATGTCGAGATATTCGATGATGCAAAGACCTCTACTATTGCTACTGTTATATAAGCGGAATAGACGTTGTACTTCAGCTGAGAGGAAATGCGTTTCTAATTGGCCGTCGTATACATTCCGCGACAAAAGCTTCCTCCCACGAAAGTGTAAAGTTGTTGTTTCTATAGCCGGCCTGCCGAATCTGAGGAGAAACGCCGTCCGACGCGTGTAGTTATTTAGTAAGAGAAATCTAAGAGTTAGCCGTCGGAATTATTTATTAAGAATAGAGACGAGAACATGGCGGTACTCCTCCAGTGGTCGGTACGGGATTAAATCGAACACCGTCGCTTACACGTACACACGAAGGAAAAAGTTCATACGTGTGCCTGTCCAGGCGTGTCCGAAAACATTAATTACGGACGTGATAAATGAGCCGAATTAAATTATACCAGCTTCGCCATCAAGTCCCTAAGCTGTTTTCCGAAACGACAGCCGTATCCTAGTTCTACTACAATAACGCATCGTTGTACAGAACTTCGGACACGCCGAAAGTTGTCTTTTCTCTGGTGCACCTTTTAAACACTACCACCACCACCACCACCACCACCTCTGTTAAATCTCGGAAGAAATACAGAGCTACACGTCGTTATCATCCTCTGGAAATTCGTTCGGCTTTTTTTTTTTTTCTTCTGTAACAATTCGTCCCAGATAGTAATCCGACGAGAAAACACCGGTAATTTTAAATCTTTACCGTTGTACCGCGACCGACTCGAACATACGCTTATTTAGAGACGTTATTTTTCGCTATAATCGTTGTTCGAGGTTAAGCGTCGTCGTTTAATTTTTCAGTGTGCCATTGTTGTAAATGTGTATATGTGAGAACGTTGTACATGGCGAATGTAAACGGTTGTTAACCTGTGTTTCCTCTAGATCGATTTATATAAATAGGGGAGAACTACTACCCCATTTCTTTCGTTAATTGTTTTCTATCTGTTTCGGGGGTTAATTACGACCTTCGGGATATGATTTCGATCTAACCGTATCGGAGGTAAATTGAAATCGAATTAACGATTTGATTTAACCAATTTTATGCGTAATGCGTATATTACTACATTCGCGTTAATAGAGGTGTGTACGTTTGTTTATTTTGACTGCCGAAATCGAGTATCTTAAATGGTCATCCACCAATCTACGGATTGTAGGCAAAAAGAAGATATATGTACATGTAAAAACTTGCGTCCAACAATGAATCGATACTGACTTAATGTGTATATATATCTTCTTCATCAACGGCATTTTGACGTTGGCGCGGGGTCTGCCAAACAAATAGATGGTTTCCATCCAATTCGGTTGATTGCTAGATCTGAAGAAATACCGATATCTCTAAGATCCATCGTTTTGACATCATGCTATCTTTCCTTTGACCCTCCTACTTTCAGTGTGTCGATCCTTGTTATACACCTATTTGGACAGAATAGTCCTCACATTTCCCCACTGCGCATCTGACCCTAGTTACATCGTTATAGAGTATTTGAACCCTTTTTATACCAAATTAAGTTCTGATGGATGCGGTCAAAAGATTTCTCTATGCCTATAAAAGCCGTGTGCATATTCTTTCATTTTTATCGGTGCTTTTCCACATCAGTAGTATCGCGTCTCTTAACAAATTCACACTGGTTGGTTGTTAAATCTATGATGTTTCGAAAGCGGTCATTTATCACTCTTTCTAGGATTTTCAATGAGTGCGATAGTAATCGTATTGGACGATAGTTACTACAATCGGATGGGTCCCCTTTGTTCTTGTATATTGGTACGATGACGCTAGTTTTTTAACTATCAGGAAGTACACCTGTATGAACCACTGTATTTAGATACTCCGATAACCATGTTACAGCAACGTCTCTTAATTGCGGAATCTTCCAAACATCAATGGGGATGTCACCTGGCCCTGCCAGTTTTGTGGTTTCCATTGTACTAATTACTCTGGAGACTTCATCCGTTGGTATGTAATCGGTCCTCAAGTCTGGTTCCCGTATGCGATTTCTAGATGCTATGATTGTTCGACTGGTCCGAGGAAAGCTGTAAAATTTGTTTATTATCATGTAGTCGAATTCTCTCTGCATTATTTATATAAATGTAGTGTTCAACACCCTTAGCATTTTCAGCATGTAATTTGACAAACCGATATATACACTTATCACCGTCCGTATCATCCAGATTTTCTCATAACTCTGTATAATGCTGTTTGCAGTTGCCGCTGCTCTTCTTGCTTCCTTCTTCGTCGATATGTAAGCTGCTCTTTTCTTACATGTTTAGTGCAACTGTCATTCTTTAAATCCTTCTTTTTTTATTTGCTTTAACTTTTTATTTTACTCATTATTCCAAAATCAGGTTTGATTATCATGACGTTTTACATCTCTTCGGCAGTTGTTGTGACGTTCTTACTTGATTCGTTCCAAGCATCATTTATTCTTTCCGGTGTCGACATAGGAAACGGTTATGTTGTTGGCCATTTGCTTACGGTTACTTAATTTCCACAATTTCATTTTATCTGGCTAGATTATACTTCCTCGATTTGTGACCGACAATCAATTCTGTTGTTAATAATTTATGTTGCGTAGTCACACATTCTGATGTTTTACATCTAGCGCTACTCTGAACTCATATTTTTGTACTAAGCAGAAATCAATTTCACTGTTATTTCCGCCATTGTTATATGTTATATCAGACGGCTGTCCCTCTTTTTAATGAAGTTATTAGAAACTGTTAGGTCGTAACATTCTACCAACTTAAGGATTTGTAATGCATCATCATTTTGTGGTGCCATTTATATCCTTTGCTTAGTTTACCGATATGTCCATTTAAGTCACCACCACATAGAATTAGGCTTTCATTAGAGGGTTAGCTTACAATCGTGTCCTGAAGTTCTTGCCAGAAGTAGTCCTGCCCTTCGGTACATCCACTATGTGGCGTGTAAGCTGAAAGGATATGTCGCAGTCGGATAGCAATGCACATAGTAATGACCACAAGTCTATCTGAGTGTATATTGATAGCATGTACTTTGTCCCTTAGATTCGAACTTATTACAATAACTATTACATTTTTTGGTTAATAACTCGTCATTGTATATCAGTTTATACCCATCGTAAATATCTCGCGATTTTTGATCTTTCCATCATGTTTCTTGCAAACAAGCAATATCAATCTTCCTACGTTTAAGCATTTCAGCACAACTGCGTCCTCTTAGAGTACCAACATTTACTGTTGCAGCTCGTATAACCGTTGATCTAGTGTCCAACTATAAATAGCCGAATAAACAACATAGTATTCACGCCGCATTATTTTAATATACAGTTCATCAGCGGACATAGATTATTTAAAGATTACTTATATAAGTATAGAATTCGAAAAGAATTCTAAGTTATGTGATTTTTTGTGAGGGTACCTTAAGAGAGAATAATTCCAGATATCTAGAGGCTGTATTGAAAACGCAATACGTAGATAAAGCAGCAAACCAAACTGGCAGGTGTAATACAACGCGTTGAGAAATCAAAATGGAACTGGGCTAGTCATGTCGCTAGACGGACAGATGATGGGTGAACCAAAAGAATAACGCAATGGCGACCGAGAGAAGTATACAGAATCCGTGGTCGGCCATGCGCGCGATGGCAAGATGGCATTCAAAAATTAGCCAGAGTAAAATGGATGAACGATGCTTGGGAACGAATACAATGAGAATGATATATATATATATATATATATATATTACAAGATACCTCGTATATACTCTTATTATTATTATTTAATAAAAAAAAAATAAATAAAGTATTTATGAAGAAAAATATTATTTTATATTTAAAAAAAAAAAAACATATATTTATTATAAAGAAATATTTTATTTTATATTTTAAAATAATTAATATATATTTATTAATGAATTAGTTATAAAAAATAATAATTTAATTTACTTGAAAATAATAAATAACTAACCCGACCGGATTTGTAATTGTTGCCTGGCTATCCTTCTTCATTTCATTTTAACCATCTTGATCAGGAAACTAACGACTGAACTATGTAACTGAAAAAACTCGAACTCTCTTGAAAATGAACAACCATCCCTTTTTATACATTTTTCTTCATTATTTACTGGCTGTAATTTATTTTTACTGGCTAGATTTATTTGGTCAAACTAATTTACTGTTTTCTTTTTTCCATTGACTAACTAAAATTAATTTTAACTATTTTATAATAATAGTTTATCTACTACAAATCCGGTTTGGTTGTATTATAATAATTTTAATATATTTTACTTTAATTAAATAAATAATTATATATATATTTTGTTTCATTATATTAATTAAATTAAATATTAGTTTTCCACCTTCAATATAATAAATTTAGATTTATTATAACGTGAACATACGACGATCGTCGTAATATATATATATATATATATATATATATATATATATATATATATATATATATATATATATATATACTATCATTATTACTCTGTTTTTCTAAAAAAAACCTGGTGACATTACGACAGTCTTAAATCGTATTTGACCATGCTCTTTCATTGATAACGGTTTCCATCTTGACGGGTTGATTTTACGTGTAGTTTTATTTAAAATTGTTCTTTATTTAGCGCAACAATTTTATAATATTATTATTTTCCGTATCGTACGATAGATGGTGTTCCTTTTCTGTACATTCGAGCGTTACCTGTTTAATATACAGCGTATAATCTAATCGATCGGATGTTATTTTATTTTATTTATTTATATATATATATTTTTTAACAAACATCTCCTTAACACGTTGAAAATTCCGCGCCAAAAAAAAAGGTTAATTTCTATAACATGCGACGTTAGATAAAGTCTTCCTGAAGTTATTCCTTATAGGAGATTGTTCGCTTGAGAAATTTCGGTTTCTTTAACAACGCGTTGTTTGGTATGAAGATGTGTCGAGAGTTTCGAAATACCTGTCGGAATCGCTTATTTTCTACTTAGGTTCCGGTAGAATGCGCTGGTGTTAGTAGAACACCGATGGAAATTAAATCGTTTCAATATTTGTCGGACAAATGAAAGATGACGTTTTAATGAACGAAAAAAGTGGGAGAAAAAATGTTAAAATAACTTCGGCGTATATTATCCGGTATCTTTTTCGTATCTTGCATCTCACTCTATTACATATTTCTCTGTCTGCAAATATATATATATATATATATACGTATATATGAACATCTGTTTGATGTTGGTATAAACTTGCTTCTTAACCAAAATTCGAATTTTGAATTTTGTTTCGAAAGTTTCCTTACTCGACCCCCTTCTCGATTAAATATCGTTCTGGCTGTCGTTTTACAGTTCCTCGTCTGCCATCGTTGTTTATTTGTACTTTTGTTAGTATTATTATTATTTTTTTTTTTAAAAATGCCGAAATTTCAATTTCCTTCTTCATTAATTTTTTACTATTCCGCCGCGGCCTTTAGTTACTTTTGTTGACTTTCTAGTAAAGATTTTTCTGCTCCCTTTTTCAAAGTAAATATCGTGTTTTTGATTTGTTTCCAAATTTTACGACTTTCCCATCTCGACACTGTCGGCGTTTTTCCTTTTCGCCGTATTAAAATTTTTATATTTCATTCCTTTTTGCGAATTTTTCTATTTTTTTTTTTTTTTTTTTTTTACGACCGAAAAATATACGAATCTTATTATTACCGGGCATTATCGTTAATAATAATAACAGTAATAACAATAAAAATATTAATAAAAAATTAATAAGTCGAGGCATTTACTCGCGTATAGATTCCTATTGATTTTATGGCGATATTAATCGTTAAGAAAACATAAGCGCGGATAGAATTTATAGCTAAACACGTTGGCAGTTAAAATGAAATTGAGCGCTGAAAAAAATTTCTAATGAATCGTAAAGCGAAATTTCACATGAAAATTAAATTTATAATGATTACAGGTGAATACTGCGATATTTTTTTTTTTTTAAAAACTGTCTGCGGAACGAGAATTAAATCAAAATATATTTCTCGTTGCGTGTGTCAGTGTCTCTAAGAGCACTGATTCGGTGACGCAAAAATTGTCATCGGAAAATAAAAATATAAATAATCCTAATATTATTATCGCGTGGAAGACAATGGCAAACCACCACACACGAGACCATATGTGCGCTAGTAAAATAATATATAGCACGCTACAAAAACACGCCTGTGCCGTGACAACAAAACGAATACAGTCAGTTCTCCAGGGTGTCTAGGCTAACGCCATATTATGATTGTCTTGTATGCCAGTTCATGTTATTATTCAATAACTGTCCGGTCATTGTGTCCTGTTAGTAGTCAGCGTTCAAAGTTCTTGATATTTACTTAAGCGATTGTATATTCATTATCGATATTTGGTCTTTTACCTAGAATTTTACCATTTCTTATATTTTTGATAAAGTTTTTTTTTTTTTTTTAGTGCCGTGTTTAACTACCGAAGCTATTACTGGTGATTTAACAGTTAGATGTAGTAACTGAGGTAGAGGAAAGGAACTGTATAACTGAGGGAATAGTTGAAGAATTGTTGGAGAGGAAATCAGATAGAGTACGCTGATAGATATTGGGCCGGTAAGGGAGAAGAGAGCAGTTAAAATATGGCAGATAAGAGAGGGGTTTGGGAGTAAACAAAAGGAGCAAAAAGCCGGGGATTGTTACGTTGGAGAAGATGGTCATGAGAGAGTGATATGTGACCAAGGCGGAGCCTGCTCAGTGCTATGTAGTTGGAACGGGTTAAATTGGCATTCCCAGAAGCCTACATTGGATTTGATGGTATAAGAAGGAAGTTATGGTGGTATGAATTCCACTTTCTGTTGTCAGTTGTGGTGGAAGAAGTATTCGAAGGCTGTGTTTAGTACTTTAAAGTTATAATGTCTTTATTACATGTCCTAACAGGTTTTTTTTCTCTTTTTTCTATACGATTTATGAAACTTCTTCTTTTTCCATGTATTCCATGTAGGATTTCTTTGTTTTCATTTCTTTCCGAGACCTTTTTGTCATTCTGCGCCAGGTTCACATCTTCATTGTATTTTTCCTGCGCTGTTAAGTGCCAGTTTTCATAAGCGTAATTGAACGCACTCCAAACGTATACGTTTTCTGACGACTGCACTGTTGTTCTTATTTGTCAATATCGATGTTTTGTTATTAAATGCGTATTTGTCTCGCCCTAAAACACGGAAAGGAATAAGGCGAGGATGTCCATTTCGCTGTATCTATTTAACGTATGCATAGAATTAATCGATCAAAACGATGAAAAATCAAACAAAAGGAGTAAAAGTAAATGGGTGGATACAAATCCGTTACATCCGTTTCGCTGATGATAGTGTTCTGTTCACCAAATTAGAGAAAATTATCAATAATTAAATAAATGGAAAATAAATAATAAAAAGGAAAAAATGAAGATCATTAAAAATACACTAAATAAATAAATTAATATGTATATATGTGTGTGTGTGTGATTTTTTGTAACGTTTTTGTATTGCTTGAAAATGACGTTAAGTCGAAAAGCTTTGCATAGATAAAATAAATTTTATAGTAATTAACATTGTTTTTATTTTGTTTTGTTATGCGCATATATATATATATATATATATATATATATATATATGTATGTATGTATATGTTGTATTCGTTAAAATAAGGATAATTGTGTCCGCCTTTTTATTTTCTCGTATAGGAATCTGGAGGAATTTTATTTTAAACCGAATATTGTTAATTTAACGATTTACATGACGAACTCGCGATTTCCAACTATAAAAGAGATATCGGGGAACTGTACCTCATCTATTAATTCTTTCACTCATGTGTTCCTTATGTGGTAGACGGAATTTTAATGTTAACGAAATTGTATATTTTCTGATTGACGTAAGAAGATGTCTCGATAAATTGAAAAATCTTCGTATTAAATATTATCTATTAAAATCATTCAAAAAGCGGTATGTATACGTTCTGTATAAAATTTATAATTTCTTCTCAAAATTTGCTAACGAACGACTGAAACGGTTAGTTTAAATCGTCGACCATTAAATAACATGTAAATACGATGACGTAATAATATTATTCCGCTAGTATGAAAAGATTTTTTTTTTTTTAAAAAAAAGGTAAAAATAAAAAAGTTAGATATCGGGAATTATGTTTAAATTAAATATCAAGGATTATATTTCCCTCGCCGTTGTATTGTAAGATTTGACGAGATGGAAAAGTTAATTATTTAAGGAAAAATAATTGGAAAGAACGATATGTTCGAATCCATATATCGGCCAAATAAAAATTAGAGAAATCTATCAGTCAGCTAGACAGTGTTGACAGATCTACGTTTTTTCCAAGATTCTTACACCGTTAATTTCCAAATCATCGTTGACATATCGCCTATTAATTGAAGCGGGGAATACGGAATTATAGCAAAAAATAAGAATTATTTTGAACAAGCAGGATTTACTACGGACCATATACAAACGTTAACAACGATAATAGAAAAGTATAAAGAACACACCAATATATCTAGGAATACTAGACCTTGAGTTTTTGACTAAGTGCAGTTCCGGGAAATATTGAAAGTTTTAGAAAATAGTGAGATAAATAAATTTTATATATACTTGATACAAGTTATGTATGAACCAACCACGTCACAGATACAAATACGCTACGTTACAGAAAACTTTCACATAAAAAAAAGGTAGTGAGACAAGTCGACACTTTTTTCGCCGAAGTTATGTAATGCTACCCTTGAATTCGAGAATTGTGGCATGTGAAACCAATGGAATAAATATAAATGGACAATACATCAATTATCTCCGTTTTAATAATAATAGAAAAAGAAATCAAAAACGACTTCAGAAAATGATGGTGGAACTAGAAAAAACTCTTAAAGAAATTGGTTTGAGGATAAATCTGAAAATAATGAAGGTACTGAAATATGCAGAAGGTGAAGAAAACATCGTAAATATATATTTAGAGCGTGGTCCCGTACAAACAGTAAACATCTTCGTTCACGTAGGGAAGAAATTTACAAGTGGAAAAAATAGCAGTATACAAGAAGTAGAATGCAACTTGGATGGATAGCGTATGGAAGAATGAAAAAAATGGTACGAAACAAAATTAAATTTATTCAGTGCATTATACCAGTGCGCTGAACTATGAAGCAGACGCCTGGCATTTAACAAAAGAAGGCGGAAAAACGAATGGAACAGGCGCTGCCGGGAATCAAATTAAACGACAAACTCAAAGACTCCAATATACGAAAAATCATTGGGCTCGAGAACATTATATCCAGGAAAGCAGTAAACATATGAAACTGGGCAATGCATGATGACTGACAGACGGAAGATGGACGAAGGAAGTAGTGAACTGGCGTTGATACACCGGAAGGCGGAAACGAGGAAGACTCCCAAGAAAATGGACAGATGACCTAATAGAAACAGGCAGGTCATACATGGACGTGTGAGGCTCAGAAACAGAACAGGGGGCCAAATTAGGGAGATGCTTACGCCATATATTGGCGTTGGAAGGCTTAAAGAAGCAATGACATACGAACCAGCGTCAATATTGGTCATTTCGAAAATCGACAAAATATAAAAGTAAAAAAAAAAGCGAAGATCGTGTTTACTTGTTAGAGCTTATTTTAGATGTTGTAGCCGGCGCAACACAAGGCGAACTGTAATTTGTTTTTAATTCTATATTTACAACGAAGTATTCGATAATTTGTCGTTGCTCAAGATAAACGATATATTTCCGGTTATACAATTTTCGAATGATTCCAAAAATATCGCATTCTACCGTTTCTATCGGTTTTTTCTGCTTTTTACTTCAAACCATCTGTCAAGACTCGATGTAGATCACGATTGACGTAACTGGGTGACGTAAAATTACGGTTTATAAAAAGATCAGGACGTTCGGATACGAACAGACTCGTGCGATTATAATATAATAAATTTTCTAAGAAGCGGACATTATGTGTTTATGATAATGATATCGGTAAAACAGCGTGTGAAGATTTGACGACGCTCGAATGAAATATAATTTTAATTACATCGGGCTATGGATGGAGTTGAAATTTGAATTTTTCTTCTTCGAAATTTATCGTTCGGACGGATACCAGGCTTCGGAATCGAATAATGTACGGAGAACTGCTTCAAAATAAGAGAATGCGAATAAGATCAGTCTGTATGATATATAAAGGGAATAAGAAAGCAGGAAAAATGGCTCAAATCACGCCATTTCAGATTTCTCCGGAAAATACTTCACGTCACTTGGAATGATGGGAAACGCAACGAATACGTACTAAACACAACGGAATAAATGTTCGATAGAACAGTTTTTAGCCGAAAAACGTTCTAAATGGGTAGGACATATGATCGGCAGAGTTGATGAACGCATTCCCAAAAGTCCATTCTATGGAGTCTTGAACAACGGAAAAAAACCATTAGGGGACGCTCAAAGTTAAGATATAAAGACGTCATTGCGAACTATTTAAAGAAATTATAAATAAACTGTAACAACGGCAACTGGGAAAAAGTTACATTAAACCGGAATGAATGGAAACAAATTACACAGCTACTAACAGAGGGTGATAAATACATCAAGAAGAAGTGCCAAGCAACAAATAATGATAGCAATGAACGACAAGAATTTAAATGCTGCTATCGCAATTTTCAATCCACCCACAGCATAGGATTGATATCGCGTAGCAGGCATACGCACAAAAATAGAACTAAATACTCGTTAAATTAGTTCACACAGAAGAAGAAGATATATAAATTGTATATATATATATATATATATATATATATATATATATATATATACGACTAGATTGTAGATACGTCACGATTAATTTTATAAATGCTTGGAACTCGTTTAGGTAAACTTCTTAGGTGGCTAATGGTTATTTCCAGCATAGATTAATAATTAATTTTTACTCTGGTTGAAACGACGAACTTATTTAAATATAAATTCACCGGGTCACACTTGTACGTAGAACAAGAACGTGCAGTACAATATACATCGATAGTACAACGATTCTAAGCTCTGGCCGCGCTTCTGTATTCTTTACCGTGACAGTCGTACGACATGAAAACGTACCTGTTCAGAATGAAGAGTCGCGCGAAAGATATTCAGTACAGATGGGACTGCCAGATGAACGATCCGTATTAAATATCGAAAACAATGTCCTTCTATATAACGCTTTATTAAAAACCGATTCGATTGTACGGATCAAAATTATGAAGTTGTTGCAAGTCATCGGAGGATATTGTCTCGAATGAAAGCTACCGTATTATCGCGGGTCAACTCGTATCGTAAAAATAAGAACCGTTTCTGGAGTAGCACCAAATGACTCATGAAACCGATGTCCGTCATATGCTATCAACAGCGAAGAAGACCGAGTCCCGTCGGAGCTTTATGGCTACAACTAAGACAATTAATGTTAGAAATTACACGACTTAATGCTCAGGAAACAGAATGCAAAGTGTGCAAAACAGAGGTACGGCTTAAAATTACGGAGCAGTTTTTCGTAGGTGCGGACCTAAACTATGCCCGATAATAGATTGCGGATACAAGTTGGACGAACCGGCGATGATTTTAAAGAATAAGGGTAGTCTACCGCTCACTTGTTTTCCTGTATAACGTAGTTGGTTAAATGCAATTTTGAAGGTCGCGTGAAGGTGGAAGGTCGTGCAATTAATTTCTCGGATTATCGAAAATCCGTACAACTATTATATAAATAAGCTGCTGCACCCGACACGATGAAGAAGAAGAAGATCGAATACGAAGCGAACACTATGTACCCGGTGTCGAAAGTATTATAATTGAAGATAATTAACGCTCCTTGATTCGCGCGAAACAACATAATCCATTCTGATGCGAATATTTCACCAGTTGCAGAAATTGCGAAGACTAAAAATTACGCTATAATCTATCGCGCGATAATAATGTTCTCATATCGGCTTCGAAGGAACGTCGACTACTACAACTGAAGACTTAACCGAAATGAGTTATGTTGAGCTGCGTTCACGATTAAGTATTAAAAATTCATCGTTACTGAGTTTGCGCTCGTTGGTCTTGCTGCCTTAAAAAGTGATTAATTCTTCGAAAACGTTTTTCGTTGATTTTGTTTTAATTAAATTTTCGAAAGTAAATATAAATTTTTTTCGGAAAAGATTTCGTTTCTCTATTTTGTAAAGTGCTTTCATTTTTGCATATATATTTTTTCTCTCCTTTCTGCTTTTAAAATAAAATCGACATAAACGACCGATGGCAAACCTCCATATCGTCTTATAAACTATATTTGAGTTTATATGTATACATAAAAACAAACACAACGTACACATGTATATATATATATATAATATCTAAGCGTGTGTTTTTGTGTTTAAACAAGAAGATAGAATCGTGACTTCATGATAAGAAGACGTGCCTGGAAAGCGAATTTTCTCTCTATTACCAACTCCTTGTTTTTCCGAGATATTTTGTTTAGCTATTCCCCGGTTGTTGTCTTTAAAAGAAGTTCAAATCCCTGCGCGGTAGTATAAGAAAAACACCTTTTTGTAATATTATATATATATATATATATATATATATATATATATATATATATACGTTTGTTGTGTGCAAGTGTGTATGTAGGAATATTTCGACTACTTAACACGACGGTGCTCTAGACAGATAGATCGCGGTGCTATGAATATTTTCGTGTACGATGCCGGCTTATAGCTTAGTAGGTCGCTATTTTATAAAAATTACTCGACGATTCCTCTCAGCTGTAATATCGTAGAACCCGACTCTATATAGAGAAGGGTGTGTTATATCATTAGCATATAAAATCCGTCGGAATTTTTGTTTGTTCTTTCAAAGTGTGATGGCGTTGTTGTTGCTAGCGTCGGAAATCGAGTCGTACAGACTTCATTTACGCATCTATCGATTGAGACTATATTTTGTACATTATAGATGCATATATTTATATTAAAACCTGAGATGTAGAACACGTTTGCGCCTATTATACCACGTACTACAGAGGTGTATTGTGAGCGAATTTTACTATTTGATCAATGTTTTAGCAAGCGTTGGAATACAAAATTACGTATTAAGTATTAAAAGCTCGGTCGAGATTATTCTTTGCCCGGGCGAATTGCACCTTCTTCAAACCGATTATCGAGCAGCGTGTTTTATTATTATTATTATTATTATTGTTTGAATTTTTCGACAGGTTTCACTTCTGAGACAGTTTTCAGAGATTAGTGTCATTACAATTATGATGTTTTTTATTATTATTATTATTATCGTTTCGAATTTGATCATCAACGTCTTTCTCTCTCTCTCTCTGTCCTATATTTTTTCATATTCTTTTGCTATTCTTTTCTGTTTTCCGTCTGTATTTTGTTGGTTTTAATTTTTAAAGTTTCTCTTTAAAATTTAAAATTTTCCTACTTTTATTTTTTATTTTATTTTTTTTAAATAAATGCTTGTCCGTTTTGAATTCCTTTTGCTACCTTTATCTTCATTTCGATTAAGCGCTTTCCGAATTCACACTTTTTATGGTCATTTTAAAAATGACCATAAAATGCGACCCTTCATTATAAGTACTGTTTGATACTTCGTCAACTGTTAGTATTATTATTATTATTATTATTATTATTATTATTATTATTATTACTCTTATTATTATATGCGAATATTTATGTGCATTTTTTTTACACGTGTAATTTTGTAATTTTATGCCCATATGTATGAAGATTTCCTTTAATCGTTTTATGTATATATATATATATATATATATATATATATATATATATATATATAATCTATATGAATGTGGATACAAAAAATATGTATTTTATTTTTTTAATTTTTCATACTGTACGTATATTTTCAATCTATTATATATGTATGTGTATACATGTGTAGTATATCTGTATATTTTTATTGTATTTGTCGGTTAAGTTATCAGTATACGTAGTATGGACGGTTTAATTTTATGCTGCATTTTTCTTATAGGATATCTATGTTGTTTTTCTTTATGTTGGCATAATTAAAATTATTTATATTTGTTTTGTTTCGTTTTTGTTATCTTTCGTCATATATATGTTGATAACAAATATTCCTGTTATTCGTAGTATATCTGTATATTTTTATTGCATTTGTCGGTTAAGTTATCAGTATACGTAGTATGGACGGTTTAATTTTATGCTGCATTTTTGTTATAGGATATCCACGTTGTTTTTCTTTATGTTGGCATAATTAAAATTATTTATATTTATTTTGTTTCCTTTTTGTTATCTTTCGTCATATATATGTTGATAACAAATATTCCTGTTATCCTGTTATTCCCGGACGGAATTTACGATAAGGACACGAGTTTCTGAATTGTTTGAAACATTGCGGTGTTTTGTACTCCGCATTTTTTTTTTTTAATTTTATTTAATTTTAAGCTAATAGCCGTTAAATATTCTCAATGCGCGCGTGATCCTATACGTTAAATTTTTGATCGTTCCACGGATTTATATTATGTAATGGGTGTTTAGCTTGTGTGTTCCTTTCTTGGTGTACGTACACCCGATAGTAAGTAAAAGTTTATATTGTATTTATTATAATCTGTCGAGGAATATGTGTATTTGGAGTAGGGTTATATGCGAATAAGGCGTATTGTTTTAATGTATGCGTTTAGCCTGTATCATAATTGACTTTTTATGCGAGCTTACGATAAATAAATAAGTACCGACTGACTCGATGCTTGCGCATATTATGCACATTTGCAAGTTCAGCTTATTTTCCTTTCTTTATATAATGTGTTATAAATTTAGATTTTAATTGATTATAATAATTATTGTTGTTAATTAGGCGGATACTATGAGAAAACACATTTTTATTTATACTTTTTTTTTTTTTTTTAATGTATTATATTATTTTGATACAAAATCAACTGCTCCAGCAACTCATGCGCATTACCGGGCACTTCTAAATATGATTATTGTGTGTATATTGTGTAAATGTTTTTGTGTATATATTTACACACGTTTATGTATTGTATGTGTTGGAGTAATATGTGAAGTATATTTATCGTTTATTTATAACTATTACTTTGTTATTATCATTTCATTACAGTTCAGCGGGTAAAATATTTCATTGTTTAAACAAATACAATTTGATTTGATTTTGAAATTTGAATTATTATTTGCTATTATTATGGTTGTTCTCATTCTATTTATCGTTAATCAAATTTGTAGCCCACTTATTCGGCAGTTTATATTACATTAGATAACATTTATATCCTGCCCCGATTTCTCTACCATTTATCACTTAGGGACGTATATATTTTTAGAAAACCTTTGTGGAGTGTGTGGAGTGAGTGGCCTACTACAAAATCAGTATTTTACGTCCGAATGAAACATTAATGAAACAAGTAGTATATGTTGTGTTTCTAAGATCACTTCGTGTAACGCGAATCAATTACCGCGTGCAACCTATCTAACGAGAATATATACACCCCCCCCCCCCAAAAAAAAAAAAATTCTCGTCACAGGCAAATTGATAAAGGAACAACGGAGATTTATTTTGTAGCGTTATAACCCAGAAAAAATTTCCAACTTCGCCTACTTAATCACTGTGTGTGTGTGTGTGCGCGACCTTGTACTGATTAATTTAATTTATTTCGGTCCCACAAAGATATATGTGGCATCGTTTTACTCTAAACGGCAGATGTGCTCAACTTGGAGAAAATTATTACAAATACTTTTCATGTGTTCCTGTGTGTGTGTATCCGTTGAGAGTTTTTTTATTATTATCTAACTCTTAATTATCACGAAGAAGGCACTGACAACCCACTCCATGTAACGTCATATGCTAGTGCATTTTACATTCAAAACGAACACAATGGGTTTTCACGTTTTTTTTTTTTTGTGGATGTACAGTACGACAGTTACGATGTAATATATATGTGTATATACACACGTATACATAATTTTACAGTGTCGATTGAGATGACCGGGTGGTCATATGTGTGTAAGAATAAATATGTATATTTATGTATATTAAAATTCGTCGGGATAGCCTAGTGGCTACAGCTCGGACTTCTATACAGAAGGTACCGACTTCGAATACCTTCGGCGATGCAAGATAAAAATATAAATAATCCTAATATTATCGCATGGAAGGCAATGATAAAAACCACCGTTGGCGTCGATGATACCAGGGGAATTTTCAAAGAACTGGAATTTACCACTAACAATTAATCACTTTCGCCGCGTGTCGCATCACTCCTATTAGATCGCCGTTCAAACCAGTTACCGTCTTCACATATGTGTGTGAGTGAAAAGCAAATAGGCATACAAAAAGCCATTTGGTCTTTACGTATAGGTGAGAGCGAAAAAGAAATACTTTTAGCGTATAGAAACCGTTGGGTTTACACATATATGTGAAATGACGACGTATAGGAAAAATTAAAATGACGAAAAATCAGTGTTACACAAACTGTGTACTAGCTACGATTTCGATGTTCTTTATCAGAGCGGTGTTTTTACCGAACATACTTTTTTATTTATTTGGAGCGACTATATAAAATACGTTCTGTAAACACATGCAGTTCTCAAATGAATTATTTAACACCATTATTTAATATACGCAATGAAATCAATCTAATTTTAACGACAATATGCGAAACAAATGAATTTAATTTCGAATAGCAATATCGATAATAATTGCACGCAAATTATTTCTAATTATACGCCACTGAGAGTTAATTTTTCTTTAAATAATTCAAACGGTATAATTTTATGCTTTCGCTAATAAAAAACTTCTTCTTTTACGTTAACCGGTAAAAAATTACAAATCAAAGAGAAAACTAATCTGGTTTTTATTCTGCTTTAATTTATCCTCCGCTATTCTACTTCACAAATTTCTGCTTCAATAATCGAAATATTTAATGTCACTTTTTTTTACACGCTGCTCAACCAACATTCTCCCTGTTGATCTCACAAAATCGAATTGAATTCTCCTTTCTTAATGAACATTTTCGCTCTTACCTTTTCCTTGTGCTACTTCAGCATAGATCCTGCGTTCGAGTTTCATTATTTTCTCTTATTGTTAGAACCCTATTTTGAGATATATACATATATACATATATATATATATATATATATATATATATATATATATATATAATTGTCCTTATTTAATCCCATCGGATTCTACTTTTTTTTCTTATCATTGTATAGCGCACCGTTCATTTTTTTCAATCATGTGACAAAGTTTTTGCGCGGGCATATATTCCTTTATTGGGTATTTTTTGCGTTTTTCCGGTCACTGGACCGAACGCAAACTTACAGGTTGGTTTTGTGCATGTGCAATTTTTAATTTCAACTCTCTGCAATTATAAGGGCGTTTTAATTTAAATTATTATCATTGATATATGATAAAAGTTTGGTATGCCCGTTTGCAACCATCACGATAGCGTGTGTTGATTTAATGACTTAAACCTAAACTCTATTTAAATGAATTTCTACCTAAATAAATAAATAAATAAAATCCTTTGTTTGCTAATATATCAAAATTATGTACTAATATGGTGCTTGTATCGAGCAATCTTTCTGAGACGTATATAATTATATTTCAGGCGTGCAAGGAATCTTAAAATGCGATCACGCATACAAGCGAGAGATACCTATTTTAATTGAAAAATTATAAAATATATAATATTGTGTATAAAAAATTATATATATGTAAGCACCAAATAATACTAATAATTAAACATTTTTCTACTTAAACACTGATTTATTTATTGTTAGGTGAATATAAGACGATCGTATATCTCATTATGTCCCAAATGTTGAAATTGTTATAAGTCCCTATTTTCAAGGACTCGACATCATGGTCCGTTAGTCCAACACTCTAGCGGCTAAAATCTACATCCAACATCCTAGCAGCTAAAATCTACTGAGAGGCAAGCCAACTTTTTTCTAATATGATGAATTTATATATATATATATATATATACAGATACAGATACAGATATAAAAAAGAATGATTCGGTTTAATTTATATAAAAAATCAGAGTTACAAGACAACTGATGACATTTAGGAGGCGACCTTCATGGGAAGTCTTGGTATCATCGAGGATCACTGTCATAAAAACCACTATGCACAACACCATAATATAGTACACTGCGAAAACGCGTGGACTACATTATGTACTGACAACAAAGCGATTGCAGTCAGTTCTCCCGGGTGTGTGTGTGTCTATCTATAAACGCCATTTTATGATTGCCTTGTAAGCTACTTACACTGTACAACAAATTATGTACAGATAAGTAGTCGTCTATCTCTGATACAGAGACAGCGCAATAATGATGATGTACATATATTATATGCGCGTATATGTGTATGCAACATTGAATAGTGCGGTGTGTTGTCGGTTGGAGTATTTAGTTGCTTCTGTTAGTTGGTTATTATTATTCACAGTTTCTGGCCGTGCACCGTTATATACATCTGTGCCGGTCTACTGTTGTGCGAAAACTACCCAACACTCTTCCGCCGCCGGCATCTGTTCCGCGATTCTCAACGCGTTGACTTCGATTGTATTTGCAATATTATCCTTCATCATCAATATCATCATCATCATCATCAGGGGCTGAGTGTGTAGTCTTATATATATATGTATATCATCATCATGATCGCTTCACCTCATACAACATTGCTGATATCCGTTTTCAACCATATCCGTTCGTAGTTCTTTTTATTCGAAAGGGAATTATTTGACGGATTTGTTGTTTTCAAATTCAGACACCTTCTTCCTCTTGTGTGTTTCGCTTGTATTACAGCATGGGAGTGCTATCTTTTCAGATTTTATGTGCTGTATATTTCGTTTTTTAATTTTTAATATCGTCTGCTATGTTTTTCAGATTTTCTTCTATTCTCCTTAAGGTCACCCCATTAGTTATATAATCTTTCCTTGATATTCGTAACATTAGATATACTCAATACTCCCATTTATAGTAATATAATGAAAATGCACGAGCAATTGAAACTACCTTTGTTAAAAGATTATGTATTGAAAATGTCTACTATCTTTTTCAAACAATGTGTTACGCATGATAATGACCTAATTACGGTGATTAGAAATTACGATTCCAAGCAGTTAAGAACAAAATATACTAACTATAAGCATCGCAGACTTAATTATAATTTACTATAGCTTGTGAAATAATTATCGATAACATTCTTTTTTAAATATTAAATACCTTTTTAATTTATCGTTATTTTTGACGGTCCGCTTTGTATAGTTTTTTATTGCAGTTTTTTTTTATGTTTTGTTTATTTTTCCTGCATTTTGTATTTATTTATTTATTTAATTAATTTATTTATTTAATGAAGCCACACAACAGCTAAGAGCCAATTATAGCGTAGGCTTATAAATAAAGTAATACAATGAATAATTTTTCTGAATATATATATATATATATATGTTAAACATTCGTTGTTAAAAATTAAGTTTTTCCTGTTATATTTATAGTTACTGCGGTAAGTTTATTTTAAACGATACGCAGTGTCATAATTATTGTTTTTCTTTTGTAATGCTTAATAATGTGAATTTGTCTTTCTTTCATAACACCCCATCTCAAAAGTGGGTATTTTTTTACACATTCCGCTCTCATAGTCCGAGTTTCGCGGAGTTATTCTAATTTTTAATTTAGCATTTTGGTTCCACTAAAGGTTTTCGATGATTTGTAAGTCCTTGCCGCCATTTTATTTCCGTAATATTTGCATCATCTTCAAATGATTTTTCGTAATCAAAGAAGCATACAATAATTTCCTTCTTATAATTGAGTGGACCCTTGCATGATTACTTTCAAAAGGGTTATCTCACATTTCTAGTTCCTTTTTTTTTTTTTTTCGTTTTTGCTACAGAGTTTAACTTAGATTTTCATCTAATTTCCGTTCAATTCCGATATTAATATATAATAATAGCATCTTAATAAGGGTATGCTCATTAATGCAATTATTCTATGTTTTGAGCATTTTTTGAGCGTTACTTTTTAGTAATGGTACAAAATTTGTCTATTTGTAATGCTCCGCCAGCGTACCTTCATTATGCATTTCTCTTATCCGTAGGTCGGTGTTACGTGTTTTATTAAATCTACAACAATGAGACGTTTGATGCGACTACCAATGACTTGGCCCAGTTTGGTAAAATATTAACATCTGCAATACGTTAACTAGAAGTCTTGTTCGCTGAAATAAGCGTCTTCATACACCACTATCGTGTGCGTTAGTGTTGTAAGCGTAATAATTGTAATACTTATTTAAGCGCGAACTTAAAATTGTATTAGTTTCATAAATCCGAAAATTTTTTCAGATTTTCTCGTTCGAAATAATATGAAAATTGCCGAAACCGATTTGAATGTTTTTATACAAAAATGCTATAAAAAAATGTTCACGTCTCCTACTAAGGCACGCCTATTTCATTTCTTTCAATATAATCCTTCGCTCTTCGTATTAGGTGCAATATTAGTAATAGCGATATTTGTAACAGTGTCGATAGTGATACGTAGTAGTAAACGGTATCCATATCGCAAGTTTCCTCCGTTCGCTCTTCCGCTAGACTAACTTTAGTATGCTTCAGTAAATATCCAAATTCGTAAGATATATTTTATATATATATGTATGAAGGATTTAAAGGCTTTTCCTAGATAGGTCTGGCGTTATACACCTTTGCTGCTTTTCGTTGCAGTTTCGTATCTTAGAGTTTGTCGTGTCGTGTGTGTATACTATTACACTTATTACATGTACTGTCATGTTTGGAGTTTAGATGGATACGTATTTTCAGACGAACGGTAAATCTAGGTGCTTAGCTCGGATAGCGTTAAAATGAATTTTCTCGGACCACTAACCGCGTAAATGGCCTAATTACGTCGGTCACGAACGATGAAAAACCGAAACTAGCATATATATATATATATATATGTATGTGTGCGTATGAAAGGGATGGAACTATAGAGATAGAGAACGATGTTAAAGTCTCAGCTGGTTCCGCTTTTCAAAGTAATTTTCCTTGTCGTTTTACATCCTAATCATGATTAACAACGATAGAGAAAATTTTAATAATTGTGGGAATTCGTCGCCGAATGGATTTTAGCAAGTTCTTCCGTGTAAAAACCTTTTCCCATACCCGATGTAACCGACATAGGTTTTCTCATCGAATGAGTCTGTTGATAATGATAAGATTGTACACGCGAGTTTACCACACACGCACAAACGCCTGTCTGTATACACACACATATATATATATATATATATATATATATATATATATATATATATATATTCTCATCTGGTACTTGATTAAACCCTGACAATTTATGGTGTTTTAGAAGGTTAACGTCCCCGTACGAGTCCTGCTCTCGAATTTAACGGTCAACGGTCCACAAAAATTATGTGTAGTTATAGTCGGCGGCGTGTTTAATCGAGTGGTTGCTATTTCGACGGTGATAATGAACTGAAAATGAAAGCTGAACATTTTTCGAACTGTCGCGGAAAAAATTATAAACGCGGTTTGCACCGAAATAAAAAAACGTTGCGAACGTAATTGATTTATTTTTATGTAAAATTCCGCGATTTCGGATTATGTATTTGACATGTAACAAAGTTCTCGATTAATGTTATTTCCCCCAAATTTCTATGGGGTGGGGTAAATATAGGTGGAGGTTTACTTAAGAATATTTTACAGATTAACGGATTTCTTTACTTAGCACACGTAAAGCGTTCAATAAGGTACGTTGGAATGAGCTTTTCCGGTTGTTGAGTGAAACAGCGTGTCCTCAAAGTCAACCGAGACATATATATATATATATATAGGATCTATACGAGCTACAAGAAACTGTAATAAAAATTAGTAACGACCAGTACCTGCGATTATGAAGACGGCAGGTGAAACACGAATGTTTCTTGTAGCAGTACTCGTTCGATCTTTATCTAGAGTTAATAGTTAAGCGAGCATTTGAAAGTACAGTAGAACTTTTTTTATCTGGGATCCTCGGGCCCGGACCTGTGACGGATGAAATTCCATTTCAGATTACATATATGGTATTATCTTCTTCTTCATTCGTTAATCTTTCGATTGGTGGTCAAGAGCACTTTATTTTCAAGTTTCTGTTTTCGTCTCTTTTCTTTCAATTTCTTGTACGTATTTACTTTTGTATTTTCCAATTATTTGGATGATGTATTTTTGTCTCGGTGTCTGTATTTTCCCATTTACTTGTCATTACTGTTGTTAAATATCTGTTACTCCTTATAATATGTCCTATGCAACTGCATCTTCTTTCGCTCATATATTTCATTGAGCAGCGTTTTTCGTCGATTAAGAACATATATATATATATTTTTTTTCTATCCATTTTGCTTTTTGCATTTTTCGCCAACACTGTTTTTGTCTGCATTTGTTTATAACCCAAGTTTCCGAATCATGCAAATGCACGCCCCAAACATAAACCTTTATCCTTTTTCGTATTTCTGTATTTAAATTTTTATATGTTAGCAATGATTTCTTTTTTTCATAAATGCGGTTTTCACCTGCGATATTCTCGATCACTCCTATCTTCTGTTATTACTGAACCCGAGGTATTTGTGTACTTTTTTACATGGTGTATTTTTTCATTTTCCAATTTTATATTTATTGTTTTACTATTTTCCATTTTACTCCATTTCACTATCACTGTTTTCTTCTTATTTATTGTCGTGTTATAGCGTTTTAGAATCAATTTTAACTTTATTAGTACATCCGACAAGTTTTATCAGTGCATCCGACAAGTTATACACATTGCGTCCATAAGTTCTGGAGCTGGTGCTGTCAAATCGAAACTAGTGTGACGCGTTCTTCACGAAAATTTAGGAACTTGTTACTACATCTTTTTTCTACAGGTGGTTAAATTTTTAATACGTTCCGAAGATTAGTTTCAGTTTGGTGCTACCATATAGTTGGTTACGCGCGTCATGGCTGAAAATCGCGAACAACGTACCGCGATTAAATTTTGTTTTAAAGCTGGAAAAAATGCGACGGAAACGTATGATATGTTAAAATTAGCTTATGGTGAGTCTGTAGTAGGTACAGCATTTCGATGGTTTAGTGCGTTTGCGTCGGGTAGAGAGTCGTTTGCGGCCGAGGAGTAGAACGGGCGGCCTTGCACCACGAAAACATCTGACAACATCGACCAAAAACAGGCAGCGAGTTTCTCATGCGGAGGACGTCCTTAAAATGATCGAAAAAGATCCAAATTTTCTTCAGAAAATAATCACGGGAGACGAGAGTTTTGGTGTTTTGCATATGACCTCCGCAAAACGTCAAACTGCGGAATGGTGCGGCAAAGATTCGCCTCAACCCAAGAAACTTCGTTTTCAAAAATCGAAGTCAAGGTGATGTTGGTCGTTTTTTTTTTTTTTTTTTTTTTTTTTTATTTAAAAGGTATTATTCACAAATAATTTGCTCCTTACGGCACCACTGTAAATGCTGCATTCTATAATGATGTTTTGGATCGCCTGTGTAAAAGAATCGAACGCGCCAGGCTGGAATTGTGTTATGATAGTTTTTCTTGCTGCACAACAATGTGCCTCAACGTCCAGTTTTTTACCAAAAAATGGTTCTAGTGCTTCGACACTCCCCTCATACTCTCCAGACATGAGTCCTCCAGACTATTTTCTGTTCCCGAAGCTGAAAATGGACCTCAAAGGAAATAATTTTTCCTCGATTGCAGAGATTGAAGCAGCTGTGACGAGCCGACTCAAGGCGATCGAAACCGAGACGTTTTCTAAGGGTTTAAACAAGTTGAAAGATCGCGCTATTAGTTATATTAAATCTAAGGACTTCGAAAAAATTTTTGAATTTTTTTTGTGGGATTGGGAGCACCAGTACCAGAACTTATGCGATGCACCGTGTATAGTACTACACCGGATTGTAAATCATTTAGGGAAGAAATTTAAAAAAAAAATGTTTAATTGGATAACATTTAGTAGGGTACTTTATTTTTATTTAAACATTTAGTATAACATAGTGCAATATAATACAATTACCTAGAAGAACTGTCTCTACGTCAGATTTTTTACATTTTAAAAGAATAACTTTCTCCCGTTTCTTTGCAGCTTGAGCTTCCTTAATGGCAATGTTCTGTATATGTTTTTATAAGTAGAATTTGTGTGAAGTTTGCCTTCTCTGATCTTTCAAACCGATCGATGTACTTTGTTAACACGTTTAAATAAGGTACGAAAAGTACTAGATATGGTAATAATAGTGAAAAAAACGAAAGCAATGATGATTGAAACGAAACCGAGTCCATTCTGCATAAAAATTGACGGAGAAACAGTAAGTCCAGAGGTTGTAACACCTTGATCAGATTATAATTGAATATCTCTGTTGTAATATCGAAATTAATTATAAGGCATCATCGTCTTATTGTTCGTTGCCGAACGTCGTGACTAGCTATTGTACTCTTATTTTTACGTACAAAAATGAGTCGGCGTTCAACGCACTATTTATGCGCGACACAGACGCGCGTTCATACGATGTTATACGGAGTGGGGTGACACCGTTTTCTCTATGATGAAAACTTTCTATGTCCCGCGTTGGTTTCGGGAGTTGACAGCCGCGTGTATGCCACCGCTACATATGTGGACTAAATATTAAGACAAAACTCATTACCGTTGAAGCTCGGAAAAAGAATATTGAAAATGTATCTGTGGTCGATGGAGATCTTTATGGTGTTGAAACCTGAACATTAAGCTTCTTTGGAAAGATCAAAAATGAACAGATACTACGACGAATTGAAGAGAAAGAAGAAGTACGATTTACTCGGTTGGGTCGTGTATTCGTTCGATATGAGGGTTCTGAACGGTCTAAATCCGAAGAAAAAGAACCGCAGTTATAACAACCCTGTTAAAAGACACCGGCTTAAAGAAGTACGCTGAATAAAAAATAGTTGAGGAAGACCGGGAAGGAATTGAAGCTTACCATCGTGACGACGGATCAGTCAGAGCGTTTGTAAATTTCGTAATCTCGCTACGAGGAAATCAAAATTAATGTAACATCACGTTAAGCAAATTGTACAGTGACCGAGCCAATTGGCATTAATAATTTAAAAAAGTATTTTAGGACGATTTTTTTCGAAAATCGCTGAACTGTCCAGTATTGAGAAAGATTCGTTACGCAACAAGTTTTTCGTTCGACTCTTATTATTACTAAAATCGGTACTAATCGTAAACTACGTGATTAATCTTAGCGATAAAATTACACGTTTTATACGTGTATTTGAGGACGCAATTTTACATTTATATAGATAATCTTTAAAAATAAGCCGTTTCGTTCCGTTAATAAATATAGCGTTAAGAGAAGGCGGACCTTTTTTTTTTTTTTTATTCCTCGGATAACTCAAAAACTAGTCGACCGATTATGTTCGAATGAAATTTCATTAAAAATAAGAAAACGAACGATTAGAGCTTACAATCGTTTGTGGGACACTCGGATGACCATCATTTGAAATAATACATTCATTCGGTCTTTATAAAATTTTCAAAAATTTTGTTCAGAAATCTGAGTTTCCTTGTCTTCCAGATTTCTTGAACGTATTTCCTAAACGCGGCTCTTAAGGTATCCCTTACAAAAAAAATCGCGTAATTTTGAATTCTTCTCGACGAAACTCTCTTTGCACTGTCGCGATCGATTCACGCCGAAAATAACGTTCCGCGCAAAACGCGCGCTCCTCGTTATAATAGGGTGCTGTGGTAACTGGAACGAATCCCTCGTGTATAGACTACACGTGGAGCTTTAACGTTGTAGCAATGTTGCCAACTGCTCAATAAACAAAATCGTCCGTCTTCTTTAGTGCAAGAAGACGATCGACGTTTACATCGTTTCCGTTAAGAAAGTTTTTTTCACCGTAACGGAATTTATTATTATTATATTTTTTTTATATATATAATTTATTTTCGGGCGGTCGACTACACAGATCATTTGCGTTCGACGATGTTACAAAATAATTATTTTCTACTTATTATTATAATAACTTTGTTAAATACGTTTTATTTTTCAGAAAATTCATTACCCTATCTGTTACATATTCGTTGTGCTTCAGTGCTTCATTTATATCTAGTCCAGTTATTGACGACTGATTAGTTGGTTGTTTGAATTTAGAACATTCTATAATGATTTCTTCTACAGTAAGTGATGACGCATTCCCCTCGATTAGTGACCCATGCGTTAACCTCGTGCGTCCGTTTCGTAATCTGGCTAGCACTATCTCTTTGCGTGTCTGTTCGCTCGATCGTCCCCACTGTTCTATTCGCGATTTGATTATTCTTAATTTTTTTCCGCGTTAATATTAGGTACAATTCTTGTCTCGAACAAGATTTATGGCGATTTTTAATTGTTCGGTTATCCTTGAGCGGGGATTTCCAGTACGTTCTTTTACCATGATGGGTACGAGGAGGTCTTATAATCAACCGTTATTAAATTATTAAATACCGTGTGAAAACGCGGAACAAAATTCTTCGTTATTTTTACCGATTTCTAGTTTGGAATAAAATGTTTTGTAACAGTTTGGATGAGTTTTCTTCGTACTTAATTCGAAATAATATTTCAATGCTAACAGGGTTCTTCGATCTTTAAGTGTTTTCATATTAGTTTCGATATGTACGCTATGAATTAGTACAGAAGGCTCTGCTAGATTTCGAATTACATCTAATTTATGTGTCACTTTTTACCGTACATTATTGAACCGTAGTCTAATAACTACCTAATGTTCGGACGCAATAACGTTATTTTCAAGGAGCCGTGCGATTTATGGTGCATATTTAGTCGGGGTGTCGTACATTTGTATTGTTTAATTTTAGTTGAACAAGACGTTATACTGACGTAAGTTTAAATCACTTGAGCGTAAAGGTTTTCTTTTTTTTTCCTTTACAGATCGTTGGTATTAACTCGTGATTAAGATTTATAATGAAAATTTTATTTAAAAAAACGAACAATTCAAACGAGAAATGTATAATATCTTTTCGGTTTTTTTTTTTTTAATTATATTATTTATGATTTGTCATTTGCGTCTTACAATCGATTATAAACTATTTATTAAGTTATCTGTAAGATACTGTAGAAGATTTTTAACTTTGTCATCTTCCAGTATTGTTTTTACTGTGTCATAGGTTTGTATTGTATTTTATACGTTGGTTTCTGTATTTTGTGCATTCTAATAGTATATGCGGTTTATATTTAATTGCGCATTGCATTTATTTATTTATTTATTTATTTATTTATTTATTTAATGAAGCCACACAACAGCTAACAGCCAATTATAGTGTAGGCTTAATAAATAAAATAATACAATTAATTAGATGGATGGGGAGTCCCCGTTGAGTAGGTGTTGTAAAGTAACGTGTGTCTTGTGCGTAGTCTAGCTAGCGTTTTTCCGGGGGTTTCTCTTTTTTATAGTATGCTGTTTTCCAAATCTCGGCTTAATTTGATACAAGTGTGTATGTTCACATTAGGTCCCCTAGAATTTTTTATATGACGTTTTAATTGTTTGTGAAAAGACTGTATGTAAATCGGTAATGTGCGTGGATTTTATTGTTTTCCGATTTGTAGGAGACGTTTTAACTATTCTATCAATGTTTTCATTCCCAGCTATTCTTGAATGAGCTGGCGTCCATAGAAAAACAAGTTCATTGTTCTTGGAGATAAAGCTGTTGATTATGTGTTTTAGGTTGAAAGTATCTGTATTTGTATTTTCGATGTGTTGCTGTGAATATGTTGAAGAGCGCTATACGAATCTGTATATATTATATATTTATTTGGTTGCGCTTGCTTAGATATGTATTTTAAAGCTTTATTGATTGCAAGAAGTCCTGCTGTAAAAACTGATACCGACTCCGGTAAATTATATGCTTGGGATTATTTGGTGTAAGATAGGCCCATGGAGTTTTGGTTTATAGACTTATATCCATCAGTGTATATGTGTGTGTACGGTCGCCGTACTTTTTCCCCAGAATACTGTAGAATTTTGATTTGAAAATATTTGTAGGTGTTAAGTGTTTCTTATATTTTTCCAGTTCCGTGTTTATTATAAACTTTATTAGTTTTGCCGCGTGGTTTGTTTTTATTTGTGATAATTGATATTGAAGTTCTAATGTATCGTTTACGCATTCTGATAGATGCATTTAGTTTGTTTAAGAATGTATGATGAAATTTATTTCTTAGTACATATCGGATTGGATGATTTTCAAATTGATTGTGTGCAATATTTTAGCGCTAGTATTTGTCTCCTGTATTGGATATGGTTGCTTCCTCGTGTAGAGCTGTATTTGAGTTGGCATGAAATGCACTCGAGGCAATTCTAAGAACTAAATTTTGAGCAGAGTTGAACTTTTTTAGTAACAGGCTGCACTATCATATATTATTCCGGCGTAGTCTAATCTGCTTAGCATATAGGAATAACTGTATTAATGTTTTCCGATCAGATCTCCACGATATGAATTATTTAACATCTTGAGCAGTTTTTTCTTCTTCAAAATTACAACTGGCCTGGTAACAATCCAGCAATTGGAACGCGAAATGTTAGGGGTTAGATTGAGAAATTAGGCCAGATCAAACGACCGACTACGTTTTAACCTACAAACATCTAGACTAGGTGTCATTATTTTCGTTTATTATTATTATTATTATTATTATAACTTTTCTTTTTTTCTATACAGTTTTTGATTTTTGTTTTTTACGTTATAAGTATATAAATTTTTCTTTTCTATATTACGCGTCTTTATATTAATTCTAGATATTCTGGTATAGCGAGAATGCATCTAAAAGGTTGATTTTGTACACGTTGTAGTCTTTTAAAATTCGAATTAGAGATAAGGATCATTTGTGGTGAAGAATATTGCGGGGCGGGTAATAGCTCTATACAAAAATTAAGTACATTGCGTAAATTATGAAATGCATATTACGCGCTTCCTGTTCATTAAAAAGTCCGAGTATCTTTTTTCAGTGTTTATTTACTCATATCTACTCTCCACCTCTACGTTGGATATTTTCTTCCTTTTTTTTCTTATTCGACCATTTCGTCGTCTCTGCTACAAATAGCGAAGAGGCGCGCGAGTATGGATAGCTGAAAAAGAAGATTAAAGTCGAGCGAAGAATTTTAATATCGCGAAAACTCGAGAAAATTGCGAACGCGAGAAAGCAACTTTCTGGAGCTTACGACGTCGTGCGTGTGTGTAAATATCTTTCGCTCCGCTTAAAAGTATAAAAGATATTACTTCACCGCATTTCGCATCGACTTATAGTATAATTTATCTAGATTTACTCCGAGTACTGTGGGAAATCGTCGGAATTGTGAAAAAACTTTTCACAAACTCCTCCCCGTATTTCAGAACGACCTCGCGATATCGTTATTTAATTTTGACGTGTATACAAGTATATGGGTGATTATATAGACATTGCCTCCTGTTAAATCACCCGTTTTATCAATTATCACCGGATGCAGAACCAATCTTATGGATTCCAAATCATGAAGAAATCGTAATAAACGATATGGCAGTCCATTCCATACTGTATTTCCCAGCCTCGCCATCGCCAGTACTAAACAGCCCTCAAATACTTTATTAACCGCAACCGGTAACAGAAGTTGAATTCATACTAACTTCCTTCTTGCTATCAAACCCAACGTTGTCCTTCTGGTAACCCACATATCTCTCATGACAATCTGCTCCAACGCACCCCCTGTTTTGTGCTCTTTCGTCTATTTTTCAAACCCCTCTCTTATTCGACGTATTTTAGTACACCGCTCTACACTTCATCTCTATCGATATCCGTCCACATAACCTATCTGGTTTCCACTCAATAATCCTTCTACTATTCCCTCAATTATCCTCCTCCTACCACATTTACTACGTCTAATTGTTAAGTCATCAGTGTCGTAATAACATCGCTAGTTACAACACGAAATTATGAAAATAAAAATTAACAAATAAATAATTTTCGTCCTACCCAACGATTACTCATAATAAAGCGATGTTGAGCTAACGTACATATATTATACTTCAAACATGGACGAATATTTCAGTTTGTAGTATAATTATTTATTTTATTTTGGGAGCATCTAACGTAGTAAGATTTGTTCGTTCATTTGATGATAAACTTAGATATCTACAGGTAGTTCATATTTAGACTGGAGCTCGTAATTCAGCAAATTGTGTCTATTAAAAATTAAATCTCGCCACTATGATCCAAAGTGTGAAGCTCCCTATATTCGCGCACATGGTAAATCACGTTTTGTCCCTCACGGAAACTATTGATGCTACATCATTTACGTTTTAATAGGTTCATTCCAGGAAGTTTTATATTAGGATCTCGCACTAAGCCTGCGTTAGTTGCTTTAGAATTTTTCTATTAATTTATAAATCTTTCTACTTTATTAGCGTGTCGTTTTCTAATAAGGAACCCTATAGACTTTAGTTTCCTTTACTAGTTTGTAATCTAGGTGTCCGTGACTTAAATAGCTCTTTTGTATGTGTAACATTTTCTCAAAATTTTTAGATTTTCAACTTATTCGCATAAAGTGATCCAGTCTTTATTATAATGGACTTTAATATCTCTATAGTTATTCGCAACTGGATATCTATTTTATCAGCGTGTGCGCTATTCAGCAGCACGCAGTGTTCCGCTTAACAATGAACAAGGCCTAGGTCTTGTTCTCAGCATTTTAAACAAGCACACACTATGCTTTCTTATCTAAATATTGACATTCCGTTCGAAGATGCTTTAAAATAAATATCCAAACAATTAAACCACAAATGGTCTTAGTGCATATTATCAATAGATTTATATCAATAAAATTATACGCGGTGTGCTTCATTACTTCACCTGACCTATCGTTGAATGCTGAAATAGTTTTCGTATCAGACTTTACAGTACATTGATAATTCATGTTTCTCGATATTTTTTCTGAGGTAACTACAACATCATAATGCGACATTTACTAACTGATTGCATAAATTACAATTCCTTGCGTACACATTTAATTGAGACTGTAGTTTCCGTCTGATTATACGCAAGACGAAATGAAAACAGAAGCACAGAAGTTTTTTACCTGCGATTAGGCCTCTGCTGTATTCTGTCTACACAGCAGATTTATTGTCATCCTCGCGTCGAATTCGGACGTCAGATATGCAAAATGGGTTCAAAGTCGGCGAATACAGTTTAACCCACATTAGTGTCAACACATTATGTTTACCAAGAGGTATATACAGTAATGATAAAAATATAATTTATTTCACAAACTTAATCAATAGTATGCTGCGTATCATTTATTTCGCTGAACAATGAAAATAGCGAAAATTGTAATACTACCTAAACCAGAAAAGGACGGCTGCAATATAAATAATTTAAGACCGATGAACGTTGCTCAGTAATTGAAGTAAAGTGGCTGAGAAAGTTGTACTATTTCGCCTGCAAAATGTTTCAACATCGCACACTATTATAAGCGATTCAGACCTAAACGTTCAACAGTGCATCAGATATCGAGAATATCAAGAATTTCAGATTATACAATTTCAACTTCAAGAAACATAGTGGGAATGATAATTGAAAAAGCATCTGATACAACATGGCATAACGGAATATTATACAAAATAACTAAATTTCAACTGTCGTTACCTAAGCAACTGAACATTCTATGTTATAATTCGCTGTTGTCCAATGGTTCTAGATTGTTATTATGTGATGTGTGTTCGGTATATGTGTTCCTTTACTAATGTACATGTATACTATATACGTTAAGGTTTATATTGTATTTATTAATTTGTCGATGATTATTCGTCCGTTTATTTCGAGTAAGATTGTGTGGTGAATGGGGTATGAATGATGTATGTTTTAATGAGTTTAAGACTTGTGAATGCGTGTAGTTTTTCTGGTGTGTTTAATGGTTGTGAGGCTGGTGAATGTGTTAAATGTATCTTTTTTGTATTTTATTTTTTTTACTTTTAATTTTATAATTCAGAAAAAATAATTCATTGTATTATTTTATTTATAAGCCTACCACTATAATTGGCTGTTAGCTGTTGTGTGGCTTCATTAAATAAATAAATAAATGAAGTATCTTTTATGAAATATTCAAATATAGTTTTGTATCTCAAGGGAGCACGATCATATTTATTTCTATTACTATTAAATGATCGTCCCGACAGATTTTTTGTCGAAACTGCATTATTCTAGCATTATGCTGTTCTTAACGTAGAACTGATTCGTAATTGATCGCATAAACTGGTAAATACTATTTTTAAATATTACACCAGATTTGGAAATTGCAACTAAATGCATATAAATTCGAAGCAATTATTTTTAATAGAAGACGTCTACTGCCTGTGCCTGAAATAAATATTAATTCCAAATAAATCCTTAGGTCGAAAGAAGTTCGTTATGTTATATATGTGCTGTTCTTGATGGGAAATTAACATTTAATGAACATGTTAAATATGCGATAGACAAAACTCACAAAGCGATGCTCGCACTTATTCCAATGTTTAACAGAAAATCAGGGTAGACACTGCCAAGATTAATTAATGCCTGTCCTGTATGGTCTGCTATCTCTAATAGTACACATTAAACGTTACAGATAGTCCAAAATTATTACTGTAGAATTATATTAAATGCTACCCGTTTTAGAAAAATTTCATATATACACGAGCAAACAAAGCTACCATTTATTGATAAATTTCATATATACACGAGCAAACAAAGCTGCCATTTATTGATAAATTTATTAACAAAATTTCCGAAAATTTCTTTGACAATTGTTTTATCCATCGTAATAAATTAATATCAGTTATCGATAATTTCCGTTCACGATATACTAAGTATAAGCCCCCGGGAGAATCAAGCATAGAGATTTTTATAAAAATTATTTTCTTACTTTGAGTAAATATTATTTTATTACGTTATTTAGGAATAAGTGTCGATTGTAAATTCTTTTGAATTACGGATTAACTTAAATATTTTTATAATTGAGGTTTCGTCTATCGTATAGGGAATATAATGTTGAGTCAGCGGAATGAGTTTAACGATATTTTCAAAATTATTTAGAAAATTATTACACAAAATCAGGTGAATCGATGACAGAAAAAAAAGTAATATAACTAATCATCAATTCCAGTTTAGAAAAGAATCTTTGCATCTTCATTGTACATTATATGTACATCGGACGTGCTCGCTGTAGAGGAGTTTATCGTATAGCTACTTACGCTAATGATATGACGATTTTTTGTTCAGATTCTAACGCCGCAGAATCAACCAGCTTATCACTAGTCACGATGTTAAAAATAAACAACCTTTTTTGCTCGCTTTATACGTTAATGGGTTAAATGTTTAAGCTTAAAAAATGTTTATTCCAGAACGCTCGTATGGTAAAAAAATAAAATAAAGGAACTAGCCCTCAAATTGTTCAAATTAAATTGACCGCGTTATGGAGAGACATTCTAAACTGTTTCTATAAACTAAATTACTGTTATACAATGAGTTAGACAGAGGCCACTACTGACGGAGAATAACTACAGCATCCCGTCGATTAGTCGTCAGCTACATTGGGTCACGTCAGATATGGACTCTCGGCGATAAAATAGAACAAAACCTTCCGAGTAGAACTGTTCGCTTGAACTAGTGCTGACCGATTTCACGATGAGTTTCTATAACAGCATTTGTGCTAGATAGCTTAATTAAGTCAGTTATAAATTGCTGAAGAGAGAAATCAATTTTTTTATTCCTCTTGCATGTTTTATTACTTGTTTGAATTATATCCCCCCTCCTTCATATTTTTCTCTTACCTCGATTATAACACGTGTTCATAGTTATTTAACTGTTTGCATTAAAATTGTCGATCGGTGTATATATTAAGATTTTTTTTTTTTTTTTTTTTTTGTTATTTCTATGTTAGTGAGAATCGAAAAAATGACGACTTAATCATCTTCTACTACAACCACGATACCGTTTACAAATTTTCGAATAAACTCGTAACTAAAGAGTTACTTCTAGCAGAAATAAAAGTAAATTCCCAACAATAATCGTCGATTTGTCTAATCGATTTTTTCAAGTCGCCTTTATCGAGAAGTTACCTGGACTTACAGGGAAAAACCCGAATAAAGTCTGCCATTCCTCTTGAGCTCGGCCGTCTAACTCGGCAGGTGTTCGTGCTTTATTTACTTGCGATTGAATAACGGGGAATTATTACAGCCGGCTTCAGATATATATATATATATATATATATATATATATATATATATATTCGAACTAGAAAATACGTAAAGAACAATTTCCCGATCGTATACTTCGGAAGAAAGTTTTCGCGCAAGCTAAAGGTGTATGACGCTGCGGTTATTAAAATAATCCCTCTAGAGGGTCGAGTGAGATGGGACTGGAGTATCTGGCGGAAGCGATATTAACCGAAGCTTTTCGGTCGTGCGTATGGCGAAACGGAAAGACTGTATAAAATCGTTACAACGGGGTATATATGTCGTTTTCGTAAAGACTGCGAATGTATCATAAGCCGGGGTTTAATTAATTCGGCGAGTTCGACCCCTCACGATGGGCGACGCTTATTATTCGCGACTTTTTGGAGAATATTTAATGGTTGCGGTGGTAGTGGTGGTGGTGGTGGTGGTACATATAGTAAATAGGTTATCGTCTAAAACAAAAAATGGTTACACTGCCTTGTTTCCTTTGTATGTCCCATTTAACACTTTCGTTTGGTGGTTGTAGAAATATTAAAAGTAATAATAATTAAAAAAACAATTCTTACGTTACAACGGAGTAGAGTTAGTTAAACGCTATTAATTCTCATCATCTCAACGGGTTTTGTTGTTGTTACGTAATATAATCTTTCTCTCTCTTTTTGGTCGTAAAAATTATGTAGCCGAATTAAAATCTCAACTATATATATATATATATATATATATATATATATATATATATATATATATATATATATATAAAACTCGTCTTTATATTGTATATGGTATTTTTACTATAGGTCGTTATCGTTGCGACGATACTATGTTTAACGTTTAAGTCTGTAATAGCGACAGTCGAGATAGAGAAAGAGCCATCGGTTTTTAATTAAAATCGACGCCATCGGCGGACCGGAGGATCAGGTAGAAATTTAACGTACTCGGTTCGGCATAACGACTTCTTAATCCGGCAAAGTTATATTGTTCGTGACGTCGTTTATAAATCGACTTAATTAAAGCGTATGATCAACATTACGACGTCCATCTTTGCAGTATTTATTATCGTCGTTAATAATAATGTTTTTTTTTTTTTGTGTTTTTTGTTTGTTTGTTCAGTTATGGCGGGGGAAACATTTAAATTACTCGTACATACCATACATACTAACGTGCGCGTAAAGCGTTAATGATTGTTTCGAATGTGAGCGCATACTAGCTGAAAATCTGCGGTAGGGGTAAATTGCTGAAACGAGGTACCGCTTTTTATCGCTAACGATACTCCACCATAGGTGCGAGAGCTATAAGTAGAATACGATTTGAGAGAATATTTTAATTAAGTAGAAGAGGATTTTGATTTGATGCGAATTTCTCTAAGAGAAATGATCAACGGTTGATAGGTGGCTATGAAGTTAGTTGAGTTCTTCATCGCGACTATATGAAAACTTTTATAGTTTCAGTATTGTAATATTTTTTTTTTTTTAGATTTGATTGGGGTATTAGCGTGAGCGGATGATAGTTTTTCGAGTTTAAGATTGAAATCCCTAATTATTTTGACGAATCTTATTTCGGTTCGTCCGTCAATTAATAACAGATACGTTCTTCGATTACGGTAATTAGATCATTTACATTTACAGTGTAGTCTTTGGTAATTGCTGTTTTTTTTTTGTTTTAACACATGTCGTAGAAAATGAAAGAATTGGATTATTATCGTAGTCTATTTCTTTGTTTACGTCATATCATCTAGATAAGCTGTAAAGAAATCGTTGAACTCATTCGGGTCGAGTATAAGACTGCGATTAGATAAATATTAATGAGCTTCGTCGACTGCTGCTCGACTGTATTTAAGTTGTCGGTGTTATTAAAGTTAGGCAAGGCACAATCGATAATATTTCGACCTATTGAATAAAGGAGAAAAAAGGACAACTAGAAAATTGCCTACAACGACGCCGATAAATAATTGATAGAACAAGGATGAAGAGATCAGCTTATTACGAGAGTTGCAAATAACGAAATATTCAAACAACATTTTTGTTATTTCGTTTAGCGAAGAATATTAATAATAATGACAGTAAGGATAATGGTGTGTGTGTGTGCATGTATTGGTATATATACGCGTGTTTTTCCATATGTGTGTATGTTTGTGTGCCCGTGTGTGCGCACATACGTTTCGAGTATATTTTAAGATTAGCCGGAAAAAGCGGGAACCGGCAAAAACGTTCCATATATCATTGTCAACTATGAAAATAGATCGATCAACCATCCCCTCCCTCTCAGAGCTTAGTTGATTTTTCCAAGCCATCAAATTAACTTCTGTTAATATTCTTTCATTTATGTTCTTTTATAAACATATATATATGTATGTGGGCATATAAATTATTCATAATACCATCGTAATATGTGCTACGTTACTAATTTATCGACACTTCCCAATTCTTGCTGGAAATTTCTGCTGTTTGGCCAATAGTATAGAAGTAATGATGACCTGCTCGTATTTTTACACGGATGATTGAATATACAGATTAATTAACTAATTTCAAATCGCGAATAGTATTACATTACATATTTGTGCTACGCCTCCTAATAGCGGCTTATATGTAGCTGACTGGGACAGAGTTATCTCAGTTGTGCGTGTGGTTAGTTGCATATAATTGTAAAAAGAAAATGTGTTAGTAATGTCGTATACTCTAAATCGGTCGATAAAACTCGAAGTAATAATCGTCAATCGTCCGCAGAATACTTGTCCAACGATAATCTGAAAATACGAAAATTTGAGGAGTTGAACAATCGATAATCCGTATTACGTACCGGAGCTTTGTATCGTTATTTTCAGTGGCTTTCGAAAAAAGATATTCTCAAATACTCGATTTATTTCGATTGTACAATAGAATATAAAAGCGGAAGTTAGTGTCCTAAACAGATAGGCGGGCGTAGTTTAGGGGATAATTGATCGTAACCTGATACTATTGCCCACTGTTGACGTAACATGATCAACCGATTATCATGATACTCCTGCATTGGGTGATAAGATTCGATAACGATAACGATGATGATTACATATATATATATATATATATATATATATATATATATATATATATATATATATATATATATGATATTTAAATTTCCTTCAAATTAATTTTTTTTAAAATAATAATAATAATCACTCCCGCATCTGCGTGCGAAGTTAACTATGGCAGATATTTTGTTACATTATTTAATTAGAAAGAAAGAATTTATAGAATCAGTATCAAAAACAAGGAAGGAAGGAACGGATGGAAAACTGGCTTTGAGAGTCGTTGAAAGTTTCGGAAGTTGTCGAGTTTTCTTCGCATCGAAAGCTCGGAAGAATTCCTGCGCAAGAAAATGAAGGGAAAAAAAGTTAAATTACGATTTCCATGATGAACGTTGTAGCGATAACAAACTTTTATTTTACGATTTTTTTTTTTTTAATTAACTTGTAATTTTTATTATATTTTCCTTCTTTCTCTCCCTACTAACATCATTAATAATAATAATAATAATAATGATGATGATAATGCATTTTTTAACAAAAGTATTTAATGTTTATTATTATTTTAGTTATTATTATTAATGTTATTAAGTTTTCTGTATAAGGTGATTTACTTAAATTTTGAAGTATTGAATTATTCTTTTTTTTTTTTTTCAAATTACACGTTCTTAAAGTTAATTTTTGTTTAGTATTTTCAACTGACTGTGTACATATTCCGTTCTCAGTTGTTCATGCGAGTAATCGCAGGTATGATTACATTGTTATAATTATATTGTATTATGGTTTATCGGCGCTTAAAAGCTTCAAATCGATGTTTTTAAGCTTACCGTCCGTTAATGTTTTAGTCACTTTTACTTTCGATTTTTCAGATTTTCAGCTATTCGACATTTATTATTATTCGAATAAGTTTCACTTGCAATGAAGCCGTCTTTATACCTGAATTGTGTTCGAAGCAAAATTTACGTTTTACGTTGTATTTTTTCCAAATTTCAATATTGTTATTATTATTACCACGGTCGCCGTTTATATCGACGTTATTATTATTATTATTATTATTATTATTATTTTATCATTAATAATGTTCCGATTTTCCCGGGAGAAGATATCACGAAAATTGTAGAGGATATTGGAAAAAGGCGGCTGGTACTAATATATCTGCCATAGATATAGACTGTTATCATCGTCTGAAAAAGTCTCTAAAACAAGTTTTACCTCAGTGTAGTGGTTAAATTTTGTAGGAGAAGTACAAAGAATTCCGTACTCCGTCGAAGAAAAGTAAGCATATTAAAATCTTGTTTCGTGGTGACAGCTGCGATCGATATAAGCCAGTATAGGTTTCTCAGCTTTAGGTTCAATTCCTTCCGAATAATTATTTTCATTCTACCTACATAGAATTCGAGTTTCGCTCGCGTTTTTACAACGGACAGTTTTCACAAACGTTTGACTTTTTCCATTTAAGTCGCCCTGCTTTCTACACGAGACAGGATAGCGCGGGAAAATTTGTACGGCGGTTTTCCCGGCTCGATATAATATTAGACGGTACACGCAGTAAGAGAAGACAATTTTCGGAATAAATTGCGTCGCTCGCTCGCGAATATTATTTTGTATCTTGTAAATACAGTGTGGCGGTTGATATCCGCCAAAAAAATTTAAATATACACGCGATATAGCTATATTTCGATGATATAGGTGTTTGTTTTTCAGCAGCTATCGTAATGCGAAAAGCACGTCTCGCGTTGATTGGTCTCGACTGGTTTTTCACATATGCCATAAATAGCTTTTCTTTTCACTATAAAAGCGAACGTTATCCCGCTTACCTTTGAACTAGCAGCAGCTGAGCCTTCGTTAACGTCTGTATATCCTCTAATATCTTTTGCAGGTTCGATTATTCCCTTTTCTTTTCCATTTTCGCCGGGTGATCGCCTCTTTTTTACTCTTTTTTCTTTTTCCTTTTTCTTCTATTATTGAAAGGCATACAGTTTATTTCCTAGGGCGTGCATAGTTTATTATCCGTGTTCTAGGGCGTATTTTCTATAATACTATGGTTATGCGTTCGTTCAGTCATTTTTTCTTGATTACGTTACTTTTTGATTTTTTCTTTCTTTTTTTTTCTTTTTTTGGCCTTTTACTTAGAAATTTTTTTCAAAGTATGATAACCCAATTTTTATCTATCTATCCACCTTCTCTTTCGAACAATTTATCCGCGCTTATACTTGCTCTTGGACATATTGCGTAATGATTCAATTTTTTTTGTTTTTTGCTTTTAAACTTCGATTTTCATTACGATGGAAAACCTTTTTTGTTTTCACTTTTCTGTCGATTTAGAAATGATTTTATTCAGATGTGGGTGTATAATGCACGTATTAATAAATATGCACGATATCCTCAAACTAAATGGAATAAATACAACTATAATTGTTTTTTTTACTGATGTGTGGTTCTATTAAAATAAATAATTTATATATATATATATATGTATATAAATATATATATGTATATAAATAAATATTAATACCAAAAACACTTTGTAAAAAGATGGCGTTGCCATGGATCAAAGACACGGACGGTTTTAAAAAGAGAAAACGATAAACTGAGAGCGTTCGAAATGTGTAGCTGGTGTCGAATGTTTAGAATACCATGGACGAATGAAATAACTAATAACGAAGTTTTACAACTGATAAACGAACGTCGCGAAATAGAAAACGCGATAAAAAAAGGGGAAACGAAATGGTCGGATATTTCATCGGACATTCGAAATGGATGTTAACACTAATTAAAGGAATGATGAATCGAAGACCTAGTAAAGGCAGACCTCGAACTGGATACATGGATCAAATAAGAAATGACGAAAGTTATGTCGTTATAAAAGCACGAGCATGCTTTTCCGTAAAAGAATCTAATGTGCGATATGATACCTACTACCCATTGAGGGGAGAATGACTAAGAAGAATATATATATACATATAAAGTGGAGATATGATTTTAATCAGGAGGGTTTTTTTTTTTCTAATTTTTAATTTTTTAATAGACAAATATTGATGAAAAAATTGATAATATCGAATGTAATTCAATTTTTCGACTATTTATATTTTCAGATTATATCATTTGTAACTTTTTGTCAATATAAATTATACGTCTGCAACTTCCGGACGATACGAAACTTTTCTGGATGTTGCGAAAGAGTAGGCGAGCACGTGAATTCGTCTTACACAAGTCACTACTTCGTAAGCTATCGTTAGATTAGATTATTTAAGAATAATAGGCGAATACTCGGAATGATTTCATGTTGTTCGGCTAACGTTTAACGGAATTAATACCCGGTGCTTTCCTCGTAACTGTTTCCGTCTCCTAAAATTCGCCGTCGGTTCAGAAAATATCGGCAGAGTCGATGCCAATTTTTATCGGAGAAATAAAAATATGCGGATTTCTAAAATCTAAAGGTATCTCAGATTAAACAAATAGATAATAATAATCGTTATAAATTATGTAAGAAATGAAAAAAAGATGCCTAATTGATAGAATTTTTTTTTTTTTTTTTTTTTTTTCTTTTCTTCCGCGCTATGTACAGCAGCGAGGCTAGGAGCGCGGCCAGCAAATTTAAATTTTGTTAAACAGGTTTACCGATCTAAGCTTAACAAGAAAGGATGAAACGGATGGGGAATCTTGGGCCAGAATTGATGAAATATTTAAGGAAGAATGTTTTGGGATTTTTGGACATTCTGATAGGAGGTGGTGGATTGTAATCGGAACGTCGCATCTATCACAGGTTGGTGGGACTAATTTTTGGAATATGTGTCCATGTGTAAGTTGCGTATGACCGATCCGGAGTCGACACAGCACCACCTGATCCCTTCGGTCTTCAGGTTGAAACTTCCATTCGCGAACTGACGGTTTTATTGTGTGCAGGTGTGATGTACTTTGTTGTTCCGTCCATCTTTTTTGCCACAACCTATAAAATAGGCCCTTGGTTTCTTCCTTGATATCACTGAGTGGAATCTTAATACGCAGTGCTGGGCGCATTTTGGAAGCTTCTTTTGCTGCTAGATCGGCCATATGATTTCCTGGTATGTTTGCGTGGCCCGGAATCCATACGAAGGTTATCTCCGTTTGACAGTTCTGTACGATTGTGTTTATGGAGTTTGCGACCGGATGATTTGATTTCCGTTGAATGTGATGTAAAGCTGCCATGGAGTCCGTAGCTATCGTTATAATGTGATGGTAGGATTTTACCGCGTGTTCCAACGCTAGTAGGATTCCGTATAGTTCTGCGGACAGAGCGGAGAATAACGGTGGAAGTGAAGTTGAAAAGATCACATTTCGATTAAAGACCACTGCGCAACCGAAAAGGTCGTTTTTAATATATCGGGAACGTTGCAAATCTACCCCCAACAAGCTGATTAGCTATGTATAGATAGTATCGTATAATGACGCATCTTCCAATGAAGACGTGTACATCGCGACTTAATTATATTTATTTATGATTAAATCTAGCGGTTTCTATTCATGCAATCGAGACGTATTTCGTCTGAGGTGTTATATCGAGTAAATTGACTGCTGTTGAATTCGAGTGATTATGAAGCTTGTTTTATGACTCTCTGCTTCTATCACTTCCGATACGTACTTTATGTTAACATCGCGGTGAATGGTCTTGTCCCTTACGTACCATGGGGCATTCGCATAATAATTGACAACCATAAATAGATTAATAGTTTGTTATTCAGGGACAATTTGGAGGTACGGTTTATTAGCCAGAGTATCTGTCGGGTTTTTAAGCTGTCCGTCTAGATGTAAACCCGGATGTACAGCGTTTCTCGTAGCTGACGCGGTTCTGTTATTTATCGTTATACGTTATATGTTTTATTTTCGTTTATATTTTAATTCGTCATTGTTTACACCGGGCAAGATAATTCATTCATTGAATTTCGTAGACTACGGTTACATATATCGCTGCGTCATTCGCAAACGCTGCTGTTAGTGCTTCTTTTTTTGGCACTAGGATTTAGATAAAGCAGTGGTGCTACTACACTTCTTTGTGGAACTCCAGAGATTGAATAGGATACATATCGGCAACTTCATCTCCACTTTTTACCTGAAAATATCTTTCACATAAGAATGATTGAATTATTTTGCAGCGGTGATATGATAGATGAGTTCTCAGAGTTTACCAAACTCCATCGAAAGCCCGGCTAATATCCAAGAAAACAGCATGGCAATTTTTTTTTTGCCTTATGTTCACGAGATTCTGTGATAAATAATTGTTGAATATAATTTTTCTTAATCGTTATCGACGACGTTCCGCTAAAATGATATTTTCCATATTATAAATCGCGTATCCACCCGAATCGTGGGGGTCTAATTGTTCGCCGTCCTATATATCGCTGTAAATTTATCGCGTACAAAAGGCCGTTATTAAATATCGTTCGTTATTTATATCGTTATCGTGTTAACCCGTTTCACACTACAGCGGTAACATTATCGTACGACGGTAATAATAGTAATCATGAAGTAACGTAAATATGATTTTTGTTATACTAATTTATTTGATTGTTTTCATTATCTGTACCTGTTCGTCCGCGTACTATTTTACTGTAAGCGTTGTTGTCGATGTCTACCACAGTAACAGACGACCGTTTTATGTCGTATAGCAGGTGTATTTCGGCGAAAACCAATTTTCGAACGAGTCCTATCACGCCCAACTATTGACGGGATAGCATTTTACGAGCGGACCTGCATCGTATTTATAGAGAAGTTAACGATGACCCATTTCGTCCACGTATGTCCACATATTTATAAGTCTCTGGAGATTTTTCTACAGATCCCGTATATTTTCAGTCGTCTGTAAATGGGATTTCTATCCTTAATTCTCATTAACGAATTTCCCTGTATGTACCGATATATATATATATATATATATATATATATATATATATAGTAACGCACCCAAGATTTGTATCTGTTGTGAATTTCAAATACCCCTAAAAAAAAAATTAAATAAAAATGAATTAAATATACACAGTCTAAAAAAATTCGACCTGCAAGACAAAACTACAAACGATCAGGAACAACAACGAAACAAGTAATAACAACAGCAAAACCGCACTGGTCAATGACCTGGGTCAGTTTCGAATGCCAAAGGACACAACTAAGGCCATTTTTTTTCTTTGTGTTGCCCAGTCAGCTGGATTTTCAATGTCATTAGCAGACAGAATGTAATGAATATTTTCTAATAGTACTTTTTGCAATCTAGGCGGTTATGCATGCTCTTCAAAATTAGGTTTTATTAGTTGTAGAGATTTACTGTGGGAAATATTTATTATTTTTATATTTGTATACTCCTATAATGCTTTTTTTATTGCTGGTTAAGTTTTTTGTAGAAATTTACTGCTTTGAAATATTTATTATTTTTATATTTGTATGCTCCTATAATGCTTTTTTGGAACTCATACGTGTATGTAAATTTCATTATGGGTATGATTTTTAGTTATTTTTATGAAAATGTGTTGTTTATCGATACCTTTTATTTAATAACTATTTGTAAACTTAATTCATCTAAATATGTACGTGGTTGTAATCGGTACTGTACGTCTGTATACATTTATCTATTTATCTATCTATGTATATATGGTTGTACACTCATATACGTATTACGTATGTTTATGTGAAATAATTACACAGACGTTTTTTACATATAGTCATGTTTTAATGTTATATGAATTATGAATCGTATATGATACTGCTTATTTCTCAAGAATGTGTATATATTAGTGTGCCTGACACGTTGGAGTGTTATCAACTTTATGTATTACGTTCGATCGTTTGTGTGAGTGCATAAGTATGTGTTAGAGTTGTAATATCATGATATATAATAATAATACTGTCATTTGCGCAATATTGCGCATCCGCGTTTTTTTTTTAATTATTTGTTATTAACATTATAATACTTGTTGAAATTTGATTTTAATATCATTATTATTATCTTATTAATTTCATTTTTTTAAATTAAATTTTAATTTTTAAAAATTGGCCGATTTAAAATTTATAATTTAATTATATTTTTAAATAATCGGCGTTTATTTAAAAATAAGTAATCGATCCGTATTGTTCGTATTTTTTTAATAGAATATATTAATTTTAATTCGATTTTCGTTAATTTTAATAACAAATCGATCGTTTATAAAAACGAATTAAATTTCGTACGCGTTAAATAAGAATAAAAATTATTCGCATGCTTAAATTTTTTTAATTAATTCGATTTTTTCATTTATTTTTTCTCCTCGTAAGCGTCGACAATTAGATGACACTAACACGTCGTCCAATGTGTGTGTGTGTGTTATAGTTAATTTTTGTTAGATGTACGAGGTCTGTTAATAAAACATCGAATTATGTTTTTATTTAGTTATTAAAAAACGAAAACTAATAAATAAAATTTCACACGGTGACGATGTGATAGTGTAGATTGGAATTTTGTTTTTTGTCTTATATGTACAGGTGGTCTGCTTGCGGGGTTGTATACGAGTCATGAACTCACCCGAATTTAACGCCGGAAACATTATCGAAGATTTAATACGTACCGCTAAACATCGTTGTGATGTTGCGGAACAATTACGCGCTTTAGAAATTCAATTATATAATTTCGAAGGAAGTTATCTGGAAGATACGCATCTATACGGTAACGTGCTTAAAGGTTGGGATCAATATAAGGCCAGTGTTTCCGGTCAATCGGTCGACGGAGGATCTCAACGTAAAGTCGAAGAACACGAACGAATTTTTTCCAGGTCGTCCGCAACCTATCCAGCTGCTATTACCGGTGTATTAGACGATGGCGATTCGCATAACGATAGTCAACAGCGAGCAGGTCCCTCGTCGAAACGACAAGGTGAATATAGTAAAGCCGACGACGACGATGATAGCGGTAATAGTTACGTCGATAAAATTGTCGACGACGAAGAAGAGGATAAGAGCAGCGGCAGTCTGCAACAATGTCAAAGTTCTAAGAAAAAAAAACGGAATAAAAATAGAATACAAAGTCGGGAGGAACCGAAATTACAGTCGATATGGAAAGACGAAGAAAAAACAACCGGTCGCGAACAGACGTCGGACGAAAATTCGAAAACCGACAAAAGACGTCGATTTTCCGAACGAAGTAATTCCGACGATAATAGCGACGAACTGATTTCGATAGGGAAAAAACCCGTTAAACACGCGACGGATGCGTCGAAGAAATCGAATCTGAATCAACAGCCGGCGGTAAGATGCGTCGGCGCTAAGAAACCGTCCAAACATATAATCGTTGACGATAGTAGTACGGATATGCGAAAAAAGTCGCAACAAGCGATTGCGTCGCAATCCTCGAAATCGGATTACGCCGGTAAGCCGTCTCGAGCTAATAAAGATAATAAAGATAATAAAGATGAAAAAGTCGCCGTTTCTAAAAATGCCGAAATAACACCGGCTGATAGTCGTTACTGCGGACAGGCTTCGTCCGGTTATCACAGACATCCGGTAATGTCGGCCTCTCAAAATATTCGTTATAAATCTCCTATTAGTACTAAAAAATCGGTAGTAGCAACAAACTCGGCTAATAATAACAATAGCGCGAACAAAGATTTACCACCATCTTCGGAACCGTCTACCGGTAGTCTTATTACAGCTAGTAAATCACCGCAGAAATCGCGCCGCAGATCTTCCGCCTCTTCTACTTCGTCCACATCTTCATCGTCATCGTCCGGCTCATCTTCGTCCCGATCTTCATCTTCGTCGTCTACATCATCGTCGTCAACAGGATCGTCATCGTCGTCGACATCGTCGTCATCGTCCGGATCGTCTTCTGATTCTTCTTCGTCGGCTTCGTCGTCACCTAACGCTGTAAAATCGGCAGATCAGAGCAAACCTATTGATAATAAACAACCGGATCAAGCGCGTACTCAGTCGGGTAAAATTCAGCAAAAACCGTCTTCTACTACGGACATTTATAAAACACGTACCGTCTCCGAATCTAAGGAAGCGACGCGTGTCGAGAAAGATCTTCAACAGTTTTCTACTCATAAATCGGATCAGCGCAAATCATCCGCAAATAAATCGAACGGTTCGGACTCGTATAAAAGATCCGATACGTATAAACAATCGTACGAACTGTCACCGTCGATGAAAAGTTCTGAAACAGTCGAAACTTTTAACGTTTCTTCGAAACAATTCGTTCAACAACCGTTCAAGCATCCGGAGACGTTAAAACCGCCGGGGGGTGCGTTTAAAAAACATGCACACGGGAAAAATTCTTCCAGCACCATCTCCAAACATCCCGTAACTTCGGCCGCGGAATATTTAAGATATACCGGAGAGGATAACGTATTGCAACAACAGGCGAGACACGCTTATAAGACAAATTCTGACAGTCATCAAAAAACGCCTAATTCAGTCGCGACAGATGCGTTTATTCTCGGTCAACATCGTCAGCCGTCTAGAACGTCTTCCGGTAAAGAGACGAGTAAATATCAGACTGCTATGTCGAATTTAATATCCGCCGCGGAGGGAGCGTGCAAACCGAGCATATCTAAGAGTTCCAGCTCGGAATCTATCGTCGGAGACGCGTTCAAAGCGCAAAAACCTTCTACGTCGTCTTCTAATATTTTCGCAGACGCGACTAAACGTTATTCTAAAACCTCGACCGGCGGTACGTCTACGTCGGACGGTAAATATTCCTCTAAAAAAACGACTTCCGGACAATATCTTAAACATACTTCAGCAACTTCGGTTAAGCCGGCAAATGTTACACCTTTTCAATCATCTAAAATCTCCGATACGAAGAAATATCCGTCGTCCGAAATGTCTACCTCGACGGCGGATAATTTGAAACAACATTTATCGAGCAAATCTTCGAGTACCGGCCAGAATACGGACAGGTTTAAACACCGTAATTCGTCTCGAATGCCCAGCGTTACGCCGTTCGTCGATACGTTTAAACGCGACGCGCCTACATCTTCTAACGTCGCGAAATCGTCGAAATATCGCTACTCGAAAATGTAGCCTACATTGTCTAACGATATTGCGATAAATGTAATTGTATTCGAATTATATAAATACATCCGATGTGGATTATAATTTAAGATTATTTATATTTATCGCGCGAAGTTGTGCAGGGTTATTCGTTAAAAGCTATACTATTATAAAAAAATTAGGGAGTTCCTCATTGTATCTACCGAATACGGTGTACCTAACGCGCGGTAAAGTTTGTAATCTACGGGCAAAATATTTATTATGACGATTAATTTTATTTTTAGTTTCTCTCGAAAATGTATCTATTTTTAAATCTATCGTATTCGATAAGAATTAACGTTTTTTTTTAAAAACAATCTTATGTATTTTTGACTTTGTACCGAAAACAAGCGTATTTATTTATGGTGTTTTTTGTGTAAAATCAGTTGTATATAAATCGTACTAGCGCGTATTCTCTTTGAAAAAAAAGTAGAATTATTTATTCAGAATTTTATTTAACCGAATGAAATTTTATTTGTTAGCCTACGCGTGTGTATAGTACTTTATATTTCCGGTTTATTAACAAAAAGTCTATACGCGACTACTTTATTTTTAAATTATCTAGCTTATAAATTGTCGTTTTTGGGGATGCGTTGGAAATATAGCGATTAAATTTGGAATTATTAATTTTACATAATTTTTAATTATCACGCGGTAAAGTTGATGAATTTAATTCTTTCCGTTTAAAATATAGCGTATGGGAAACATGATCGTATATACATTTCTACGCTGGGTACTTAAATTTCAGCAGTTTTAGAATATAAATAGTAAACGTCGATTAGACAAATATGTTATAACACTCGTCGTATCGTATCTTTATATCTGCCCTTCCTAAAAATCAATTAGCTCGATCGCTTCGCCAGTGAATTTATTTCGCTTTTGGAACACCCTCCACCTTCCCCGAGACGGCGTACCTCAACTCGGGACGAGTCCCTTTATGTTTATACCGCCGACCAAAGACCTAGACAGCTTTCCAGCCAGATGATCTGGTGGCGCAATTGAGAAGATGCGGAACCGTCAACTGTCCAAACTAATCGCCTACCATTGTCTCGGGTCCGAATCCGAGCTGGTAATAAACGACAAGTATAGAGGAAATTTACCAATTTTCATTTGCAACTTTTTACACCGTCGAAAATTTCGAGTAAAGAAATATTTTATCCGATACAAAAAAAATCAAGAAAATGGTACCCCTCAAGGATCTGTAATTAGCCCTACGTTATTTATTATAGCCATGACTAATATTAAACAACATATACCAACTCCAGTAAAGTACTGTATATATGCTGACGACTTATCAATATGCTACTCAAATCGGGACTCTAAATTTGTGGAACTTTTATTGCAGAATACAATATTAAATAACTGGACTAAATCTCAAGGATTTACTTTCTCCTCATCAAAAACTAAGCATATAACTTTCAGCAAAAAACCAAATGTAATTACACCAAACTTTACACATGGATACAATACAAAAATAGAAAATACAGATTCACTTCAGATACTAGGACTAATATTGGACCCGAAACTAAGTTGGAAAGAACACATAAATAAACTAAAAATAAAATGCTTGCAAAAAATAAATATGCTCAGAATGTTAAATAATTCATCGTGGGGATCTGACCGAAAAACGTTATACAAATCCTACATTCTAAGCAGATATATATGGTAGCGCAGCCTATTCTACACTAAAAAAACTCATATTCAAAATCTAGCTATTAGAATTGCCTTGAGAGCTTCACACTGACTCAAACACAGCTTTACACGTGGAAGCAAACATATTACCACTCCGATACAGAAGACAAATATTAGCACTAAAATATTACACACAATCAATTTGCACACCATCCAATCCAACATTCCAGTCCTTACAAACGAATAAATCTCATCATACTTTTTTAAACAAGCCAAATGATTCCAGACCCCTATCAGAACGCGTTAACAATACATTAGCAAAACTTCAATATCGATTACAGCAAATTAAAACAAACCAAGCTCCAAAAATACCACCTTGGACAAAGCCTACAATAGTAGAACACAGAACTGGAAAAATATAGGAAAAATTTAACACCTGCAAATATACTCAAATCAAAATTTTACAACATTTTGGAAAACAAATATACACTGACGCATCAAAGTCCACAAACCAAACCTCATCGGCCTATCTTACACCCAACCAATCCCAAGTATACTATCTACCAGAATCAGCTTCAGTTTTTACTGCAGAACTTCTTGCAATTTATAAAGCTTTAAAATACATATCTAAACAAGCACAACCGAATAAATATGTAATCTGCACCGATTCTTACAGCGCTCTTAAACATATTCAAAAATATATTAAAAATACAGATACTTTCAACCTAAAACACATTATTAACAACCTCATCTCAAATAACAATGAACTTGTTCTTTTACGGACACAAGCCCATTCGGGAATAGCTGGGAATGAAAACATTGATAGAATAGTTAAAACAACTCCTATAAATATAAAAACAATACAATCAACTCACATTTCTGATTTACATACAGTCCTTATTCAAAAAATTAAAATGTCATTTCAAAAATTCTGGGAGACCCAATGTACACATACACACCTATATCAGATTAAGACGAAATTAGGAAACTGGAAAACAACAGACCAGAAAGAAAGAAAAACAGAAAAAACGCTAGCTCGACTACGTACAGTACACACGTTACTTTACAACACCTACTCAATAGGACCCCTCCACCCATCTGCCATGAATGCAATTCACAATTAAATATAAACCACATACTATTAGAATGTACAAAATACAGAAACCAACGTATAAAATACAACCTAAATCATGACACAATAAAACCCGGACAAAATTAAAAATCTTTTACAGTACCTTACAGATAACCTAATAAACAGCTTATAATCAACTCTAAGACGCAAATGATAAATCGAGCGTCTATAAATAAAATAAAATAAAAAAAAAAGTATCATTCAGTAAAACTCTCGCTAAGAGCCAAGCACAAGTGCAACTTGTGGCGTTTCGTCAGTTAGCTGCGGAGCCCACAAGCTGTAAATTGTTATTTGACTTTTTTTTTTTTTTTTTTTTTGGCCTCTACCATTGGTCGCTTTGGTCATCTATACTACGACGGTTTTCTTTGCTATAATAGTCGGCTTATTATACTTATTTGTTATTCTAGATTATAAACTTATGTATGATTTTAACCGGATCTTCGTTGTTTTCATCGCTTACGATTAATTAAATGTTTATAGGGTGTGTGTGTGTTTTAATAATTCCTGCATCATATTATTTCGATTTTGTTTGTACTTCTCGCACTTCCATATGATATGGTTGATATCCTCTTGACATTTATTTTTTTTTTTTTTTTATTTTTTTTTTTTTTTTTTAAATATTTGCTAATTTACAACTAGCTCTATAGGCTATTAAGTAAATGTAATATCTCAGTAACATATGGCTTGTTAAAGAATCCTGTCCAGTGACAGGATCTCATACAATATGTATACGGAATGTATACTTTATACTAGATCCATAAATTTTGTTCTCTTTAATCTGCGAATTACTGCAGAGTTATCTAACAGTGCAACTGCCATATTATTCGGATGTGACTCCAGTCTTGCGGCATGATTTTTAGCTGTTTGCACGATTTCATCCTTTACGTAATTTATCTTTAGGTCTGTGTGTAGAGTTTGATTGGTCACATACCATGGCGCATTTGTAATGATTCTTAGACATTTATTTTGTAATCTTTGTATAATCGCTATGTTACTCTTTTTCGAGCAGCCCCATAGTTGACATCCGTATTTCCAGACAGGTTTGACGACCTGGTTGTAGAGCAATAGCTTATTTTCAACTGCTAGTTCTGACTTTCTCCCTAAAAGCCAGTACATCTGATTAATTTTAATGCGTATTTCGGTACGCTTCGTTACGATATGTTTCTTCCACGTTAACCGTTTATCCAAGTATATTCCCAAATACTTGACTTCGTCTTTTAATGGGATAATATTTCCATTCATCATTACATTGCTATCGTTTAATCTCCGATTAGTAAAAGTTGTGTGTACCGATTTGTTTTCATTTACTTTGATACGCCATGTCATAAACCAGTCCGATAATTTGTCAATCGCTAGTTGTAGACGCGTATTTGCCTTTATTGGACACTCGTCTGAACACAAAATAGCCGTGTCATCTGCAAAAGTAGCAATTTCAACATCAGGCAGAGTGGGAGCATCAGCCGTGTATATGAGGTACAACAGCGGCCCCAGCACACTACCCTGAGGCACTCCTGCTTCTATTGAATATATTTGCGATTCTTCACTGCCATATTTTACAGAAAAGAATCTTTCACTGAGATATGATTCAAGGATTCTGAATACTTGAAGAGGAAATTGACATTTGATTTTATGCAATAAGCCCTCATGCCAAACTCTATCAAATGCTTGACTAATGTCCATGAATACAGTGTCGCAAACTTTTTTCTGTTCCAAAGATGTTTCTATCATATCAGTAATGCGATGTACTTGTTCGATGGTACCGTGTTTAGCTCTAAAACCGAATTGATGTTCAGGGATAATTTTTTTGTCTTCGACTATAGGCATTAAACGTTTGACCATGATTTTTTCAAACAGCTTCGAGAGTATTGGTAACAACGAGATTGGTCTATATGATGTCAGTTCACTTGGTGACTTTGATGGTTTTTTCACAATTATAATTTGGGAAAATTTTAGTTGAATGGGAATGTATTCAAGCCGAATTATAGCATTAATAATATATGTTAATAAAACTAAGCCTTTCTTCGGCAGTTCTTTCAGGATTTTGGCTGAGATTAGATCATAGCCTGGAGATTTATGAGGATTCATTAGATTAATTATTTTTTTAATTTCTGCCGGAGAAGTTGGCCTTATTGGTTTCGATGTATCAAAATTGCTTGACATAGGGAGAGTATTCAAAATGCCTGCATTAGGTTTGAAGGTATTTGCTAAATGTTTGCCAAATTCCTCTGCTTTGTCAAGGTCTGTACGAGCCCAGTTACCGTTAGATTTCCTAATTGGATGTGCTGCTTCTTTAGGTTTTCTCAAGGTTCGTACAGCTTGCCAAAGAGAGTAGTCACTTTGCTTCAGTGGCGATAGATTAGATAGATATTCCTTAAATGATTTATTTTTTAAGTTTTGTAATAATTTTTTTACTTTTTTTGTCTGATAATTCAGTGCTGCTTTATCAGAAGGAAATCTATATCTTTGCCACTTTTTCCTTAATTGTCTCTTGAGATTTACTTCTTGCTTTATTTCTGCAGGATAGTAAACAGATGGTTTGTATTCACTTTTAAATTTGTTTGGTGTAGCTAACCAAGCAGCCTGCTGCATAAGATTATTGAAGTATTCAATAGAAGCTTCAATCTGTTCCTTACTTTTTAATGATATTTTTAAATTAATTTTTTCTTCTAGTTGGTTACGAAAAGTATCCCAGTTTGTATATTTTGTAAAGATCTTTGGTTTACATAGTTTTCTAATGATATTTCTGCCTAATGTCAATATCACTGGCGAGTGATCTGACGATAGATCATTGCTTGATATAACATCGATGAAATTTTCTGGTAGCCCTCTAGTTATAAAAAAGTCTAACAAATCTGGTATTTTCAATGGATCAGTTGGCCAATAGGTAGGAGTACCAGGTGATATAACAGTACCTTTATTATCATCAATTGCTAATTTCAACTGCTTACCTCTTGGCAAAGTAAGCCTAGATCCCCAATAAATATTTTTGGCATTAAAGTCACCGCCTATTATATAGGTAGGCTCCAGTGTTTTTAAAAAAGCACTAAATTGTTCTTGCTTTATACGATGTTTCGGTGGACAATAAACTGCGGACACAACAATGGTTCTGTTTAAGGTACAATTTATTGCTACACTAGTTGCCTGTAGGTAATTTTGATTATATTTTCCTAATTCATGATGTTTTATATCACTTTTTATGACAACTCCTGTGCCTCCATGCGCTGTACCATCAGGATGATTGGTGTAGTATGAGTCATAACCAACAAATGTGACATGACGTGTACTCACAAGATCGCGTAGACTATTTTGAATTATATGTATTCGAGATAACATGTGTTTTATTATGCCCTTTTCTTAATCGGATAATTGTTGTGAAAAAGTTTTTTTTATTTCACCTACAAGTAGTGGACATTTGAACACTGGAATCAGTACCTAGTCATCACCATTTTTTAAAAGTTTCCTTTGTACAGTGGCATCCTGTTCGTAAAGGGTTTTCCACTTTTTCCAGTTGATTGTGTCGTCGCGCGTATAATGCCCTCGTTACCGACCACGTCCAGTAGTTGTTGCCATAGTTACTTGCGGTGTTTTGCTTGCTCGTGTAAAAGTGCTGTGGTGAAGTTTCAAAAGTCTTTTCTGGCTTTTAAATTTTCTTTAGTTGATAATTGCCCATAGAGCATGTGGCGTTGGTCTCTAAGCGCTAGTGTGTCGTCCTCATTTCTGCTCTTCCCTACATATTGATTGTGGAGCGATACCATCGGCTCTGCACTAATTTCTAATCGTTGCTGGTTTTAAGCAGCCGGCAACGATTCTGTAAGCGCTGTTTGCTGTATCTACTTTTCTTGTGTGAGCTAATCTTCTCCACACTGTGCTATCGTACTTCGCTACTGCAAATGATAAGGCCAGCGCTGAAGCTCTAAAAATATCTTTGTGATATATAATTCCAAAATTATTTTTATATTTTTACTTAACTGAAGAAACTATTATTAATTTCGAGTTTACGAGTATGTTATTTTATGTACCATTAATTTATCGTTATAATGCCGGACGAGTTTTAATTACTATGACAGATATTTATTAATAACATTACTAGAGCGTAATGTAAGCTAACCTTAAAATAATTATTCACAATTAATTAAATAACATAATTTAAGTATATATTTAAAATATGAAGAGGCCAGAGAAATTTAGATTTTCATAATTTTTCATATTACAATGATTGCTACTTGTGCTTGAAGCGATTTGATAAGTTTCAGAATTATTGATAACATATTTTAGTTACCTTCTGTAAAAATCCGGTTAACAAGAACATATATTTGTATATATAAATCAGAGAATTATATATATATATATATGTGTGTGTGTGTGTGTGTGTGAATATTATGCATCTGTGCACCGAGTAGAATGTTACCTCTCACACTGAACTATATATAATAAGATTATTAACAAAAAGTAGAAGTTCAGACTTAATTAAAGTACGTTAAATTGCAGTAAAAAAAGTAACAAATAACTTACAATCATATATATATATATATATATATATATATATATATATATATATATATATATATATATATGTATATATAAAATTATATCAACGGACAAGCCTTTAATAAAGTTAATCTAAAGTATATACCTTAATAAAGCATATTATGCTTAAGCTTTCTATGCTTGTATTTTTTATATCTTAATGATAATGATTCGTAGTTATGGTTTACTATTTGTCTGACAGTGATTAGTGGATTTATTTTACACCTGCTGTAAAAATTTTTGAAATGTATACGTCGTGTTCGCAGGATAAATGTAATATATCTTGCACGTGTTTAACATAATTGGAGAACAGTTATTTTGGTCTATTTGAAATTTTTTGTGTAAAGTTTTAGATAGGAAAAATTATATGCATATACAAGTATGGGATCCATAAGGGATTTATAAGATTCGTTTATTATAGGGTGACCCCAAAGAAGATATGCATATTCAAGTATCGGATGAATAAGGTATTTATAAGATTCGTTTATGGGTGACTCAGAGAAGACGGACGGTTTTGTTGTTTTTTGAATAACTCGATAACTACTCTACTAAAATTTTTGAATAAAATTTTATTTCAAAATGGGAAAACGAAACATTAAGCTTACGATCATTTGCGGGGAACACAATATCATTCAAGTGACCGCCATTTACAACAATATATTCATTCAGTCTTAACAAAATTTTCGAAGAATCTTTCGCGTATAGGTCGCTGCATTTTTGAAATTTCTTCAGAAATCAGAGTTTTCATGTGTTCCAGATCTCGTGGACGTGTTTCGTAAACGCAGATCTTAAGGTATCCCCACAAAAAAATCACAAAACTTTGAATTCGTTTCAAAACTCTCTGTACACTGTCGTGATCGATTCACATCAAAAATAACGTTCCACGCAAAACGCGCGCTCCTTCTTGTTATAGGATGCCATGAATAATTTGAAGTTGACAAAAATGAATCTCGCGTGTGTACACTAAACGTGATGCACGCAGTTTGCATTGTAGTAATCTTATCTACTGCGCTATTCAAAAAATAAAACCTGGTCACCCTATATTTACATTTAATTTTTTCTTATAGAGTAAATACGGGAAATATTTTCACTCCTTTGTTTATATTTTGATTTATACGACTTTAAAAATTCATTCTTTTGTCTAAGATAACGCCTAAAGATTTAACTTCATTTTTCGAACAATTTATAATGGAATTAATCGACGTAATTCCGCGAGTACTTAAGGACCATCAGCTATATACTCTATCTGCAAATCTTAATGTAACCTTTGGTTTGTTCAAGGCGCCTTGGTTATCATGAGATGTCTGTATCATTTTTAGATTTGACGGCTTCGCACAACCGCAAAGCTGCACTCCGTCTATTCAGATTAGTCTTAAAATAACTGGGTATATTAACATTTCGTTAATAGCACACTGTTCCTCCCTATGAGCCGATACATTTTCTTGACGCGGATATCTAATTCTCTCTTTTTTAAACTTTGATCCTTTCACGTTAGGCGGCTGTCTAAATACAGACCTAAGTACTTGACAGTTGTCTGTACAGGGAGGTCTATGCTATTAATCTTAACAGGTAGAGGTGCTACTTTTCTGTTTATGAAATTATATTTACCGTTTTATTTTCGTTGATTCTGATATTCCGTTTGTTATACCATACTTCTGATTTGTCAAGATCATTTTGTAAATTTTTTGTTGCTATTTTGGTATCTGTGTGTGATGATAGAAGTGCCGTGTCGTCAGAGCTACCTGTACATCATTAGTGGAGGGAAAGTCGGCTGCATAAAACAAGTACAGTGTGGGGCCTAACACCGAACGTTCAGGCACGTCGGCTTTCCGGATTTTCATGTTCATATCGTACTTCGAAGTGTCTGTCTTTATGTATGACTTTAATAGCGAATAAATTCCAGCTAGGAATAAGTATTTTAATTTGTATTCATGACACATTTTGTCAAAAGCTTGTTGCATATCGCGAAATGCTGTAGCACATACGTTTTTTGTCTTTAAACTAACAACCCTTTGCAGCTGGTCGACAGTAAAATAGTAAGGTAAGAAACCAAACCGATGCAAAGGTATTATACTATTAATCTGTATGTGTAACTGTAATCTTTTTAATATTTTCCACTACGATAAAACAGGCAACAGGGAGACCGGAGATTAAGATGTTACAGAATGCGGATCGTTACTAGGTTTTAGAATCGTGACGATCTTTGCAAACTTCCTTTGTAAAATAACGCAAGCGGAATATTGCATTACACATAAAAGTCAAGAGCATTATTTCCGTGGAAGTTCCTTCAGTAATTCTGTATTTATTAAATCATAACCCGCGCTTTTCTTATTTTTTAGTGTTTTAAGTATACGATATACCTCTTGAGGTTGTGCTAACTTGATGAGGGTAAATAATTCATCAGGACTATTTAGAGGGTGGTCGTACACTTCATTGTCTGTGTCCGAGGTTTAACACAGTTGATAAATAATCAGCAAAAAAAGATTCGCCTTCTGTTTTTTTTACCGGAGGAATGTTGGTTTAATAAAATTTTCGTTACACTTCTACAGTGAATAATCATCAGACGCTAGCGGTGAGAGTCTAATTAAATAGTGGTTGAATATTTTGTTTTTAATTTCTTTGAATAAATTTTTTAGTTCTTTATTTTTATTATTGAACGATGATTTTTTATCTAAACCACTTCCGTATAAGTTTTCTTTTTTCCAAGACAATTATGAGATAATTATTTACATATAAGAACAGGAATATTAAGGGTAGAAACAGTTTGTATTTCTCTAGTTGAATATCTTGCGGCATTCTCAATATCAATTTGGGTTTTTAGTGGAATTTTCAAATTTAATTTTACATCTAGATCTTCCCTAAATCATCCCCAGACATTTTTATTATTATTATAGAAGTGGATTTTGTTTTTTTATTGAAAGTTTTCTGCGTTTGTCTGTAATAATGTAAAATTTTCTATTTAGCTTTTGAACTTTTCTTTATTTTAAGGTACGTTCATATTTATTTTTCCATTTACAATTTGATTAAACAGTTCGTAGTTCGTTTTGTCATTGTATATTTTAATAATTTTTCTTTATCTTTAAATGTAGAGTTCAAGATTCAGATCGCAGTAGTGTGATCTGATGTTATATCGTAATTATAGTTTATGTTTAGATACTATTCGTTCGATAATGGAAAAGTCTAAACAATCTGGTAATTTACGAATGTCTGTAGAGGTCAATAGGTTGAGAAATAATATATCATAAGTTTCCTGTAACCGCGTACAAGATTTTGCTTGTCCAAGGGTATTCCGGTCCTTCAGCTGAAGTGCGTTTAGTATTAAAGTTAACGTTCACGATTAATCGGTTTCCAAGTTCGTTAAACTTCGGTTTATTTAAGCATTGTAATACTATGAAAATTTGAATTTTAATCGCGTGACCTGTTCAGCCGGAAAAAGGAAACTTCCCACTTGTCTACTAAGAGGATATACATCAGCGCAGTCAATACCAAATTTATTTCAAAGGGCAATGAATGCGGGGCGAACATAGTACGATAAATATCATCAACCTCACCTACAGTCGTACAACAGGTGCAGACAGGACGCGTTAAATTTAGTACATACATGCACGTTTAGGGTAGTATGCTTGTCAACGATTCTGTAGTATCTAGGGATATTTAGTATACATCTGAGACACCTGTTTTGTTAAAATTGTAATTTGTTAACAAGCTGGACAACAGTACGTCATTACGGGACGTATACGTGTTTTATACGGAATTAATTTATTATTGACATTAAGAAATGATTTTCCGTTAATTAGTGGCTATATGGCAGATATTATTTTTTTAGCTTTCACGGTATTGACATGTTCGGAAAAATTTAGTCTGTTATCTAAGATGAGCCCGAGATAACGAACAGGTTTTGACCAGTTCACTGTGCTGGAATTAATCCTAATTTCAGCGGGTAATGTGGGAAACTTATTAGTAGTGGTAGGAACCTCCACGCGGTGCCCCTGGAAACAGCGAGATAATTATGTGTAAAACAATGCAGAATTCGCTGGCTAATCCTACCAACCACGGAGAAAAGGTCCTTTTCAGGACCAAAACCAAGTTTAACAGTAATGTCAATAAACATTGAAGGACTGACATCAGGAAAGGAGAATATTCTGTCTGAACTATTTAAGAAAACTAAATGCGATGTGCTCTGCATACAAGAAACACATTGGGAAACAAAATATAGGAAACCAAATGTATCCGGGATGAAACTGGCGATGAAAAGACCACACAAAAAATATGGAAGTGCTATATTTACTAGGCCAGACTTGGAAATTACATCAACTGGACGTACAGAAGAGAATGACATAGAAATAATCACAGTAGACATAGGGAAATGTAGTGTAACATCGGTTTATAAACCTCCAAACATACCCTTCAAGTTCGAGAAACCTGTGAACTATGGAAGTACAAGTACAAGTATTATAATTGGCGATTTCAATAGCCACAACACGATGTGGGGATACTCAAAGAATAATGATGACGGAGAAGCTGTTGAAAACTGGGCAGAAATGAACTGCTTGAGTTTAGTTCACGATCCTAAATTACCTTCATCGTTTAATAGTGGTAGATGGCGGAGAGGATATAATCCGGATAACATTTTTGTGAGTGATAACATAAGGGACACGACCACTAAAGCAGTATTGGATCCCATACCGAAATCACAGCATCGGCCAATTCTATGTGAAGTAAATGCAGCAATAGTGCCGCGAAAAGTACCATTTAGAAGAAGATTTAATTTTAAAAAAGCAAAATGGATGGAATTTGCAAATGATTTGGATAAAAAGGTAGAAACAATAGAACCAACACCAGTCAACTATCATTATTTTGTGGAGGTCTTAAAAATAGTATCTAAAAGGCATATACCAAGAGGATTTCGCACTAATTATATAAAAGGATTATGAAGAATACTATAAAAGATATGAAACAGATCCTTTTTACGAAGCTACCATTGAAATGGGAGGAAATCTCATGGGAATAATAGCACGAGAAAGGAAAAAAGAGTGGATTTCAACTATAAAAAATCTGGATATGTCGAAAAATAGTTACAAAGCTTGGAAACTGATAAAAAACATGAATAATGAAAAACTACAACCAAAAGAATATATAAATATTACACCAGACCAAATAGCAAATAAATTATTATTGAATGGAAAAATTAAAGGTAGAACAGATAAACCAAAACTGATATTGAAAACAACTGATAATATGAGCCAACTTGATGAACCGCTCAGAATGGATGAACTAGACAGGGCAATTAAGACAATGAAAGATCGGAAAGCACCCGGAGTAACATAATGACGGAACAAATTAAACATATAGGACCTAAAGCTAAAAAATGGCTTCTAGATATGTTTAATAATTGCATTATCATGGACCGAATTCCTAAAGAATGGTTAAAATCGCACGTGGTTGCATCACTTAAACCGGGAAAAACCGCTATAGATGCTGGAAATTTTAGGCCTGTCTCTTTACTTTGCCATAGTTATAAAATATTTGAACGAATAATATTAAATAGAATAAGTGAAAAAATAGACTGAAAACTTATTAAACAGCAGGCCGGATTTAGAGCTGGAAGGTCATGCACAGCGCAAATCTTAAACCTGGTACAGGAAATAGAAAATGGATATGAACACAAAATGGTAACAGGGGCGACGTTCATAGATTTAAGCGCAGCATACGACAAAGTAAATCATAGAATATAAACAAAAAAAATTTACAAAATCATTAGCACATTATTGAGGAATCGGCGATTCTATGTAACGCTGCAAAACAAAAAGAGCAGATGGAGGAAACAGAACAACGGTTTACCACAAGGAAGCGTGCTTGCACCAATGTTGTTTAACATATATACTAATGATCAACCAATTGGAAGTTCAACAAAACACTTCATATATGCTGATGATTTAGCTATTATAACTCAAGAGAAAACGTTTTGCGAGGTAGAAAATAATTTGAATGGAATACTGGAGACTATGGAAAAATACTATGCTAGCAATTACCTCAAACCGAATCCTAATAAAACCCAAGTATCGGCGTTTCATTTGAGAAATAAGGATGCAAAGCGTAAATTAAATGTTAAATGGCAAGGGATATCGCTGGAACAACCGAAAGTACTTAGGCGTTAAGTTGGATCGAGCCTTAACATTTAAAGAACACTGCGAAGATACCAAAAGAAAAATTGGCACAAGGAACGGTTTACTCCGAAAATTGATTTGCTCCACCTGGGGTGCAGATCCAAATGTATTAAGAACATCAGCTTTAGCTCTGTGTTATTCCGCAGGTGAATATGCTAGTGCAGTATGGCGGAATTCAGTACACGTAAAAAGAATTGATGTAGCACTATATGAAACCGATCGTATAGTTACAGGATGTTTGAAGCCGACACCGATCGATAAAGTAGAAATATTATCCGGCATAGCACCACCCGGTATAAGACGGGAAGTGATGGCTGGAAAGGAAAAAACAAAACAAGAACAAGATATAAGACATCCATTGAATGCAAAAGAAGCAGCAATAAGTCGACTCAAGTCAAGAAAGAGTTTTCTTAAAACAGCAAATGCTCTGACACAAACGCCGGAAATCACTAGGTTGGCGCTATGGAAAGGAAGGTTGAAAGAAAACCGATTAAAATTATGGGAACAACCGAACGAACATCTACCTCCCGGTAATAAATTGCCGTGGTCAACATGGAAAACTCTAAATAGAATAAGAACTATGACAGGTAGAACAGCAAAGAACATGAAACGGTGGAAAATTACAGATAATGACAGATGTGATTGTGGCATGGTACAAGATTCGGAGCACCTATTAACTTGCTCATTGCTGCCGGTGCGATGCGGGATGGAAGATATGACAAGAATAGACGGAATCTCGGACGACGCAGTTCAAATAGTGAAATATTGGAAAAAAAAAGGAATATATAAATGACCGACACGATAAGAAGAAGATTGCTTTAGGTATATAAGAATAGCAATCTGAACATCCGGCAGATTAAGGAAATCGGATAAGTAGATTTTTTCGGTTTTATTTTTATTTCTCTCAAAATTATGTTGAAATATACGTTTTTGTTGTTGGTGTTGTTTTTGTATAGTAAAATTTAGAACAATTATAAGGCGCTGCTCGAAAATTTTCGGTGCGTGCTTAAGAACGCGTGTATTTCGTTCAATGTATGTATTAGAGTTAATTTAAAATAACCCTCTGTGTACAACTTGTAATTTCGCAAGGATTTGAAGTATAACATAATAAACCCCTTGTTTTATTAACTTCATTATTTTATCAAACGTGAAATTTCTAAGGTTACATAGTTGTTCATCTCATTGTATATGAATATATATATATATATATATATATATGTCCGTATGCGTGTTAGCCGGGTTGCTACAACGACAATTGAGACTTGAAACTTAAATAATTTGGTTTACCATCTTCCTTGTTGTTGTTTATTCGCGTTACTCTTTGTAAAATGATCAGCCTTTCTTTTGTCTGCTATTTTCAATCGTCGCAAATCTCGCACGTGACTGCGCCTATACATAGTAGCGCGTTGGCTGAAGAAAGAAAAGTTATTTTCCATATTATGATTATTATGATTATCATCGTCTCGGTTAATGGGAAACCAAATTATATTTCTAGCTTTACTTCGCTTTCTACGTACTCGGATCTAATTTTCGAAAGTAGAGAATACTCTTTAAGAATACAAAGTACCTTCATATCTGGCTACATTGTTTCCGAAATAATGGAGGATGGCTTAATTTCGCGATGTTCTCCGTTCTGTGCTAATAACACAACTCGTTCGCACACGCGCACGCATAAACACGCTGGAACGAGTAATTATTATATATATATATCGCATAAATAATTAAATAAATTTTTGAAATACGAATTATGTAAATTTCATACGCGACTACTAAAATTTTTAAAGCGCCGGAGCGCGTAATGTAATTTAAACGAAGTGTAATTTTTTTTAATTCTATTTACGCGCGTTTATTTTATTTTTCAACTACTTTCAAAAAAAACATTTTGGTCTAATTGTTCTGCATTTTTAATTCATCGGAATACCGATTTTTGTCGTGTGTGTGTGTGTGTCTTTATATCTAGAACTTATTTTAATTCTTGCGTACACGTGTATATATAATAAATATATAACTAGAAGTTACCGTTATTTTTAATACAATATCGTTGTTTCCGTTTTTTACTGCGTGGAAGCTAAAAATCCGAGAACGGAATTTCGTGTTCATTCGATGTTTTTTCTCTGATAAGTTTAATTACTATTTTTCGAACACCGTCGCTGACAGGATTTGGTTCATCGCGACTGGTGAGCACGTGCTTCGCGGCGCGATAGGCTGCTTCTTCGTATGAATTACCTTTATATCCTGGTATCCGATTCGATTTTACAGTACAAGATGATTATTGCAGATATTGAACTGACGGGTATTATTAGCATTGAGCTCTTGAGAAAAATTTCAAAGAGTCTGTACAAATTAAACAGTTTTATTCCGATTGTTATTCGGTTGTAAATAATTCTGCAGAGATAACAGAATAAAGATGTATACCGGGATCTATTCGTTCACGAAAGAATTTGATTCTAGTTGTATTTTTTGACAGAAATAATTAACCACTATGCTAAGCGACGGTATAAATATAGAAATTAATGTATAAAGACTCGATTAATTAAACTTTTAAGAAGAACAGAAAATGATTTCTTTATAACCGGAACTAATTTCGTACAACAAACCAGCGGTAAGATTTTCTTAAGGTTTTCCCAGTTCTCCTTCGAACGACACTGGCTTTAAGTTCGGTCGTCGAAACTTTTAAATTGTCTCGTCGTTACCGACTTTGGATATCTTCGACATGTCGGATGCTTGAACGAATGAGTTGGACAGGAGTAAGATACTTCAACGGCTTTGTTTTGCGCTTTATTCGCATGAATATTCATATCATCGTTATAGATATAAGTAGATTCTGTTCCGTTCGACAAAAGAAAGGAACTATTTTATACACAACCGTCTCTTATTGTTTACGCTTAATTCTCCCGACTAGTATTAACTAGTACGCGCGAATTTATTACCTACCGTGTATATGTGTGTGTGTGTTCAGTTGAAAGGTTTTCTTCTATGTTACTTTGTATTGTTGGTAACTTAAATGAGAAAATACGAGCGGAGTAAAAGTCAACGCCAGATATTTTATTTTTTTCCTCGATTTCGCGACAGGGAAGAGCTGCTCCGAATGTTCTCGTCTTAAAAACTCCCCGGCGATTTAGCGGCAAACGGGTGGTCGAGCTCTCCTTATTGTAGTTAATATACAATATGCTAATTCGATTGGACCGGTGGACGTTTTGCTTTTAAACCGCCTGTACGTCTTCGCCAGTAATAGAGACTACCTCTCTCAATTTTAAGGCCGACGAAGCGACAATGCCCACTTAAAGTTTAACGATCGTTCCGATTATTAATAAATGTCGATATAAAATTCCTTTTCACGATTTTTCCTTCGTTACAATATATTGAAGCTTTCGGTTTTAGAGGCAATTTCTCTCAATTTTTTTTATAAATAAAGTTTCTTTTTTATTAATACTATTAAAAAAAAAAAAACTTAGAACGTGGAAAGTATAAATCGCGAATTATATTTAAAATCTATAACGAAATGTTTGGGCCACCTACAAATTATACGATAATTAAGTAATAATAATAAAGTTAATAAACGAAGTATATATATATATATATATATATATATATATATATATATATATATATATATATTTATTCCAATAAATGCTACAGTATTGCTATACAGCCATTGTGCCCTGTTCCGAAGTTCTAGATATTTACTTGTATTCAAGCGTATTCATTAAAGATGTTCTTCTTAGTCTTCCTCTTGACCTTTTACCCGTATCTTTATCTCTCTTGTACTTTTTATAAAGTCCTTATTTTACATTTTCCTAACAATTTTATTTTTCGCTTTTTTATATGATTTATTAAACTACACTTTACACGTATTCCTTTTAGGATTTCTCTGTTTGTTTTCGTACACGTGTTTTAACTTTATAATTTCGAAAAAGAAAAAAAAATGATAAATAAGCGATAATTGTTAATACTGCTAACAAAAGGAAATTAAATGACCTTTGAACATAACGGCACGTTGTACGATTGTTGCGCTTCTTCGTTTACGTGGATCACGTGCAGGTACAACGCCATCCATATGCTTTAACTTATGTAAATTATGATCGCGCTGAAATAGGACTTATAATTTGATTCCGCGTTTTCCGCCTGATGATACACAGTTGGATGTCACGTTCTAAGGAGTGCGAACCGAAGCTGCAGATCGGCATAATTATCGTTTAATAAATATATAACAACGTGAGATACTTTTAAAAACTAAAATGCCCGTCGACCGATCTGCTATGATTAGATATGGCCAACAACAAGATCCAACCAAACGCAATTAAGGTTTTCGATGACTTAGAGACCGCACTATGAACACATATTTAGCGTTCAATATAGGGTGACGCAGAGAAGGACGGTTTTATTGTGTCTTTTAAATAATAACTTCAATACTGCTCGATCAACATTTTCGAATGAAATTTTATTTCAAAATATGAAAACGGGATATTTGCTTACAATTATTTATGGGGAACATAATATCGTACAAATATGTATGAAGGTCTGAAATTGTACAGCTAGATTGACGACTTACTTTTAGTGTACAATTTATATATATATATATATATATATATATATATATATATATATATATATATGTGTGTGTGTTCTAAATTAAATCTTTCGACTCGCATAAATAGATGTAATGAAGTAATTAATAAACTTAAAACAATACTCTTTAAACCTTAAGTTTGAAATTAGCAAGTCTCAAATTATGATTGTAACTGGTCGTGATCGATATCTTGTACAAATTTTATATAATAATATTAAGCTTAATAATCATGTTTTCAGATACACTGACCGCGTTAAATATTTAGGTTTTATTATGGATAATGAACTGAAACATAATAAGCGTATTCGATGAACGTAAATAATAAGGTCGATAAATATTATTATATTTTTAAATCACTCGGTGGTAAATGATGGGCGCTAAAGTTAATACTATACAAAGACTCGGTACAGAGTTTATACTCGTATTGCGCTAGTATCTACTATAACCGCTTAACCAAACAGCTAATTCGTAAAGTAGATTAGAATTGTTTAAAATTTTTGATTGATTATACTCATATATATATAACCGCTCGAAATATCGCTATTCAAACTATCGCACGAGTATTCACCTATTGATCTTCAAAAAAACGATCACTTATTTTCGAAATTAAAACAGAACATAACGGAATTATAAACAAAGAATAAACAACTTGATTTGCGGATTTTTGATGAATTAAAAATTTGTATTAATACTTTTCGCTTCTATTGCATTATCGGTAACTCTCTTGCTGACTCTACTGCCATTTAGTTTTTTTAATTCCTTACACTCTTCGTATTTACTTACTATTATCGAAACTGTATTTATTCAGTTGTTTATCACGCCTACGAATCCATCTGTAGCCCGATATAACATATTCGTCTTTAGTTTATTATAAACTCTTAAAGATATTGTAACCGATATGTAAACTACGTCTCGGTAGTAATCGGCTTTGTTCTTCCTTATCAATTTTACTCTGATCCATCCGATGTCGATCGTGTCTTTGGAACGAGTGTCTTCATATCCGTTTCTTATATACTATCGTGTACGTTAATTCGGAACATATACGTCGCCTTAATAATTATAATATCTAAGTGTAGACTTGAGATTGTATTCGTTCAATACCCTACAATGTTACATGCACTTTTACAACGCATATTGCTTCTGCATGACCTACTTACTAGATCTCACGTTTCCATAGTTTTCATTTGGATTCCCATCGGTTTTCCTTGAAACGAGGCTATTGACCGACCTGCCAGAGAGGCTTCAACACTATTTCCGCTCGCTTCTCTCTCTCTCTCTCTCTCTCTCACACACACAAAGTAAAAGTTTTCTTGTAATCTCTCATAACCAAATCCTGGAATCGTGTGTGGAAGTCTTAATCAACAAAACCACCTCCTTTCTATCAAATCTAATCCACGTTGTTATTTCCCTTCCGAACAAGAAACTTCCCAAAACTTCGAGTATCCCACTTAAATCTTCCTCCTCCCATTCGTATGTTCTTCAGAGATCCTTCTCTCTGTCCCTTTTGCCAAATGCTTATACACACCAACATCTTTTCATGTTTTCACAACACTTACACAGCCTTCCCTACCTCAATTCTTATCTGAATCCACCGACCATATCCATAATGTTTGCCTGCTCCTGGATTCGATTAACCTCTTAAATCAGATCGGGGACCGCAGTAAGTCCACGAGTGTACGCTCCTATTAACTAATAATAATAATAAAGAAACAAAAAATTTGATAACGCGCGACCGAAAGTGTTAATACCCGTCCCCGTTGCGGACACCTGTTTTCATTTATTACAAGGGTGTAATGTCAATGGGACAGTGTTAGATTTTAGTATGGAAGATTTAGTAGGAGGTAAATTTAATGAGTTCAATAATTTAGCTATAGAAGAAATAAACAGCGGAAAAAAATATAATTTGTTATATTAGTAATAGCACCTGTTTAGAACTTTAATGAACACATTAAATTTAAGATACAATTATGATATATTGGGAAGTAACTTGTCAAATTTGGATTAAAATTTTCGATTACAATAAATAAATTTTCAATATTATTGTATTATTGTTATCATCAATGTAAGTGGAGTTTGAAGTGGCATAAAACTTAATTGGATTATCGCTTTAAATTCCATATTATAAAATGTAATTTTTTAAATAAATATATTCTTTTCTAAAAAAAAATAAAATAAAAATACCTTTTCGTCTGTTACATCCATGACGGGAGATAAAGAAAATCCGCACAAGCTAATATGTTCGAACGGTTAACAATTTTACGATCAGTATTATACAAAATATGTTCCAGATAAAATTGGAAAAATTTAAACAAAAATCGACTACTCGAGTGAAGGATTCCGTTTAATATTGCTTCCGATGTGGTTCATTAATTTGTTGATATATCGCGAGAGTGTGATACACGAGTAAATTACTACACGGGTACAACTTATTATAAAATGGAAGATTAAGCATTTGCCAGATTAAATTTTCTATAGAAGAGATGTATTAAAAAAAAAAAAAATTAAATAAAGCGACTTACAATGAAAGAAAATAAACAAATGACGTCTATATAAACATAGCCCGGTTTGTTCGAGAATTTATCGAAATGTAAAAAGACATAGATTGATAAAAGCCGATGAATAGAAACGAGGTTCAATTTTATTTGTCGATAATAAGAAGTTTCGAATATATAAAATTGAAATCTGTTCTCTTCAAATTTCGAATCGATATTAAACGATTATTTAGTTTTATTTTTATTTTCTATCCTTTTTTTCCCTCTCGTTTTAATTCATCATTACGTGCTGTCTCCGTATCGGAGGTAGGCGACTACTCACCTATGCGTATTTTGTTATACAGTATAAGTAGCGTACAAGACAATCATAATATGGAGTTAGCGTGAATAGACACACACACGGAAAAATTGATTGCAATCGCTTTGTCATCACGACACAATAATGCAATCCCGCGTGTGTTTTTATATGTTACTAGCGCGTACGTGGTGCTGTTCGTGGTGGTTTGCCATTACCTATCGCGCGATTATAATATTAAGATTATTAATATTTTTCATTTCTGATGATACGTGTTCGAACTCGGTACCTTCCATATAGAAGTCCGTGCTCTATAGGCTATCTAGACGATTTTCGCTTTAATTAATCGGGGGCATTATTATTATTATTAAGTTACGCGAAAACAAAAATTACTGAAATATACCAGTTTTATATTTGATTTCTTCATATTTTTAATCCTTTCAGTCGACATATCCCCACCCTATATGGTAAGTGATAAATTTTCGATGCTAACAAAATCGTTTATTTTCACAAAGTGTCACGATTTTAACGAATTTATTTAAATGCGTTAAGAATTATAATAAACGCCGTCTAATAAATAATAAAATTTATGACCCTGCGTCGAAATATCTAAAAAGCGTTTTGTAAACGAATAATAAAAATGGAAGTTACGAATAAAATGTCGAAGGTCTGTCGATAATTTCTCTGTGTATTTGGCTAAAAATTTCGATAATAATAATTAACCGTAGTCATATTTATTAGCGTGTACTTAGGATTAGTCGCTTTATTTAAATGCGTTAAGAATTATAATAAACGCCGTCTAATAAGTAGTATTGTATAATAAAATTTATAACCCCCGCCTCGAAATATCTAAAAAGTGTTTTGTAAACGAATAATAAAAATGGAAGTTACGTATAAAATGTCGAAGGTCTGTCGATAATTTCTCTGTGGCTAAAAATTTCGATAATAATAATTAACCGTAGTCATATTTATTAGCGTGTACTTACGATTCGTCGCTATCGAAAACGCGTACAAAGTTGTCCGAGTACTTAACCCAATCCAGTGTACTGGCACTGTTTATCGTATAATGATTCGTCCCATTTTCAATGGAACTTATAGGAAGTTACAGCTAGTGTTGTAATGTCAGTGTACATTAAATGCCGTCGGGGGATACGCTGAAATTCTTGAAAAATGCAATTAGATCCGATAAACACGTGCGTGTGCTGTGTACACATATCGAAAAGTCGTAAAATACGTAATGATAAATTAATTCGAATCCTATTATGGATACGGTCAGTCTAATAATAAGCATCGTCCACTAGAATATTGGTTATATATTTATATAAATATATAAAAATATTTTCATAACGTTTTATTTATAATTTGAAGAGTGCGGAATGTAGTAATTTTATTAAAATAAATAACGAAAAAAAAACATTCGCTGTCAGATTATTTTATTAATACTGCCCTTTATTCTGATCATTTTTTTTTGTGAATTTTAATCTTAAATTGATATTTTTTCATTTTATACTTTTTATTTCTTATTTTTTTTTTTTTTAATATTCACTCGATATTGGCCTAACAGACGAAAAGCTTTGTGATTTTTCATAAAGAAGAATTTTTTGTTTGTTTGTTTTATTTATCAGCTCTAGTAATTTAATTTATTATTATTGCGAATATAACGCTATTAGTTTTTTATTTCCTTTTATCCTTGTTTTGTTGACATTTTTTTTTTTTTTCTTGAATATTACTTTTAGCTCTGAGAATAACGTTATAATATTATCATTTTTATTCGTTGTATTTAAATTATTATTTCATGCGGTTAATGACAGTAATCATATATATGTATATACATCAGTTTGTGTTGTGAATTAGCTGACGTCAGTTCATTGTTCACGAGTTCATGTTCTTACAGCATTGATCTCTGCTCTTTGAGCGTGGGTGAGCATTTGAGTGCTAACCCCGCCTAAAGCTGCCAGTTGAAAATTTAAACCTTTTTTGAATTTTTCTCTCCTTGTGTTTTTTGTTTTTGTTAAATGATTTACTCTGCTCAACTTAACACACAAACACACACACACACTCACTATTAATGGTCAAACAGATTATGTTATGCTTCCATTTGTTTTATTTTATCTTAAGTTATACCTTGTGTGGAACTACTACCTACAACTAATTTACATTTTCTTTAATATTTTGGTATTTTTCTTTTGATTCAGCTGCATTATATATATATATATATATATATATATATATATATATACAGTTATTTAATAAGAACACTTGTTTCCTGTACTTTCTTCTTCACAATTTTTTTGTATAATAAATTAGCCCCACTGACTAACATCAGGATTGGGAACCCCAAAAATCATATATATATAATAATAAAATGGAGGAATCCTCAAACATTTAGAACGGTTTTACATAGGATGTAACTTTGCGAATTTGAAATTACATAAACTCCGGACAATACAAGAAAAGTTTGTGATGAACAATATTATATATATATTATGTCTGTGTATTGTGTGTGTGTGTATATATAGGAAGAATTAATTTAATAGGTTAAAAATCTAGGTACGTAGAGGAATTTAACCATCGCGTCAACTTTTATTAGTTGTAAAGTCATAGATTTATATCCGGTAAAGAGCGAAGCCTAAAAAATATCTTGTTCTGCAAACAGACGATGATAAAATTAATTAACGTTAAGAATAAAAACCTGACTTTCTTTAAATTGTGGAAAACCAAACGCAGCATGCACTAGCTGTCTGACTTCGAGACAAAGCGACTTATAGATTCTCTTGCTTGCTCGTATGAGAGTTAAGGCAGTGATTTTGCAGATCATTTAATGTTCTGTTGCGTGTTCTCGTTGTCGCCTGTGTGTCAGCTGTTTCGTTGATGTTTTTCATCCACAGGTTGTTGGGCAATTGATGTCGCATCTTTTTTTGTCCTTTCTTTTTCGTTTCTTTTATATTGTGAACACGGTTTTTTGTGGTTTTTGACTGCTGTGTCAACTCGATTCCGTTGTGTCAACGTACGTGGACAAGTTAGCAGAATGCACTAAAACTAGTTTCATTCGTGTGTCTCTGTTCAGCAGCGAGATTTCTTCAAAGCTAAATAACTCGTTTTCTCCCCCTGTTCGAAGTAAGGATGTCTCTCCGCCAATCCTTTTAGTAAGATTTTTTTCTCTGGTTTTCTGGTTAGTAATAAAATTGTGATATATTTTTTTAAACGTTACATCATTAGTCACCGCATACTTCCGCACCATCACATTACTGTACCCTCTCAAATCTGTTCTCATATGTGAACTCCGGGACTATAGTCGTGCAAAAAGAAAGTTACTACTTTCTGAACTAGATTTTGTAAGATCCGCAGTCTGTATAATATATTACGCTGTGTTCCGGTTTTATTTAGATGCTTATATTCGAATAAATTATTTGATTTTTAAATAGTTTGTGAATATTTTATTTTTCTTTAAAAACATTTAATTATATTGTAGTGTAAAACGTAGAATTTAGTGCACACGTTATTATTTATTGGTAACATTTTTGTCACATAAATTTTAAACTTCGGAGAAATTAATGACGAAGATATAATGAAAATGCTTGGAAATCCATCATCTGATATTGAAATATCAGATAGCGATGTTGCGATGCAACTCGAAAACCTGCTGATGACGATATCTCTATGATGGAGAAGAATCCGAGGAAGACGAGCTTAGCGACTTACATCAGTGCAGCATATTCCAGTAGTTCCTGCCTCTTCATCACATTCATCTCCTCATTTATTACCCTCATCAAACTGTTGCTATGAATATGAAATCTTTGCAGACAAAGTGGAAAAAGTGCGAATAAGAAATGTATGCGGCAACGAGAAATAATTGAAAAATCACACACAAACCCAAAAATAAGAAAATATTGGCCACCAGGTAAAGTATTTGCAGTTATTTATGAATGATAAATGTATGCCAATCTCTCTGCGATGACAAGAACTAATCACTGTTCGAGCTGAGTCGTCAAATTCAGAAGAATAACGGCATCCTGGCATGTCTACCGTTATACCCAGTATAGCTTTTTAAAAAAAAAAAGAGCTGTGTATATACCCGAAGTAGTGGTGAGCAAAACAGCAAATAGATTGTAATGAAAAATCGAGAACCATTAAATATAATATATTCTTGTGTTGCACAGCACGGAGGGTTCGGGCAAAGTAAACTGATATTTTGCAACATTACTTTCACGTTTATTTTTATTTTTAAAAATGTAGATTTCATTTTCAAGTTCTTTTTTTGTATGTAATTCTGTAATTTTATTTCATTCGCGGTGGATATTGTGTTATTAAAAAATTAATTCACTTTAACTTTCTTCACCTGTAGGATGTTTAATGAATTTTGCTGAACATATCTAGAAAATAGAATCTATATTGTAAATAGGAAGGTGTTACATTGTCGAATACTCTCGTCAGTCAATCCTGACGTTCGCGTACGATGACATTTCATTTTCGTACTTGTAGAATAACAAGTATATATATATATATATATATATATATATATATATATATATATATATATATATAGTGCGAAAATTTATTACTAAAACGTTAAATTTGATAAAAAATTAATTTTCATACAAATTTAAAAACAAAAATTTTTCAGGATTGCCTCTGCTCGTTTAGAAGCATTTAAGCAGTATAACATAATTCGTTGCGTCGGAATCGAATTTAACCATTTTTGGAATACACTTTTTTTTCGGCCTATTCGCATCTTCTTTTGCCGATTTCAATATCTGAATCGAGCTTGTCCGTTATATAACTTCTTCCCATTTCAATTTCTGATTCGAGTTGGTCCTTAATATAAAATCCCGACAAACATTTTTTCGAATTGTTTGACTGTTTTTCTGTTTTCCCCGTTAATAAATCTGGATGTAGTGTATCTCATTTATTTCTTAACTTTTACATTATTTCCAGCTGTTAGGAAAAAATCATCGCCCCGATATATCTTGGTAACGGATATCATCCGGGCCCTCGGATAACCCTAAAGCGTTCTCGGAGATATTGTCTCTCTACACATATAGATGAAATAGCTACGGTACATATCCTTGTTTCTGATACCTCTATTTTTTTCGGTCGCTTTCTGAAGTTTCTACTTAAATTTCAATTATAATTTTCATATATTCTCATATCGTATTGTTTAATTTTTTTCATTTTTGATAACATTGTTAATTCAAAAATATCATTCTCTGGAACCATTTACATAATATTTAAAAAAAAAAAAATTCATCTTCCACTTTAATTATACCTAAGGGTGTTTATTACTTTTTTTCATAGTTTTAATATATCGTTTCGGGGATTAATTTTTAAACCAGTGAAAACGTCACAATCCTGTAGCATTAATAATCTAGCTTTGGTAGACGATTTATATACATACATACATATATATATATATATATATATATATATATATATATATATCTCGGACGGACGTACCTAGACGTGCAATATACGAAAAGCAAAGGATAGGTAAAGAAGTGTCGGGTGGTGTTTGGACAGTTGAAGGGGGGTTGAGAAGGTGGGATTTCGGAGAATACATTTCGTTAACGGGAACTTTCTATTTTCCAGTATTCTCTACTGTACGTTCGGTGAATTTTCTACAGCGTGTTACGTTTTTCCATAATTCGAATAATTCGCGAACAAAATGTCGAACCGAATCTCGTTGTTTATTTCGTGTTTTATTTTTTTTTTTTTAAATAAACAATAATGATTTTTTTTAAATATTAATAATTATTAATAATAGTGTTATTAATGTTATTTTTTAAATGAGCCAACATTGAATATCGGTCATTATCGAAATATCGCTTCGATGCGAATGGAAAAATAAAACATCCGAGAAGAAATATCGCGTTTTTTTTTTCATTTCAATTTTTTTTTTTTTTTTAATAGTTTTCTTAAGTTTTCATCGGTTATTTTAAATCGGCCAGAAGTTTATCTCCCCCTCTCTCTAACATCATTTGCCCGATAATATAGGAACTTATATACGATACTAATTATTAATTAAATCCCGTTTAATTGTTATACAATTTTCATTCGAAATATTTACCAAATAAAAATTACATTTCAAATAATAATCAAATAAAATTTATTTCAGAAGTGTTTACAATATTAACAATTTAATTATGATATAATAATAATATTGGAAACATATAATTACAACATTAAAATTGTAATAAGAACAGAGCTAATAGATAAATACAAGAAATACCGGTTATTCGCATAAATGCATAGCAATAGTAATAGTAATAATAATAATGGCATATCTGGGGTAAGTCTTTCTTGGTTTATTTTCCAGTTTCGTTATTTTGAATTTTGCCTTATTGTTCTTTTTTCAAATTGCTCCTTCCTTACGTAGCGAGGATAGACCATGTTGGATGACGATGTTGATCATTAGTAATGCACGTAAAGAATAACTATTGAGAATGATCGAAATTGACGGCCATGTGTCTACCTGGTCAATATGCGTTCCGATGTGGTATTTACCTTATATGTATATATTGATATTGATATATATATATATATATATATATATATAAATTTTTCGTTGGTTTATGATTAATTAATTTTTGCAATTGAACTCGTATTTACTAGTAAAATGTTGCATCAGCATTACAACGACGTTATTTTATATTTATCCTTTTTCGGTTAATTCAAAAATAGGTCTGTATCGTTTTTATTTTGCGCTAAAATTGATTGTGCAAAATTGTACCGATTCAAATTTTTCCAGTAATCTCTAAATACGGACGATTGTCCATTTAATGTGTTTGAATATGATATATGTATATAATGTTTGTGTTGGATGAGTAATAATTCTTATTACACTTTAATTTCAGATAATTTTTGATATAGGATATTGGTTTATTGTCTCTGAAGTATGTTTTTATCTCGAATAGTGTATCTGCTTAAAATTTTTGTTTGTAGTAATATTAAAACAATTATAAACCAAGCCATGAATAGTGCTCTCCTTATAAATGGAGTTAATCGCATATTTTATAGATTTTTACTTGATCTCAAATATTTGGAACTCGTACATATGCTTTATAATATTGACGTATCACTGTAATTGAACATATTCTTCAGAATATATATATATATATATATATATATTTTCTATGTTTATGTTTATATTATCTAGCATGTTACACCCAACTTGTCGGTAAGTACTTGTAAATTTTATTCCATTAAACTTTTAAAGTCTGACAGTTGCATTACGTCGACGATAACTCCTCTTATTCGATCAAATTTTGTAAACTTAATGTGTACTCATATGTAATCGCGTTTCTCATATTAATATTTGGACAAATAGCGGTTGATAGAAAGAGATGGAAAATCATATATATATATATATATATATATATATATATATATATATATATATATATATATATATATATATATAGTATAAAATTAAATAGAATCAGTTTTTTAATACGGACATATTTTAGATTATTTTGATTATGATTAATGTTATATAATTTAACGAATAATTATCGTAGTGATAAATATGTCGGATTTTAAAATTGTTTCACTAGTGTAAACAACTTTCATTAGTGAATTTTTCTGTTTAATTTTTAATTCCTTATATTTCGTTAAATAAACAATTTGTTTCTACAGAGCGTCGCAAATGAATTATCGAAATTTAGTTTTATGAATTTTTCTATTTAATTGTTATTTCACTAGTCGTTATAACCAGTTTATAGTGTAGTATTCGCAAAGTCTTTTTATAAATTGAAGAGCTGTGAAAATTTTGTCGAGGGAGAATTTTCGTCAGTAGAACGTTCCAATAAAAACCCGTTTTTCCATATTTTTTGTGTTCAATTATCTTAGTTTTAGCTAATATATCAACATTCTTTAGTTTTCGATCGACTTGAACGAATGAACGAATCAATCAGTCAGTTAACACGTATATATAGGTTTTTACGAGAGATTTTTGTGTGTACGTTCCAACTTATATCGCGTAAACCGCGTATACGTATCGACTACATTAAAAGATCAAGTAAAACTATTAATCCTTTCAGTCATTCGTTATCAATTTTTTGCACAATATATATATATATATATATATATATATATATATATATATATATATATATATATATATATATATATATATATATATATAATATATATGTATATATGAAATAGTAAAATAGAAAAATAAAGTGACTCGAGGTGATGAATATATAAAAGTATAATTGTACTGTATTGTATCCATTAACGTGCCGCCTATTGCAACATTGGCTAGAAGCTCGAGTAAGTGGAGTTTAGACATCGTGTAGGATGTTGTATAATTTTAGGAACCGAAATAGGAATTTTTGTTTGTTGACTTCGAGGCTTTCGGAAAGAAAGCTGTAGAGATGTATCTGAGACCGAAATGAGGTTGAATTTCTTGCAATCTACCAGAAGATGGTTAATGGATAAGGGAACAGAGCATATATTACAGGGGGTACGCAAATTTAGTAGTAGATAAGAAAGGAGAAATTTTCGTATACGCGTGAACGGTATAATGTAACTCTTCTTCTTGCGCCGGCTAGATCTTGATGAAGTAGTCCAAACTCCAGTGTTTGACAGTATTGAACCCAATTGATTGGTAGTAGCAACTTCCTTATTCTCGATTATTTCTTCTTTAGCAAGGATGTTATTCGTTTTGAGAAGTCCGATGAGAGAACTGGTATGTTTGGCACCAGGGGTTACCTGGTCGCATCTTTTGTTACAACATCCACTAGTTCGTTTCTCCTGATACCTTAGTGTCCGACTATAAACGTTTCTTATACGAATAGATCGTCTTCATAGGAATATTTCTAGAATTTGAACATTTAATATGGACCTAATCTGTTTTAATACGTTTCCGTACCGTATAGCGGACGTTTTGACTGGAAGTGTTAATAGGGAAAGCTGCACAAAAGTTACCGTATTCTTTTGTTTTAATTTCCCAAATACGAAATATAATTTACACGGGGTTAGTTAATATTTTCTTTAAAGAAAGACTTTTTTTTTTTTTTTTTTTAAAGAAAAAAATTGTCCAGTTTCCAAAGTATAAATTTTGTATCGTGACGAATATCATCGATATAATAAATAGATTAATATATTGAAAAACGTGCGTGTCGTTCGAACATTGTTTAATTTAGATTATTTTATACGTAAATAATCGTTCGGAAATTAGCCTACGAAGAAGTTTTTCGATGATCATTTAGTTTATATATATAGCCAGTTTAATCAAGTTTTAAAAGCATGTTAACATCCATATTAGCATCCTATTATATAAACGGATATGAGCGTATACATTCTAGAGACGATAATATAGATTTATTACTATTTGTATAACACTTACGGGCCGAGTTCACGTTATTGATAATTCCTTTACATTTTTTTATTTTTCTTTTAAGAATAATCTTTCTTGATCGCACTTGTCATATTGCGATATACTAATTCTATTGGCTATTTCTAAACCACAATAATCGCAAGCCGAGTTATAATTTGCGTACCGCCTTTATGTAGTGTCTCTATATTATTGTCTGTATACCGTTATATCGACCGTCTGTTTTATTATGCTGTATATATTTGTTACCGTCGTTAATATCGTCGATTCTTAATAAATCTTCCCAGTTTACTGTTTTACGTTATTCTGTTCGCGTATAATCAATCGTCTCGTTAACGTGTCCTGGAATCCGCTTAAAAATTACTAGGTTACTAATATTTTTCTGGATTAATGGTTCATACTTTACTTACTACCGAGAAAGAGATTCTCTATCTTAAAATATTTTGGTTTCTACTCCAATTTTTTTTTTTTTTTTTTTTTTTTTTTTGTAGTTTAACCCCATCATTATTGCGTATAGTTTTGCCGTATATGAATATCCGACGTATTCCAACTTGTGAACTATCCATATTAATCTTTATTCGTATAATAAAAAGCTGCCTGTACACCGTCTTACTGACATATTTATAGAACCATCTGTATATACTATACTTTGATAATTTAATTTTACAGGCACAATGGAAGCATCCCTCGGACTATGGAAGTGAACAATAAAATCCTTCAACTACTTCTATTGTTGCTTTTTAGATTTTTAAACTGCTTTATCTTATTCTATAACTCCTTAGTGTCTATGAGGTGAGGTGTCGAATAGCGCCAGCAAAAGCAGCATTTAACAAGAAAATAAATTTATTAACATCGAAAAAACTAAAATTAGCCGTAGCAAAAAATTTTGTAAAAACATTTGTGTGGTCGGTTTGTCTCTACGGCGCACTGAAACTTGGAGACATCGCAAAGCTGGAGGATTTTGAAACGTGATGTTGACGAAAAGTGCTTAAAATAAACTGGACGGATAAGATTACAAATGAAGAGGTTTATAACCGGAATAAGGAAGAAAAGCATATTACGAAAACTATCTGTCTACGAAGAAATAAATGGATTGGACGTGTGTTACGGCATAATTGATAGAATTAATAGAAGGAAAATTAGACGGCAAACGTGCAAGAGGAACACCGATGGAGGATATGGGAGCAAGAAACTACCAAGAATTAAAACAATTAAGCAGAAGAATAGAAGAATGGAAGAAAAGACTGCGGATTTGAATTGCTTCATTAATCAACCAATCGATAGATTGATACCAAAAAAATAATATATTTATATACATTGTTATTATTATTTACATATTCGCTTAGTTTTCTTATTCTGTATGTAATGGTGAATTGTAGATCGAGAGAATACACACGAATTGCCAGAGTCGGGGGCTTAGATTAGGTTACCACTATCTTAATATATGTACGTGGTTTGTATTTGTTAAATAATTTACAATTATTACTTATTTAATATATTTTTAAGATTGCGAAAAAATATTATATATATATATATATATATATATATATATATATATATATATATATATATATATATATATATATGTAAACGTCTATTACGCAGTTATTATTCTATATTTTGTTATACGTTGCGTATGCGCAAGTTTTTAAAAATACGTGTACATGGTAAACATGGCTTATTGTAAAACGAGGATAATAGTCGATAATTGTTGTGTGTGTGGCGTAATGCATACAGGTTGTACGCCTTTGGGTGTAATTTGGAAGGCGACCAGAGCTCATCGTTTGAAGTTCAGAGGGAAGTATGGGATTAATAAATCGCTCTGATGGATATTATTGCTATGTCGCCAATATACTTGCCGTCTTTGTCCTATCGTCGCTCCTTTTGTTAATATCGTATGCCTTCGCCTACGGTAAGTACATTAACAACGTTTTTTTCTTTTCTCTCTCTCTCTCGTTTTATTTAAGTCGTATAAAATTCTTCGTCGTTTTTAACTAATCGGATTAATGTTACCGGTTTACTCGACCGTTATAGTTCGTCGATAAAATTATAACGTACGACGGTATCGAGTTATGACCGGTATAGTTAGTGTGTAAGCGGCTTAAGTTTATTATGATTATTAGTATTTTTTGTATTTATTTATTTAGAAATAACAATTTGCACGTAGCTCCGTTGTTTAATATAGAGTGATGTTTATATGTTCATTTTGTGCGCTGTCATATATTATTATCAAATGCGATGTGTATAATCCGCGGGTTGTGTTCTTGTAATTAGTGTGTGTGTGGCTTGCGTTGTGTGGATGCTCGACTTAAGGATTTCTACAGGTCGGGCAACCGGTAGATTAAGGAACGCTTATTAAATATTCTAGTACTTATAGTAAATGAATACAATTTTTCTTTAAATATAATTATACTATGTGCTACAATTAATCGAACGAAAATAATTTATTTCTACCCTCTTCTTTGGTACACGCTTTACAGCCAAACTCGAACTAATACTCCCCGCATTCGCTATTTTTCTAATTTCTTATATGATACATTTGTAAGACAGTAATTCAACTTGTGCGCTTCACTTTCTTTCTCGTCATTGCTATTTATTTTGTTACTTAACCGTGTTTATATTTTCTCTTTTCACCATCCTTTTCCATGACCCTAGTACTTTCTTTCAATAATCTTCTATTGTATTTTGTTGAATATTATTGGTATAACGTATTCATTTCTACTATATAGTATAGTTTATTTGTACCGCTTTTCCACTGTTTTGCCATGTTTCGTGGTCCTAGTGTTATAATTTCTCGTCTCTCTCTAACTATTTATTCGTTTTTGTTTTTTTTTTTTAACGCTAACAGGTTGGATTTGTTTTACTAGAAAAATTTTGTTACTCCCCTCTTAATTTTCAATGTTTTTTTATCGACCCGGATGTGATTTTGTTTCTTCCAGAGGCGAATGCTGTAGGTCTTTAAAAAAAAAAACTGCACCACCGGACAACAACACTGCGACGAATGAACTAATGATAACGGTAATGTACATTATTTTCTCCAAAGTTTCGGTATCTTCTTTAGTCCATTCGAACCCTTCATTTTGCCTGTAGTCGGATTAAGCTCTGTCAGCGCGTAACACAATTATGGACGACATTTAATAATAAATGTAGCCGCCTGTAATTTTATCTTCCGTTTGATTAATAGTATTTTCATTGAGTTTAACCTTCTGAAAAAAAATTTACGCCAAAAATTTCACTACCACCCGATGTGACTTTATCAATTACCGAAGCGAATTCAATAGTTTTATGAAGTGCTGCGTTATCTTCCTAAAATAACCTAACATTATTCTCGATGTTAGTCCGCTAACAAACGCATCTAGTAAAATACGTATCGCTAATTTATTAGTTAATGCTTTCATTCTGTCCTCGCTTTCGATTAACCTTTTCGGTCACAGTGATGTCATTGTGAAACTGACTTTAAAATTTTAGGTCTCAATAGTTATAACTTGAAATCATCTTAATTATAATTACTGCAGAGCTATCTGCACGAATCGAAAAGAACTACATTTTCTTAATAGGAATATAGCGGTTGTTTACATTGAAATGTACAGTAAAAAATATTGCGTTTTTCCGATTTTCATGTAGTAGTTTCATAGATAGAGAAACCACCCCATAAAAGAAAATATGGATACATTTTTTAATTATAACAAGATTTTTATGATATTTGAAAATTAAGTGCATTAATAATAATAATGTAATCAGTTATAAAATAATATTAAAAAATTAATATACTAAGTCCCCAAAGGGTTAAACTGGTATCATAAGCGGATTCGGGTGTAGATGTTTCTTTAATAAGTCATCTAACTATTCAAAATATTTAATTTCGGGATTATCACGGTAAAATAAATTGTTAAATAAAGTAAATAACAAACTTTTTTACATTTTTTTTTTTTTTTTGTTCAGTAACTTCTTCAACTTCGAAATAAACTTTTAAAGATCCAGATGGTGTTGGAAATTTTCGACGGTGCGGTTTTTTTTCTATCTCGTTTCGATTTTATCATTTAGTATCACTTAAGATGGCGTTTTGTTTCTATATTTCCTTTAAAATATATTCTATCCTTATGTAATCGAAATGTATAATTTTCGTTCTATATAAATATAACTGCCGTTATGTATATTAAACGACGCACTTTGTTACGCTTAATAACCTTACCGACTGCGCATTTTGTCAGATTCTACATCTTCACTATTAACTTGCCTAACTCGACTTCGCCTGGCAATACTAATAAGGGAAAATGAGATCGAATTTACCTCTATACAGCGTTAATGAATTAATGAAATAATTTCAACGACAATTTTTTTGCGATGGTTTATAATGTGCAGTACATTTTAACTTTCTTTTCTAAGAGGAAACGAATAATACCGATCATTCTTCAACTATCTATGCGAAAACACGTCGCCACGATGATTGCAAGACGTAAACTAGACACGCTTAAATTTAAAAGGACAGCCAGTCGAAATTAGTGGTATTCTTCGAATCAGCACTTTTTGGCCTTTGATCTTTCCTATGATTACAGTTGCTTCAATCCTCGTTCATCAATTTTTTAACAGGAAGCTTTATTCGATTGCGTAGTGTTGGTTAACTTAGATTGCGTATCTAAATGTAGGAATGTAGATCTATCTATCTATTTATAGATATGCATTACGATCGTGATATCACAATATGCCTATATCAGCCTACTGCTGGGTGTAGGCGGTCCTCAAACTTTTCCGACGACTCCTATCTTGTGCGACTCGGATCAAATTGATTCCTATCCATTTAACAACATAATCTGGCCACCTAGCCATATGTCTCCTAAGTAAACACCAGCTGACAATTGATCACCACTGTAATATCCGGTTAGTAGTCCATCCTCCATTCTCCTTGTCTTGCCAAGCGTCCGGCCCATTTCTATTTTAGCCTAGCTGATCGCCTGCGCCTACCTATTTCATATGTTCCCTAATCCATCTGTCTTGCGATTTTTGAATATATATATATATATATATATATATATATATATATATATATATATATAATAATAATAATAATAATAATAATAATATGTGTGAAACTGTTAGTACATACGGGTATATATGTTTAAACATATCTTCTTATATTGATAGTGTAGCATTGTATAATGACAGCATAATATACTTACAATCTTTGTATGAATGTGACTATTTTCTTAAAATAAAATGGTTTATACTTTTATGTTAAAATACATTACACGTATACATAAAGACATTAAGTACGCATATATATTATATATATGTATGTATCTGTGTGTTTATGTACGTTTGTAAGTGACATGCGCCACATCGATCGTAATGAATGTGTGTGCGCTCGTACGTACGTGTGAATAAATATATAATCGTGTTGCTTGTGTGTAACTATTGAAACGCTAAAGGGCAATCGTATGTTTTATTAATTAATTTATTTTTTTATTTATGCATACGACACATCGATCGTAATGAATATGTCTGCTCTGCGTGTAACGATTAAAATGCTAGTGGTAATCGGATATTTTATTAATTTATTTATTTTTGTATATATCATCATCGTCTCACATCTGTCAACTCTTTATCGGTGTGTGTGAATTATCATCCACTATTGGTTTACTCTGTGGATACTGAGTAGGCCGGTTCTCTCAGCACACCCGGGGTAGTCGGTTATGATTTCCTTTCGGCCATGATTTCCTTTCGGCCATTACACGAGCTTTTTGATCTGAATATAGTAAGCCACTTAAAGCTGCATCTTTTCATTCTTTTCGATTTATTTAGTTTCTGCTACCACTTATTCAGGTTCATTTCACAATTTTTATATATATATATATATACTTACATCATCGTCGACGTTTCAGTTTCATGGGCTTTCGCATCATGTACCAATCGTGTCTGTGAACACCTGTCGACTACTTTTTTCTTGAATTTTCGCAATATCTTCGATACGACGAAAACAAATCATAATAATGGTTTGGAAGTATCTTTTTAATTTTGTACAATAAAGCGTCATGCCATACTTTATCAAAAGCCCGACTTATGGCTAACAATACGGCATCGCAAACCCTTTTCGCTTCTAAATCTGATTCAATTTTATGTATTACCACATGTACCTGTTGAACTGTAGAGTGTTTAGCTTTAAATCCGTACTGATGAAATTGTACAATCTGGTATTCTTAAAACAAGGGAATAACCCTTTTTAGCAACCGGATTTCGAATAATTTAGATATTACTGGTGATAGCGAAATAGGTGTGTATGAGATAGCATCTGTTGGTTCCTTATTATTAGGCTTCGGTATGACTACAGTTTGCAAAAATTTTAACTGTTCAGAATAGTAAGTTAATCTGAACATAGCGTTAGTATATATGTTAATAATAGTCGCGGTAATTCTTTTAACACCTTTTAGCGGTTATTAAATCAAAACCAGAAACTTTTTTAGTCCCCCCCCCATAAAGTGGCTAAAATATTGTCGTTTGCGTCGATTTACTGTGTTGAGCATACTAAGCGTTACATCCTTGTTCGTTACTTTTTCTGTCCAGGTTATTTTGAACATTCGGCGATGAACCCACACTTCAAAAGCTTCTATTTTTTCATTTTTTTTTTTTTTAAACTTCCATGATTTTGTATCTCGCAATTTTGTACGGTAAAAACGTAGCATATAAGTATTCGATGAAGATTGTGACTACGCTATGAAAAAGTTTTTCAAGTTGAATGAAGTTTAATCTCGCCTTCAACTATTCTTGCTGCAATCTCTACGCTATAACCCATTGCTGGTTTATAATCGATGCTGAATAAACTTATTTTTTGTAACCTCTTTAATTGGTTGTTTTCCGCGGTGATATTAATTAGTGACACGTTGGTTCCTGGCAAGGCATAGTAACTAATTTACATAACTGTTAATAATAATAATAATAATAATAAATATAGGTTCAACGATAAATATTTTTAAAAAACGTAAGTCACGACAATTACACCTGAGTAATTACGAATAGAAATAGATTGACAAGTACCAGAAAAGTCCGAGAACATAATTATATATTTAGGTCTAATAATTACCACGGAAATGGATCATACGCAAGGAAATTAAAGAATGAACATATTTCGTGGATAGCTTTCGAAAAATTAAATAATGCGCTCAAAAATATACGCACACCTAATAGCCTAAAAGGAAATAATATGAACAACGCATTGTGCACGAAATACATTGTTAAGAAACTTACCCTGAAGCAAACAGCCTACTGACTAGTAGTTTTGGGCATTACGATCTACGAAAAAGTAGTATCGACCATTAAGATGTACGAAACAATAGTGTCGGATATTTAGATGTTAAGTCTGAAAACTAATAGACGTGTAAGGCAGTAGACTAAACTGCCGGAAATAGTTAAATAGTTAAACGTCTAGCTCAATTAAAATGGAACTGTGCGCACAATGTGTTAAATAATTACAGTTGGACGAAACGAATAATATATTTTCATCACGGTAGGACGAATACAAGGCGACAGAAAGGTATACAGAGAGTACGATTGGTATTAAAGGATGGACGATGCTGGCGAACACTACAAGCGTATGAAAAAGAGGAACGGTTACATTCAACAGTGGATTGATGTAATTCATATGTGTCAATCAAGATCGAAATACACCCATCAGTCCTACCGATCGATGGATTGTGTCTCCGGTTCTCTGCTTTGGTGCCAGTTTCACATTTCTCCGTCACTTCAGCTCTGTTTTTACAATATCATCCTACTAACGGTATTTTCCTCCTTAGTCTGTTGGCTGCCATTTTAAAGTTTTTTATTATCAGTAAGTCTAACTTAATTTTCGTTGACGTTATAATGATTAGTAGTTGGATTTTTGTTTTTTGATTATATATATATATATATATATATATAATGCGTTCGATAACGTGACCACCGAATGGCCGCGTATTCTTCAGTTGGCTCAAATTTAAACGACCTACAGTAGTACAATATTTCGAAGGTTTTTTATAAATGGCATTGGCAAAATCTTCTTTTTGAACGTCGGTCATTGTACATTCCGTAGATTCCAGTTTCTTTTTTCCTTAGAAAAAAACTTTCTCTAATTGGACTAGTCTAATTAGTTATTCACCCTCGTTCTATGGTAAATAACGGTACCCGCTTTTTAATTTTTTCTTAATTTCTCTTTAGTGATATCCGTTTTTGTTTTCAGGGAGTTTTCTTTATATTTAAAACTAATTATATATATATATATATATATATATATATATATATATATATATATATATATATATATATATATATATATATATAAAGAGTAAAATAAATAAAACAATATTATTATTATTACGATTTTTAATTCATTCGAATTTGTTCGTAGTTTTACCTTTGCCCGTTGTATTCCTAATTAAATAGCTTTTTCAATTCGGGGGGGTGAAGGTTTTACCTTTCAGTTTTTTCAGAGTTTCAGTACTTTTTGGTCTTGATTCTAAGATTTTTTAAAGGTTTTTTTGTCGCGTTGTAAAAGATAGTATCTTTCTATTACCGTGTATTTCCGTTAACGAGTACACTGACGATTTAACAGGTTGTCGTGGTCTTGGCGAGACTTTGATGTTAAATTTCTTTTTCGGACGCTAACTCTTTTTATTATATCCGTTCGTTTATTATGAGCGTCTCATCGTTTCTACCGAGTTTCTACACTTTTGGTGTTCATTATTCTACATGGTCTAGGTTTATCTTCGAACTCAAATCTTTGAAATGTTTTTCCTCGACAATAGAACATTTTCAAAGCCTTTTACGCAATTCGTCGTCAATGCTTTTTTACCGGTCTTCTATTCTTTACTTTTGTTTCTTTTATGTTATTCTTCGATTTTCAAGAACAAGAATCTATCTTCTTCTTCTTCATCATCAACCATCAACAGCATTTTCTCGTTTTGTTTGCTAGATCTGAAACCGACATCTCTAAGATCCGTCCTTATAATATCATGCGGTCTTTGCTTTGGCCTTCCTATTGGCCTTTTGCCAGTACTTGAAACGTATGCGCTATCGATATCTGTGAACCACTACCATTATATTGAGCTCGTAGCACGTCTCCCTACCACCTTAGTCGGCTTTCGCTGAATTTGCTTACGATAGGCCCGACTTCCATTGAAGCGTAGATCCGTTCGTTTCTATACTCGTTGACTATCTCAACATGCGCATTTCAATCGCATGAAGCGTCTGTTCTTCACACTTTGTCACCGGTCAACACTCGCCGCCATACAGTCACAAATTTCCATTTCAGCCAAGTTGTCCTCTGTTTTGGAGTACATTCATTGTATTTTCGATTGAAACAACGTCGTATGCATACATGTGTTCAGGTATAGACGTTTTTATATCGCGCGAGATTGTGTCTAAAATCGCATTAAACTGCATTGGCGAGAGTGACAACCCTTGGTGTGCACCTATTTGGACAGGATAGTCCTTACATTCGCCCACTGCGCATCTGACCTAGGTTGTTACATCTTTATAGAGTATTTGAACACCCATTTTATCGTTGTTTCAGGAACTCCGTGCTCTCTCAGAGAAAACCGAATTAAATTATGAGGTATACGGTCAAAAGCTTTCTCCATCTCTATAAAAGCCATCTGCATATTATTTCCATTTTCTCTGTGCTCTTCCACATCATTATTGCCGCGTCCCTTAACAAATCCACATTGATTAGTTGTTAAATCTATGATGTTTTGAAGGCTCACTCTTTCTGGATTTTCAATGAGTACGATAATAATCGTGTTGGACGATAGTTACTACAATTTGATGGGTCTCCTTCGTTCTTGTATATTGATATGATGAAAAGAAGAAGAAGAAATATCATTAAATTGTAAACATGAAATGCAACATATTGTGTATACTACAGAAATACCCTTAGTAGCTAATACAATAATATTAACAATAACAAGGTATAAAAGCAACGATGATAATATACAGGAAAATTTGAAAAAAAAAACATGCTACAAAAACAGAAAGAGAAAGAAATACAAATAGCATAAATTAAGTTTTAAAAAATATGATCATGCTGGTTTTCTAACTATCAGGAAGTACACCTGTATGAACCACAGTATTGAGATACTTAATCATGTTACAACAGCGTCTTTTAATTGCGGAATAATCCAAACATCAACGGATGTCATCTGGCCCCCGGGAGGTTTTGAGGTTTTCATTTTACTAATTGCTCTGGAGGCTTCATCCGTTGATATGTTGGCAATCGGTCTCAAAGTCTGATTCGCATATGCGATCTCCAGATGCTGTATCAAATTGTTTAACTGGTCCGACAAATAATGCTTCTAATGTTTATTATCATGAAGTCGAATTCCCTTTGCATCGTTTATATGAATGTAGTTTGCAATCGAGCTGTATGTATAAAAGGTGGTCTCAAAAACGAGTTTCTCTTGTGACGTAACTGTGCGACCAGAACCAAACTACCTGCTTTATTAATATAATTATTATTTTTTTTTCTAAGTAGTCGGTGTTTTTTATGTTTTAATGAATTGGGTTTATTGGCGTACTATTGTGATGTTAATGGCATTAAATAATACATATGTAATTTCGACTTACCTTAATTAAGTTTTTCCTCTTTTTCCCCAGTTTTCTGTTTAAATGTTCTTGCTGCGTTTGATTTAAATATCGTATTATAATAAACGTCCTCTGCTTATAATTTTTTCTGGAATTGTAGGAATTTCATTGGACAGTTTCTTAACAGGGCTATTTATTACACCCTCTTCCTTTTGTATACTATCAACGCGGTGATAATGTAAAAAGTTATGTTCTAATAATTTTCCACATTTTATCCAATTTTTAGATGGTTCATTTAAACTTCCACGTGATAAGTTCGGAATCTAAGTGGGTGAATCAGAAGGTGACTTCGTTGACGTAAACGTTCCCAATTCAAGAAAATCTTCTCGTAACTTCTTAGCCATCCATCCATTCAAAGAAGTAATTTAATCCTTCTTCATGGAGATTGGTGTTTTAATATTTTCATTGGCTTCATCATTGGCGAAATGAAGTTTTCATTATCGTGTTCTTCATTTCATGCATCATTAAAAATTTTAAAACGCCTGTTGTACTAAAAACGGTTCATCAATATCACTAGGTGTATTAGTGTTGGTTTGTGCGATTCCTAGGTTTTTACCTAGCATTATCAAACGAATTATATACAATGCGTTCATAGGAGATGGATGGTCTTTTAATCTCCTCTTTGCTCTTATTTGCGAAAAAAGTTTTCCAACCTATCCTTCATTCAGACGATGAGTTAATTAATAAATATCTTCAATCATATTTTTCTGCTAATTCTTTCAGTAAATTTTGAAACGATTTAATCGATATGGCAATTCCTTTGTGAAACACTTGCAAAGAGTGTTTATTTTTATAAACCTCAACGTCACTTCACTGTATTATACATTTCATCCAATATGTTTTTTCTGCTCTTCTAAAGGTAAACAATAACCAGATTTTTGTGGTATGTTTGAAAATGGTACATAGGAATTTATAAAATCAAATCAAAAGTTTGGCAGTCCAAATTGATCCCAAATTTTTGGATGGTATTTGTTGTTGTTCCCATCCCTAAGAAAAATGGAAAATTTCGACCTATTTCTTTGGCCTTTTGTTTCAGGAAGATATGTGAATCAGTTTTAACGTTACGTCTTAATTGGTGGTTAGAACACAATCAAATCCTTCCTCCTAATATGTACGGCTTCCGCAGTAATACGAGCACTTTGGACTGTGTGGGTGACCTGCTAGGCAATATATACAATAGTCTTATTGAAAAACATTTTAACATTACTGTTTTTCTGGATATAATGGATGCTTGTGTTCATTTGCCTACCTTGCAGTGTAAGTTATTATCCGTAGGTGTTCCTGACCACTGTTGCCACTTTATTTGCAGATTATTTCTGCAGCGTTGTATATCATTAAGTATAAGGTTGGTTAATTATCAACGTACAGTATACAAAGGTTTACCTCAGGGGTCTTCTCTAAGACCGATCCTTTTTAATCTTTATATTTTGAATTTGTCACAGCTCCACATGCGCTCTAGGATTTTACTCTATGCAGATGATATCGCTGTGTTTACAATAATGTTTTATACAGTTTGTTGTGCGCTTTGAATTGCTTCTCTTATATAATATTATTTTATTTATTTATTTTTTTAAACAGTTGCTCAGATTCTGGTACGTTTAAATGTTATTTCTTCATATGTACAGAATTATTTGTTTAGCTATACGTCAATACACGGATACTCAGTTATTAACTTCTCCCTGCATGAATAGTCCGAATCCGTTTGGGTCGCACAATGATTTTTACTATAATTTCACACTACATACAACCACCGTCGATCGAGGCGACCTTCCTTATAATAACTTTGTTCTTTAATATCCTTAACATTTTCAGCACGTGATTTGGTCAACCGATATATACACTTATAATTTATCACCATCCATATAATCTGGCTTTTCGTATAACTCTGTATAATGCTGTTTTTTTGCACTTGCCGCTGATCTGTTGCTCTTTTCTCACATGTTTGACGCAACTTCCATTCTTTAAATACGTTTACTAAGCATTAAATTTTTCTTTTACATCATCATTCCAGAACCAGGTTTGCTTAATCTTTGTTTATATGTTCCTAAAACCTCTCTGGCAGTCGTTGTGATGTTCTTGCTTAATTCGTTCCAAGCGTCATTTATTCTACCCGGTTTCAACTTAGTAAATTGTTGTTGGCCATTGTTTATTGTCGCCTAATTTCCATCATTTTATTTTATCTGGCCGGATTATACTTCTTCCATTCGTTTGTGACCAACAGTCAATTCTGAAGTCAATTATTAATAATTTATGTTGTGTAGTTACACGTTCTAATGTGATCACTTTTTTCATTCAGCACTCTTTTGAGCTCATATGTACAGAAATCTTGGTACGGAGATATGAACTCAAAAGAGTGCTGGATGCAAAAGTGAACCCATCAGAATGTGAGCAAGAATCTATTTGTTATTTTTATGTCACCTCCGTTTATAGCTGTCACCATCAAGTTTCTTTATCAAACGTAATTGTTCGACGTATCTTTCGTTTATACTCGAGTTCTTATTTTTAAATTCAACTTCGTATATAGATTAAATATTTTTTTTTTATTTTATTTTATTTATAGACGCTCGATTTATCATTTGCGTCTTAGAGTTGATTATAAGCTGTTTATTAGGTTAGTGTCTGTAAGGTACTGTAAAAGATTTTTAATTTTGTCCGGGTTTTATTGTGTCATGATTTAGGTTGTATTTTATACGTTGGTTTCTGTATTTTGTACATTCTAATAGTATGTGGTTTATATTTAATTGTGAATTGCATTCATGGCAGACGGGTGGAGGGGTCCTATTGAGTAGGTGTTGTAAAGTAACGTGTGTACTGTACGTAGTCGAGCTAGCGTTTTTTCTGTTTTTCTTTCTTTCTGGTCTGTTGTTTTCCAGTTTCCTAATTTCGGCTTAATCTGATATAGGTGTGTGTGTGTACATTGGGTCTCCCAGAATTTTTGAAATGACATTTTAATTTTTTGTATAAGGACTGTATGTAAATCAGTAATGTGAGTTGATTTTATTGTTTTTATATTCATACGAGTTGTTTTGACTATTCTATCAATGTTTTCATTCCCAGCTATTCCCGAATGGGCTGGTGTCCGTAAAAGAACAAGTTCATTGTTATTTGAGATGAGGTTGTTAATAATGTGTTTTAGGTTGAAAGTATCTGTATTTTTAATATATTTTTGAATATGTTTAAGAGCGCTGTAAGAATCTGTGCAGATTACATATTTATTCGGTTGTGCTTGTTTAGATATGTATTTTAAAGCTTTATAAATTGCAAGAAGTTCTGCAGTAAAAACTGAGGCTGATTCTGGTAGATAGTATACTTGGGATTGGTTGGGTGTAAGATAGGCCGATGAGGTTTGGTTTGTGGACTTTGATGCATCAGTGTATATTTGTGTATAATCGCCGTACTGTTTTTCCAAAATGTTGTAAAATTTTGATTTGAGTATATTTGTAGGTGTTAAATTTTTCTGATATTTTTCCAGTTCTGTGTTTATTACTATTGTAAGCTTTGTCCAAGGTGGTATTTTTGGAGCTTGGTTTGTTTTAATTTGCGGTAATCGATATTGAAGTTTTGCTAATGTATTGTTAACGCGTTCTGATTGGGGTTTGGAAGCATTTGGCTTGTTTAAGAAAGTATGATGAGATTTATTCGTTTGTAAGGACTGGGATGTTGGATTGGATGATGTGCAAATTGATTGTGTGTAATATTTTAGTGCTAATATTTGTCTTCTATATCGGAGTGGTAATATGTTTGCTTCCACGTGTAAAGCTGTGTTTGAGGTAGTGTGAAAGGCTCTTAAGGCAATTCTAATAGCTAGATTTTGAATAGAGTTGAGTTTTTTTAGTGTAGAATAGGCTGCGCTACCATATATTATACTAGCGTAGTCCAATCTGTTTAGAATGTAGGATTTGTATAACTGTATTAATGTTTTTCGGTCAGATCCCCACGATGAATTATTTAACATTCTGAGCATATTTATTTTTTGCAAACATTTTATTTTTAGTTTGTTTATGTGTTCTTTCCAACTTAGTTTCGGGTCCAATATTAGTCCTAGTATCTGAAGTGAATCTGTATTTTCTATTTGTATTTTATCCATGTGTAAGTTTGGTGTAATTACATTTGGTTTTTTGCTGAAAGTTATATGCTTGGTTTTTGATGAGGAGAAAGTAAATCCTTGAGATTTAGCCCAGTTATTTAAGTCGTTTATTGTATTCTGCAATAAAGGTTCCACAAATTTAGAGTCCCGATTTGAGTAGTATATTGATAAGTCGTCAGCATATATACAGTACTTTACTGGAGTTGGTATATGTTGTTTAATATTAGTCGTGACTATAATAAATAACGTAGGGCTAATTACAGATCCTTGAGGGGTACCATTTTCTTGAATTTTTGTATCGGATAAAATAGAATTCATCTTTACTTGAAATTTTGTCATCGACATACAACAATCTATTTAATATTGATGATCATAAACAACCTCTTTGTCTAAATGCTTTCTTTACTCTAATTTTGATGAACAATTTACAGTGTAAATTTAATTTTTTGTCAGACAACTGTTTTAATATTATTCTTATTTTACAACTATTTTGTTTTCATTTATGTACAAAATTTTATATTGTCGGATGTTTTTATTTATTTTCATTTTACTTGCTATTGTATTATTGCTTATGTATAAATTTTATATTACTGATTGTTGGTTGCGTTGTTTACCATATTCACTATCAGATTATTTTAAAATACTGTTTTATCACTTTGATTTACACTTTATATTTTTATAAATTTGTATATATTTTTATAATTTTTATTTTGTATATTTACTCGATAATGGCTTAGCGGCCGAATAGTTTTGTAATTTTTCGTAAAAAAAATTTTTAATGATTTTAACTATCCTGTTCTTTATCATTCTCAACTAGAACCTATATTTTTCCGGTTTCTTTAAGTGCACGTACATTCAATGTTCTTATTCGAATCACATTTGACTTATTGAGTTTCTTCTTGGTCACATGGATTCCGTATTATGCCCACGCTCATATGGCCAGTAGCATATTGTACACCATTTGTCCTGGACTCAGTATGGTGCCGAGTTCTTGGCAAAATACAATTAACAGATATTTCCTTTATCACAGAGTACACGGTGGTTTGTGTGACAGTTCACTCTTATTTCCCACACTGCAGTTTTCGCCTGCCTGAAGCTTGCCGCTCTTGGTTCGCGACTGCTTATTAGTTATTCGTAGCTGGTCAATGTATCTACTGGTCATTCCAGTATTTACCACCTATGGACGTACACCGTTCCAATTTGAGCTTCGGTTCCTCAATGTTTTTTTTTATTACTTCTACTTGCGAATTGTTCTGCTGATAAATTTTGTTCAATTTTACAATCGATGTTGTATTATTTGTTTCGAATTTTAACACTACGCGACATAATTTTAAATTGTCGAGAATGTTTCTTTATTGTTATATATATATATATATATATATATATATATATATATATATATATATATATGCATATATATTGTAATGAGGAACCACGTAAGGTGACTAAGTGCTATAGCGATAGTTGACTCGCAGGTATCAACTAAGAAGTGCTGATAAGAGCCATCGGCACCTTCAATAGATCATCTACTCGTTATGAAACACGTTTGATGTAGACGGAACAACTTGTGCTAGGTGTGAATTCAGAAATGTTACCGAACAGAATGATATACATGAAAACCTTCTAGAAAATGGGTGTAAGTTATGGTTACAATATGAAGGTGTGGCGAATGCTAAGCAGATCGGTATTAAGTTGAACATGTACAATGAGAAAAAACAGCTCACGATTGAATGGAATCGACACATTGCGACCGATAATATATATATATATATATAGTTTATTTTCAATTGTGCTACACGATCTTCTACATTCGTATAGTCCGTACATATCCATCTGCGGTAATTGCAATTCACCATCTACCGAACATCCGTCTGTTGTGATTACAATTCAGAGTCCTGTTACCGACTTCTTTCTTTCTTAAGCCCCGATTTTTATTTTTAGTGTTTACTCGGTTTCTGAAAAGCTGTCCGTGATAGATGTGTTCGCCTTTTACGTGTAATCAAACGAAATATTCGAGGGTTCCCAGGTATAGTAACTATTCACAACTAGAGGAGCATTAAAATTTTGCGCGTTCTTCACCTTCCTATTTTCACACAATTGTCCTGGAACGCTTTTATTATTTCTCACCACACACATACACACGAATAGAATATCATTATCAGTCGATAATTCGTGCGGATTAAAACTCATGGAATATTTACAAATAGATGTTTACACGTACGAACGAATTTAACAGGATTCAATAAGTGAGGGGGTAGAAAAGGAAATATTTACCCCTTTAGGCGGATGTAAATAAAGTTGCGTGCGGGTACGTGCTCGAATATGAATAAAAACGAATAGGGCAGCGATGATATATCCAACATTGTGATAATGGAAAAAATGGCGGGGGGATTTTAATTCCGTTTAGTTCGGTAAAGTTTGGCACGGTTGAAATCATCATCGTTATCAGCGTACGTTAATACTCGATGACGACGTCGACCCGGGTAATTCCCTTCGGAGGTTAGTAAAACACGTTTTGCAGTGGGGCGGTTTTGCTGCAAAATAAATATTTTCACTTCTATTATTTTGCAGCCTTGCTCTCCAGTCGGCTGTTGTTATTGTTTCTATTTCCTCTATTTTTCTCGATGTTTGTCGTCAGTTTGCTCAAGACCAACTTTTTCGGATACGAGTCTTTAACAACGTTCCTGAAATAATGTATTTTTATGTTTTTTTTTTTTTTTTTATAATTACCTTTATCATCATCGCATCGTTGTAATAAAGTTAAGAAGTAAAAATAATTTATTAAACAAATCGTTCTAGATTATAATCGTATATATTCAGTCATTAGTATTCGGATATTGTGGATAATTGGTTGAAAGACTAGGATTGAATTGATCCGTTGTTTCTCCCCGTTGACGAGAGCCGCTGTTTTAACCTAGATACACGCCGTAATATTAAGTTGTTTACAGTTAAAATTAAGTTAATAATGTTCTTTAATTTATTCGAATAACTTTCTACTGTAAATCTATGATCAGTTGACAAATATCTCAGCGTGAAACCGTATAAGCATCTTAAAGTATCCTTATTAGGAACTTAATTCCCATCCCTTCAATCAAAAGTTTGATTTTACCGGATTCGTTACACTTTCTCGTGTCATGAAAATATTTCACCCTTCAAACGTAATTCTGGATGCGTACCGCTAGCGATGAGACAACTGATTTTCTTGTTATACTGCCGTGTTGTACTTATCTCGTAAACCTGGTTGCTCAAACGTTCCAGCATTCGAGATAACGATGTTGCTGATGCTCTCGCTATAGAAGGCGGTTTTTTTTGCATTTTTTCCTGTTCTTACTTCCTTAGATCTGGTATCTATCGTAGACTGCTGGTCTTCGTGGTTAGTCAATTCTTCCAACCGGTTTTATTATCTGGCTACCTTTGCCGTCTGTACATTTAAACGTATCTGCTAAGTTTATTGTATCTTTTCATATATTGTTAATTACGATCTTAACATTACCGTTAAATAAGTGCATCTGTTAGTAATAGAAAAAATAAAAGTGTACATTTATACACTCCAGCGAGTAGAACTTCTCGAATTACTAAGTTAGTAATAAACTATTGCTAGACAAGATCAGTTGGATAATGACGTTCAAGTCGTCTGATATTGTTTCTGGTATGTAAAACTTGACGAGCTTTTCTTACATCAACTGTTCTATAACTTCTGAATCGGTAATAAGCGTTTGCATCAGACTCTTGCTGGTTAGTAATTTTTGAGATGTTTATATTCCTATTACTTTACTCTTAAATGTATATATTAAAAGTATATCATAAGGAAAGTATATACGCAGTCGATTCGGTTTTAATTTTAATCGTTAGCGCGTTAATAAAACTGCGACAAATATACATTTCTTCTTTAACTTGCTTACGCGTGCCGTCGAATAAACGGAAATGTTTTTACTAATGCTTCATTTCCATATTTATCTTGGTCTTAACTTGGCGAATTAGTCTGTTTCGGATGTTCTCCATTTACAGCGTATTTATACGTGTCGCCTAGCATTTTACGTTCTGTTTTCAACCGAAGTTTAGTTATTGCGACGACTTCATTTTCTGAAAGGTTATCGTTTTTTACCGGCCACTTTTTTTACTGCATATATATATATTTGTCGATTAACACGAAACTTATTTTCGACTATCCACTTTTTTTTCTTAAATACCAATTTAAATATCGTATCCAACAACTTGTGTTTCGTCGTTTCTATTCTAACACGTTACCAGCCAGCATCTCTGTTGGAGAATATACTTGCTCGGTATTCGTCGGTTTACAATTAAACGCGCGATTTTTATTCATACCGGGTACGTATATAAAAGATATACTTTCGTCGTACGTATATCGACTTTTTCGATCTTTACGTCGTCGGTATAGCCTAATGGCTAACAGCACGGACTTCTATACCGAACGTACCGAATTCGAATACGATCGATGACGCAAAAATTCTAAAAATTTAAATAATCCTAGTATTATCGCGTGGAATGCAATAGCAAACCACCACTCGCAACATCATATGCGCGCTAGTAACAATGTGGTACACTATTTAAAAAAAAAAAACTGGATTTCATCGCGTCGTGACAACAAAGCGATTACAATCAATTATCCCGTTTGTACGCTATTTACACCGTACAACAAATTATGTATAGATAAGTAGTCACCTATCTCAGATACGGAGATGGCATTTAATGATAACGATGCCGTTATACGATTCACCATTTACATCTGGGAAAAGTTCCTTGGTTCGCTGTTTTCTAGATCTTCTCGAGTTAATTCGAGCATTCTCTCGTAAACTCTACGGTTACTTTAATATTTCGTACGCGCCTAACTGCTTACTGCGAACTGTTATAGATCAGTTCATTTCTATTGTTTCTCTTCTGATGCCTCTTCGTCGAGATAATTTCTAATACCGAACCCGTCTACTGCTTCCTAGCACGATGGCTTATATATATATATATATATATATATATCATCATCAGTAGTCGTCACCGTAATTAGGATATCCTGATTAATCTTAGTCCGTCGTTGAAGCAATAAGTGTACGCCAATTACACCGATCTGCCGACAGTCGTACACATTCCACAATTGAAAGTCCTGTCCTTTGTCGAACATCTGTCCATCGTTTCGCTACACGTCCCGATGATCGTTTACCATTAACAATTCCCATGATCATCAGCTTCTCTTATCCTTCTGGTCTCCGCATGGCATGTCCAAAGATATATATATATATATATATATATATATATATATATATATATATATATATATGTATATGAAAGTATATAATGTGTTAAAAATTCCCAGGCGAATAAATTGAAAACGGGAATTATTTGGTATTAGGAAACATAAAAAAAAATTACGATTTTTTCGTTTATAATAAAACAAAGGATCGATAGTCGTCCAACTGGTCCCCGTTTTTTTGTTTTGTTTTTTTTTCCCTGAAATCCTTGCGACAAAATCTTCCAAATATGTTCCCCGGCGAAAAGAGGAGCTTTCGACTGGTTTGTGGTTGTGGAATAACATTCGGATGAAATATTTATAAGCCAATTGTATTGCTTCTCCTTGTAACTACGTCATTTCTATTTTCAGGAATTCTATCTTATCTTCGCGTTTGTTGGATAGTCGACCATTGCTATTGTCGCGCGATTTATATTTATAGCGTTTCGTTCGGCTATCGTTTCCGTCTTCTAGTTATAGCCTACTTTTATAGATGCTCGAGCCTCGTTTTCCTATTTCCGGATTTTAGATTCTTTAATATTACTTTCCTTTTTTTTTTTACGCATGTTCCTAATATTTCCCATATTGTGCTTATTTTTTACAATCACACTGGTTACCATCGTCGACATTTTTATTATTATTATTATTATTATTTTATATCCAGTTTCGCCATTTAATATGAAATAGTTTTGTTTTATTTTTATTTATTTTCTTACCGTAATTTCGCAAGTCGATCGTGTTCGACCAATTTAATTTCACAAGTAGTTCAGATTTAATGTAGGTAATATACTTGATAGAATAAAATACGAATTATTGTAAATTCCTGCAGATGTAATTAAGCGGTTCGATAGAGAAAATATCGTTGATGGAATTATTCAATGCAATCTACATGCGCGGGGAAATATCATCTGAATGGTGGAAATCTTCTTTTCTGTTTATAACGGAAAAGCAACATCTTAAAGAATGTGATTACCGCACGTTTAGTATCATGAGTCACCTGTCGAAAATCTTGCCCAGAATTATTTTTCAAAGAATTCGAGATAAGTGTGAATATAATTAAATCGGTGCTTAACTTGGTTTTGGTAAAAGTTTTGAAACGACGAAAACTCTACCGGCAGTTAACATCCCGCTTCAAAAACACGGAGGAAATGAATAAAGACGTATTCATTTGCTTGCTTGATTATGAGAAAGCATTTGATAGTGTTCATCACTAATAGATAGTCTGCTATATTCCGGTATTAATGAATACGACCTTTCGATAATTAGGAACCTGTTTTCGTGTCAAACAGCTGAACCCATTCTAGTAAAGGCTGAAATCGTTGACTTCTATGTTCAACTTGGAGTACGGCAAGGTTGTATTCTTTCACCTCTATTATTTAATCTGTATGCCGAACATACGTTCGAACTATCAGTGACGTACCAGTAGCAATGCTGATAATTGAGAGAGTTATTAATAATCTGCGCTATGCGGATTACAAATAATAATAAAAAAATAAAGGCCTTCAACAATAAACTGAACACAGTCGGTAACTCGTATAATTTAAAGATAAATAAAAAAAAAGCGGATGATGAATAACCTTAACAGAGTCTCCATTAAAATTAAGACTGGGCCCGCCCGGAGGTGACTTTACCAGTTTGCGAAGTCTCCTTTGTGATAGATGATTACGTTTAAATGTTAAAAGATTGCGCAGTGGTACTCGATGTTATAATAAATCGATTAGAATCCGTAGAGTTGTGACTACATAGAAGGATGTTGAAAATAGCATGGTTGAACAACATATCAAATTGAAAAGTCCTAGAGATGGCCGAAACTGAGAGAAAGTTAATCAGTTATTCAAAGGAAAATAATGCACTTTTGGCCATGTAATTAGGGGGAGATAAATATAAACTATTGCAACTAACTATTCAAAGATAAGTAGATGGAAGTCGAGCAAGATGAAAAACACGCTCGTCCGTTATCATCAACGAATGAATGAACACAGTCAATACAATAACTCATGGAAGAAGCCAGAGAAAGGAAGTTTTAATTGCCGACATACACAATCGCCAACACTCTTTGTAGAGTAGGGCATAGGAAGAAGAAATTAAAGTTTAAATTATTTGATAACAGTAGGAAACTTCTAATGAAATAGGGCAGATTTTAAAATATTTATACGCGCATACTGTCGTACACGTGTTGTGTATCTCTCTGTCCGTCTTGTGTATGTGAATAGGTTGTTTGTATTTCATAATTTTCGACGATGTGCCGAATAATCAGTTAAACAAATTATAGAATAATAAAATTTAATTTATATCATGTATATATATATATATATATAATATATATATATATATATATATATATATATATATACAAATTATATATTTATGGTAGGGTATCAGAAATGAACATAACCGGACATAAAAAATACGTTTTTTTACTAACTAATAATAATGCATTAATCTCTCTATTATTCGACGAACTGGATTTTCCGTAAATAACGGCAATGCGCCAGATAAGATTTTTTTAATTAAATGAACGCATATCTTATTCTTAGCTATGGCTATCATATAGATGGTTTCAATTGACGATGTAGTAACATTCAGCTATCCAATAATAGGCAGAATTAAGCTTTGATGCGGAACTAGTCAGCTACATCGATTAGTTTTGTCTTCTTTAATTTCATAATTTCTTCGATGAATTATGTGAGAAATTTAACGTAATGTTATTAGTACGACTGTACAATAGCTATCTATATGTATTTTTGCTGTTTCTTTTATGACGTCTTCCACGTATCGAACGTTTGTATCTTGGTGAAGAGGATATATCATTGCTCACGAACCAAGGTACGTTTGTCATTGTTCTCAGTATTTTTTTTTCTCTTCGTGAAACCTCGGTATTATGCGAATATTGCTTTTGAGTACTGCAGCCCCAAAGTTGACGTTCGTAGAACTAAATGGGTGCGAGAATTTGTTTGTATATCGATAATTTATTTTGACTGCTTTCCTATTAACCGGTAAACTTTCTTTAACTTCATGTTTAGTTTCGCTCGTTTGTCTTGAATATGTTTTGCATGTCGGTAACACGTTCCCACTATGTTTTATTTTTTACCTCTTTCTCTTTTATAATATGATGGTGTGGCCACTTTCAAATAATAATAATAATAATAATAATATTGTATATGAGTTAAATCGAATATATATAATGAGTTTCAAATAGCTGAAAATTTGCGAATATTTTTTTTTTATTAATTTGTTAATCACGATCGGTTTACTCAAAAAATATGTATATATACTAGAAGTTACCCACGGCTTCGCCTGTGTAATTATTTTATTTAATACAATATCGCTGTCTCTTTCTTTTAACTATATATATATATCCGTCCGTTATTACGGCCACACCCCTAACGCGACAAAACGCGGTTTTGCATTGCGGGTGTTAGTAGTGATAGAGCGTGTTAAATTTTAAACGATTAGAGATATCGGTCTCCTACTTTATAAAATTTTAAATTATTGTAATTTCTATTATATTTAAGATATCAATTTGAAACAAAGCTTAGAACGAATCCGATAATATAGAGACTATAAGCTGGGCGAATTTTATTGCTTTAATCATTTTTGAGTTAAATCGCAACAGACAGACAAACATTTAAAAAAAAAATAGATTTCCTGTTTATGTGTGATTATAATAGCTTAATGCAGTGATTATAATCACCGCCAGCAAATATTCTCCCAGATATCTCACAGATCAGACAATACAAGTCGTTTTTTATTGCACTGCTGAGGAGCGGATCACATACACCGCTGCCAATACAAGAGATGAGTTGATACAACAACGCTTGTATATATTGATGTTACAATTGGTTAGGAATTTGTAAAGAAGGAGGAAAACACGGGAGTCATTAGAAAAAATTAAGGAAGTGATAGAGAAAGGAGGACGATAACCGATGGATATTAAGGAATTCAGGAGTGCGAAAACTTGAAAACTGCAATTGAAAAGGATGTGGTTTTCATCGGCGATAATTTGTGAATCGGCTGGATGAGGACAATATGGGGAACTGGAAATCCCAATACGAATCATGTGAGCCGGAAGACGATTGTGTCCAGAACGTAAACGGGTGATGGTTGTAATAAATTTTCGGAGTTTTATTTATCAGTGTGTATATATATATATATATATATATATATATATATATATATATATATATATATATGTGAGCAATTTTCTAGTTCGAGCATAGCGTATGATTGCAAATTAAATTATTTCTTTGACGAGACGTTGACTTTTAAATAATAATGATATTTGATCGCATAATGTGGCAACATCAATTTCGCGAGAACTAATATAATAGAGATAGCTAGAAGAGACATACGTCTCTTTCGGACATCGTTATCGGTGAGCCGACAGGACTTCCTTCCTGTGATTATAGTAATCATCGTTAATTGTTTTTTTTTAGGTCTGTACGTGTCATTTACGGTATTTTGTTTTCGGATTAATTGCAATTCGTATTTATCATTACGGGGGAATTTATTTCAAACTAGATTCTTTAAGATATTTTTATTATATAAATAAATAAATTACTAAAAATATTCGGATATTTCGGTAGGAAATACGTAGAATGAAGAAGTGGCAAATTGTCAAACTTATGACGCCTAAGAAATAGAGATTTTATGTAAAAAAACTAGCCGAAATCCTAAAAGTAAATTCAGATCAACACGAATATTAATTGAAACTTTAAAGTTTATCGTTAGAGTTGTACTAATTCGTTGCGTTACGAGGATTTTTTTCTATTAATTATTCAGAACTTTTTTCTATATTATTAATATTAGGTCTCTATCTAACATCGTGTGTGTGGCAAGTGCGTAAATAATTAACCGAGAATAAAATCGTAGCAGTTAAATATAATTAAGTAGAGAGTATCCGATACTTTCAAAGTATTGAAAGTATTTTGTTTTTTATGTTTTCGCATTTCGCCGTAATAAAGCAATTCTCTTGCGTTTTTCGTTAAATGTTTTTTCTCAATCGCTCTATCGAGGTATAGTTTTATTATATATTCGTTTTAAATGTTTTCGAACCATAACGTCTGGATATTCAATTTAATTTCATACATATATATACGCGCGTCAACACTGATACTCGTATGTCGGTTCAACGCTGGGACTGCCAGAGCTATTTTCTCTATTCCCGGTTCTGCATTAAAATCAGTTGTTTCTAGTTGTTTATATAACGTCTATGCGTTAGTCAGTAACATTGCTTCGTTCTTGATTCAAAGTTTTATATATATATAACTTTGAATCAAGAACGAAGCAATGTTACTGACTAACGCATAGACGTTATATGAGTACTCTAATGTCTTCTCTGTTTTTCTATATGCTACGGAATGCTGGACACTAAAAGCAGCTGATATTCGGCGCATTGATGCTTTTGAGATGTTCTGCCGGTGACGAATGTTGCGAATCTCGTGGACAGAAAAACGAACCAACCTCTCTGTTTTGAACGATATAGGATCGGATCTACGCTTACGAGATATAGTAATACAGCGCATAATGAGGTATTTCGGACACGTAATACGTCGGAACGGGATAGAAAAATAAATTCTTGAAGGGATGGTAGCAGGCAAAAGGATACGCGGAAGGACAGAAACCAGGTACATAGATAGGATTAAACAATTAACTGCGGCCTCATCGCTCCAGCAAGTTATAAGACTCGCCGGAAATAGGGACATATGGCGAACAAGGTTGAAAGGAATTGAAACTCATAATTTCACGATGCTCGGACCGAGATAACGAATATAATGATGATATATATATATATATATATATATATATATATAAATCGATAAATACTTATTTAAAATTTGAAAAATATAGAGTGAAATAATTTAAAAGTAAACTTGAATTGGATGAACAAAATTCTTAACACGTTATGAGTATATAATACATCGTACTCAGCCGACGAACTTTTTTTAAGTTAGAATATGAAATTTTAAGCGAATTCTAATATATCGTTACAAAAATCCATATTATATACAGAACTATTTTAATCGTCTAGAAGGTCGTTTTGTAAATTCCCCGAATCAAAAGCAAAAATGTCAGTTCTTTGACAAGGGCCTCTTAAAATGAATTTTGGAATATTTCGATCTTTTCTTTTTCCCTCAAAGTAATTCTTTCAGAAATTAAAAAGATATTTACGGAAGATGCGATAACTTAAGTCGAGATAGCACCCGAAATATAAAATTTTAATTATATTTACCAACGCATATTCGTTAAAAAGTAAATTGCTAAGCTTATAAGATTGAGCTGAAATTTTCAAGGTGTATTTAAAAACGTATCAATAGATGGAAAAGAGAAATTTTCGACATTTTATGAGAGAACACTCCCGGGCCAGGCCTAAAATTTTAAAATACGAGCTATTTTCAATTACCCGATGATTTACACGTATGTCTAAAATTTAGAAGACACATTTTATTTTTGTGATATATATATATATAATATAAGGATTACTGAACGAATGGGGTAAGATATGCAGTCATGCATATACATGTAACTCATGCACGTAGATGGACAACGTGTGATGCGTTGATGTATTTGTTATTGTATTCTGGACATTTCCCGTTTTATTATAATACGCTTGATAATTAGCTAAATAATGTATTATTTAATTTTAATATATATATATACTTACACTATATATTTTTTAAGTTTTGTTAAAAATTCTCGTTCAGCGTATTAAGGATATGGTATGTGATAATCTTAATGAAATTTATTCTTTGGATTTTCTTCGTGCTGTTGGTCTTGATGATTATCTGCTAATATAACTGCGTCGTCTGCACGACGGATATTGATAATGATATTATCGTTAATCTTTTTATCCCATACGGTTCGCTCATTACGGCATATTTCACAACTTGTTCAGCGTATAAGTTAAGCAATAGAGAAGACAACACACATACTTTCCGTACGCCTCGTTTAATTTCGAAATTATTCTCTGACTCATTTCTATTTAATACCAATTTTTTTCTGCAGTTTGATTCCAATATATTTGTCTTATTAAATTTAAGTCGTTGTTATTAGTTCCTGTTTTTCGGAGGTATATATATATATATATATATATATATATATATTTGATTACCAAAAACAATTAAAATCACTAACGTTTATTTATTAAGCAAAGCTTTTCGGCAACTACGCCATTATCAAGCTATATATAAATAAAATTAAATATATAAAAACATAAAATACTAATTTAATTTTCTAGCTACTGTTCTGTAAATTTTATATTACTGATATTTGATTGTGTTGTTTACCACAGTCACTGTCAGATAGTTTTAAGTATTTATAATTCATTTATTATGTAAAAATTGTGAACTTAAATTTAAATTAATATTTTATGTTTTTATATATTTAATTTTATTTATATATAGCTTGGAAATAGCGTAGTTGTCGTAAAGCTTTGCTTAATAAATAAACTTTAGTGATTTTAACTGTTTTTTCTAATCAAGTATAAAAAATCACTACATTCCACAATCTAAACTATATATATAATATATATATATATCGTTTATTTTGTGCAATATATCTACGCCATCTATAATAATAGTTTAAAAATTGATGATTTGCTCATTACGACGTTATCGATCAAATTCTTTCGTTCCCATTGATATCTTATCCAACCTAAGGGACTTCGTCATTATGACCGTTAGATTTAAAATATGTCAAAAAATGCCTACTCTTCAAAAACGTGCAAAAATAATGAGATTTGGTAATGTACTCTTTTAATTTTTTCGAAAACGTACGCTGTAGCGAAAATTTCTTGTGCAACCCCCTTCAGTCCCTCTCTTCTTATGTTTTCCCTTTAGAACGGACAAAGAAGAAGGCGTTAGGCGTTGTTATTTCGTTAAAAGTAGCCGATAATAATTGCGTGATTATCTATGGCCGCCGCTAAAAACTATCTTTGGACGGTTGCTTATTACGGTTTTATTTCCAACCGTATATATACGAGTGGTTGGAATTTTACTTAAAATTGGATCTAAACACGCGAATGAAGGACGTTGTGCCAAGTATGGACTTACTGCGCAATCGTTTCGCCATTTTCCGTGGGTATTTCTATTTATTGAGTATGTTTGAGTTCGCAAACGGTCTAAATTTTTACCGCTATACCGGCTAATTATCCGTGACAACTCGCCGTGTAAAATCGTCTTTTATATATATATATATATATATATATATATATATATATATATAATACACATGTATATAATTAACAAAACAAAATAAAAACAATGTTAATCACTATAAAATTTATCTTATTTTCGCAAAGCTTTTCGATTTTTACATCATTTTCATGCTATACACAAATTTTAAGAATCACTAATCTCCAATACAACAACATTAAACATTACATATATATATATATATTGAAATTTATATTACATTCATAATAAAATAAGTAATGAGTTAATCTCATTAAATTGTTCTTTCCATACTCTGAATTAATCTTTGTAATTTTGAAAGTTCTTCTTTTTCATCATCCACCGTCACCGTGTTATTGACGATGCACCCTTGGAATTGCTTTCTATCAACAGTTGGCAAGAATAGTTTCAGAAAAGCAGTTGTCCTTTTTCTGTGATTTTTAAACTATGAAATTTCATATTTTTCACCTCGATTTAATCCCGACGATTTCACTCTGCAGTAATATTTTTTAATATTTCGATCCTGTCGCGATATGTCCGAAATATTTCATCTTTTCACTTTTGTTTTATTTTGCATTATTTCAAGATTTTTTCCGGGTCTATTCGGTAAGTCGCTATTCTTGCTTCCACAACAATTTCGGCATGCGTCGGTGGTAGCTGTATATTTCAAACGTATCGATTTTTATTTTTTAACAATATAATCTTAATTCGGTTTAAAAAGACATTTATACGAGGTTTTTCCGAAATATCCGGAATAGGTTTTCATTTTTCCAGATTTCCTTTAAAGTATGTGTCAACATATTATTTTTACTAATAGATCGGTTGAACATATACCTATAACAATTAATAATGACATACTCTAACAAGTTGATTTCGTACGCTATCTCGGATTGTACTTGGATCGAAGGCTCACATGGTTCACGTGGCGCAAATTAGAAAGACCATTATTACACGAGTTGGGCTACTATATCCACTGCTGGGTCGTCAGTCAACTTTGAATTTAAAAACTAAAAGACGCATTTATCTCACAATGATTGCGCCGATTTGGCGTTATGGTATTGAATTATATGGATCAACTAGCGAAAGTAATTTGAACAGAGTGCAGCAGCAGCAGCAGTCAAAGATACTTCGTATAATCACGTCCGCGCTATTCTAAGTTTCTAATCTAACCTTGCATAATGATTTGAATATTTCATTTGTCCAGGATGTTTATATTAGCCAATACGAGAAATTATTTAACAAACTCAAACGAAGCAGTAATCCCAACATTTTCAGAATGCACTCATTAGAACTTCCAGGTAATCCAGCTAGGTGTCCGAGAAGGAAATGGTGCCGAGATGCTCTCCCGATTACCTAGTAACCGGAATTATCTTGATCGTTACATTTCTTTACTATATTGTTTACATTAATTCGATACTTCTAAAAGGAGTTCTTTAATCAATATTTATCTGACATATTACTCTCGCGTTATAATATCTTAATTATTATCCATACTTATTAATTATTTTATTGCATTGCAATCTAATGTCTCATTGGAGACGTTAGTTTAATATGGCAAATTTAGTGGAAATGATCGGATTATATGTATCGGTAATTATATTTATATATATAAAATGTATACATGTATATATGTCACGATCACGATGCGCTTATATCAATTCATTGCTGGATGTAATCATTCCTCTTTTCTTTCTATCTATAACGATCACGGTCCCCTCGTTTATCTATTTCGCACCTGACGATCCAAACAGTGCGTAAGGAAATTAAAAGACAACCGCGCTTCTCTCGTGGATAGCTTTTCAAATGTTGAATACTGTCGTCAAAAATGAAGATATACCTAACGGCTTAAAGAAGAAAGTATGCACTCTTGCGGTGTTTACATATGGAGCGGAAATATGAATGAAGCAAGTCGAAGAAACTTGCAGTGATATAGAGAGCCCATGAGAGAGTAATATTGGGCATCAAGATTTCAGACCAGAAAGCCAATACGCGGATAAGACATTAGAATAAATTATCGGATGTAGTCGAACGTGTAGCTCAGTTAAAATGAAATTGGACGGGCCATGTAGCAAGAAGAAACGATGACAGGTGGACAAAAAAATAACCGATTGGCTTCCCAAGAGAAAGGCACAGGAGTCATAGTTGACCGTATTACAAGGGAGCAGGACGATATACTGAGATCAACCGGTGTAATATATATATATATATATATATATATATATATATATATATATATATATATATATAGACACGCAAAATATGGATTGCACTAAAGATATTAATCATCGTATAGCAATGGGAAAAAAGTCTTTTATCGATCAATATACACTTATAACACAGAAAACAATGTCCGTCAATATACGCAAAAAACTTCGTACAAAACTTTTGTATGGTCAGTGGCACTATATAGTGTGGAAACATAGACAATGAAACAACGACCGAGACAAATTAGAAGCTTTTGAAATGTGGTTTTGACGGCGCCTACAGAAAATTAGCTGGTAGACAAAATAAAGAACACAATTGTACTAGAAACAATAAATGAAAAAAGTAGCATATTACACAGTATAACAAAGAGGCGACTTAAGTGGCTAAATCATGCATTACGTCAAAATCAAAATATCCTGAAAGATGTTATCGAAGGAGAGTGAATGGGGGAAAAGCTACATGGAAGGCCACGAACAACACTTTTTGATGCACTTATAAAGAAAGTGGAATATTGACTTATCCGGAATTAAAGAAGAAAACTCGCGACAGGATATAATGGAAGTAGAAGAAAACTCGGGACAGGATATAATGGAAGTGGTTGATACGGTCGGATACACTGATGATGATGATATATATATATATATAATATATTTATTTATTGATTTATACACTACGTTTTATAAGTACGTATTGGTTTTTATTGACTATCCTTTCATTTTTTTAGTAGCTAGAGAACAGAATTTATCCTTGGTCCGGTATGTATTTTTAAAATTATTCAACGGAATATTTTGTAGGGGTTTTGAACTTTCATTTCGATTATAGTTGCGTAGTTAATGATGCGAGGAATATTGGAATGTTTAGGTTGGGTCCTCATTCGCGTTCCTGTACAACTACGCGCAAATACGTTATACATATATACGTATGTGCGTGTGAGTTGAATTCGTGGACACAATGGTTAGAAGTCTTTAATTTTGAAATATGTTTATTTTCTTTTAGTTGTCACTTGGTTTTTTTTAGTTATTTATGTTCTCTGTGTATTCCTTTTTTTAGAAATTTAGAAACTCATATACACTCATATATATATATATATATATATATATATATATATATATATATATATATACTTATATATGTATATAAGTAATATGTATATATATATCATTTTCATTCGTACTCTGCTCCATGCATCCTCGGAAAGCGATGTTTCTATATGGCTATTCTTGCGCGAATAATATTCTTTATATAGAATGGTGAAATTTTTCGTTAAATCGTGAATTCATCAACCGACCTCATCCGCTTTATGAATTTATTTATATATTCATTTGTATATTTATTTATATATTCATTTGTATATTTATTTATATATTCATTTGTATATTTATTTATAAATTTTTAGTTTTGTTTCCTCTGTCCGATAATATTTTCGCGTTCTACTCTATCGTAGTTTTCTACTACTAATCATTTCAAAAATCGTTAGTATATAAAAACGAAACAATCTGGCAAAGAATTTCCAGTTGATGAGACGAATCGAAATCAAGTTCATTAATTTGTGCCAAACGTTCAAGAACAATCCTACTATCATGTCCTTCTACGCAACCCATCGTCTTGCTGTGCTGGACTTGCTTCATCCCTAATTGAAATCCTACAGAACACTCCATCCGCTGAATCTAAGGTCATAACCTTCCTTTCATTATCTAACCTTATTCCTTTAATCTAATTATCCTTCCGTGCCTCTGGCCTTAGTAGTAGTATAAAGCTCGTAAATTAAAAGAAAAATAAAAAAAAAATTGTTAGCATAAATAAACCAATTATTTGTACGTAATAGTCAAATAAATATGTACGATTTACGTTATAGTAAATAATATTCACGTTGAACGGTCTAGTATTTATTACGTTTAATTTCCCCACCCACATAAGTATACATACATGCACGTGCATATAGATTCATTCATATACACGTATACTCACACGGAGATGTTAATAAAAAGACTACTAACACTTTATCTTTGACCAATATGGAAAATTCTAAAAAGAGTAATCACACGAAGAACGGCGAAAAATATTGAAAATTAAAGTTGATCACGAATGCCATTGTGTACGGTACACGATTCAAAGTACTCAATTCGTTCATTGTTGCCTTAGCGATGTACAGTGAAAAATCTTAGAATTTCCGAAAATTCAATTCAAATTGTTGATTATTGAACGAAAAATGGATTATCAACGCAAGAAGATATATATATCTAATATATAAAATTCTCGTGTCACAATGTTCGTTCTCATACTCCTCCGAAACGGCTTGACCGATTCTTATGAAATTTTTTATGCAAATTCAGTAAGTCTGAGAATCGGCTACTATCTATTTTTCAAACCTCTAAGTGATAAGGGGTGTCCACCCCGAATTTTTTTTTTATTTTTTTGATAAAATTTTTTTAAAACATTTTTTATTATGTGGCATTAAAAAATACATACAACCCTAAATTTTCACTTTTCTATCACCAACCCCTGCTTTTTAATAGTCATTTTCATAATTTTATCGTTACAATCGTCCATAGCCGCAGTGCTGAAACAGTGTAAGATTATCATCTGGGACGAATGTACCATGGCACACAAACATTCGCTTGAGGCGTTGAACAGGACATTGAAAGATATTAAAAACAACGACAAACTATTTGGTGGCACTCTGTTAGTCCTTTCTGGTAACTTCAGACAAACACTTCCCGTCATTCCACGTTCAACATACGCTGATGAAATCAACGCCTGCTTAAAATCATCGCCATTGTGGCGTAATGTTGGAATAGTACAGCTGAAAGTAAATATGCGCGTTCAAATGCTTGAAGATCCATCCGCTGAAACATTCTCAAAACAACTCTTAGATATCGGCGATGGAAAAGTCACTATAGATTTTGAATCTGAAGATACAACAGTTATTGCCAGGTGACTTGGTATCATATAAATCTATTGATACTGTTTGCGATGACACTGAAGCTGTAAATTTTCCAACAGAGTTTTTGAACTCACTGGATTTGCCAGGCATGCCACCACATAACTTACAATTGAAGGTTGGATCGCTAATTATTTTGCTTCGTAATTTGAACCCGCCACGGTTGTGCAACGGTACGCGATTAGTCATTAAAAAATTAATGAAAAACGTTATCGAAGGCACCATTTTAAATGGCAAGTTTCGAGGTGAAAATATATTAATACCACGAATAATACCCACAGATGTGCCAATTCAATTTAAGCGATTAGATTGGCATTTGCAATGACTATTAATAAATCCCAAGGCCAAACAATGTCTGTTTGTGGCTTAGATTTTAGCACACCATGTTTTTCACACGGACAATTATACGTTGCATGCTCTCGAGCGGGTAAACCATCAAGTTTGTTTGTATTAGTTAAAGACGACGGGCTAACAAAAAATATTGTTCACGCTGTAGCATTAAGAGATTAATATTATGTAATGAATTAATGATATAAATAATTATTACTTTTAATAAATTGAAAAAATTAATGTTTGGTGTTTTGTTATTTTTATATTCCCTCATCGTTCACAGCGCTCCATGCCTTTTCACTCGTATTCCACATCCTTATACACTTCCAATAAGTTAGTTATTTTTTTTCTACACTAGAAATTCTCTAGAAATTATTTACATGGCAAAACAACGTTTGCCGGGTGTGAAAATTGGTCTTGAAGGGTTTTCGGGTTTTGGACCATTTTTGAGGCCCCTATGATATATCGGTGGTTCGGGTTGGGCTTAAAAGAAAGTAGATGTCGAGATCTATAATTTATGTTATGAGGTAAATGTTTTAAAAATTAACCGGTAACGAGAAATCGCGAGTTGAATATTTCATTTTCGATTTTTAAAAATTCTGCCGGCGATTTTGGGTCGGCCGATTCTACAATGCATTTAAGTTCAATAAATCTACAAAAATTAAAAAGTATCGACATATCATTTAAATTTCGTTATAAATTTGTTTTTTAATTTTTTGTATAGTTCCTAATTCTCCATCGGTATTTGTGCTTTATTTAATTCAGCTAATAAATTTATACATTTATTGATTGTCGGGCGATACGAAGTTCGCCGGGTCAGCTAGTATATATATGTGTGTGTGTGTGATTATCGAACCCGGAAGAAGCTTCTTAATATCGGATTATGTACAGCAGTTTTAGCTATTTCGATATCAATTATTGTACTGTTTACTTCTGGTCTATTATCTTTTGGTCTGAAAAATTAATTTCCTAATTCGTTCGAAAATCTGCGCTACAATATTATCTCTGCGTTTGGTCTTTTAAAAAATGGATAAATCTTTTACTTTCCTAAAATATCACGTGATCGATTGACTCTTGTTTTCCTAAATGAATCTTTCAGTTGTCGTCGATACTATAAAACGGTATTTGGCAATCCTACACCGCCGACTTCCTCATTTATATTAAGCTTATTGCAAAACCTGTCGGTGCTAGCACAATCTTTATCCGGTTGCTACTGCTATATATTTTGAATCGTCTACGAACCGGGTATATATATCTTTAATACGTAACATTCTACTACAGCGCACCATTCCACCTCCGAGTTTTGTTCATTCTGTCTTGAATTCCTAAAAGCGTATCCGGCTTTCGCTATTCAATGTTCTTTTCTTGAATTCGCTTTTCCCACTGAAGAATTCCCTATCCGTCACCTAATCTTAAATGAAACTGGTTACACTTCCCAGTTCTGCTATAGTCCTGTCAGTTAAAAGCGGCGCTTAAATAAACAAATCACTAAATAAATTATAAAATATCTGTTCCCGAGATCAGAATCAAATATTAAATATTGAACTAGATGGAATAAGAATAACTCAAGAGAATTTACATACTTGGGGAGTATCGTAACAGCAGATGGAAGAAATGAAATAGACATAAGAGCGAGAATAACCCAAGAAATGAATGCTTTCATAAGTAAGAAAAGCCTACTGACATCCGGAAACATCTTGCTGGAAACTAGAAAGCATTTTATTAAAACATTTTTCTGGAGCGTTGCTCTATATGAAGCGGAAACTTGGACCATGTCTAAAGCATATATTAAAAAAAAAAATGGAAGCGTTCGAGATACGGTGTTGAAGAAGAATGTTAAGAATAAAATGGACGGAGAAAATCACAAATGAACAAGTGCTAAAAATAGCGAAAGAAAATAGAAATATTATTACAGAAATAGATACTAGAAGAAATAGAATGATTGGACATTTGATAAGACATTCGAGATGGATCACAAATATAATTGAAGGAATGATGAAAGGGAGACCGCGGAAAAAGTATATGGATGAAAAGGGAGAAGATATGAAGAAATAAAGAATATGGCCGGCAACTTGATTCATTTGATGTTACTTCTCACCAATCTAAGGGTTGAGGAGAAAAAGAAGTATAAGAGATAGAAATAATAGAGATTACTAGCGTTTATCGTAATAATTCATTTTGTTTTTATAATTCAAATTTATAACTTCGATTTGCCAACATTCGTGTAAAAACGTACAAGCAATGAAATGCAACGGGTCGAATTATGGAAGAACTAATCTCGATAATATAAGATTTCCATAGTTTATTCTAATTATCTCTTCGATTTGTCTCGTTGATCGCATTATTCCCCTCTTGACTATACAAGTCAACGGCTTAACGATATTTCTTTTTTCGACTTCCTGATCGTTTACGTATCATTATTTTGTCTACTTCATCGCGGCGACGCGTTTGTGCGAAGTAAATTGTAAAATTATTAATTTACATTCGATCGTTCGTAATGGGAGTGATTATACAAACAGTTTGATCTTCGATGTAATTAATAGAATATCGCGGCTATACATTTGGAACATTTCAAAACCACACCCTTTCAGTTCGAACTAATTTAGGGTTTGCCCGTATCTCTTTCTTTATCTCGTTAATATATGTGTAAGATAAGCTGTTAGTATATTATATATATATATATATATATATATATATATATATATATATATATATATATATATATACATATATATGAGGACTTCTCTTGTAAAAGAATTATACGATTAATAACTGTACCAGTAACTACGTCATCGATGATAATATTAAGTCTTTTAAAAGTTACACGAATTTTAACGGGCGGTAACAGTCGCTCGAGCTGTATTTAAAATTAATAAATATCGACATCTGTACGTAATAGTTGTTTGAGCGATTAGTTAACGGCTTCTATCGATCGCGATAATAAAATGCCTTTTTGCCTTTTTCGCGTTTGTGGACTGTTTTTATTTATATAAATTGAAACGAAGAAATTTATTGTTATCGTTTACATCCGTAATTTATAGAAAAACCTAATAATAAATTGTAATCGAATAAACACGATGCGTGTATAATGTCTAGTAAAAAGGAAAACTATGTAAGTACTATAGTAGCATTTCTAACGAAATCGTTAAATATTGTGTGTGTGTATATCGTCGATAGTAATGGTAGATTAAGAGATTACAAAAGTTGTCGATGGACAAAAGGAAAGATTACGTTTAAAATTGGCCGTTTTCCAATTCTCTCGCTCCAACCAACTATTTAAACGATCGAAGAAAAATACTCGGATGGAAATCTGAAATCCTATTGTCAGTGTCCTACACCCTTTATTCGTCTTTATTCTTATCATAGGCTTGCCAATTCATCGAATGTTTTAGTTTTTTTATGATTATTTTTTATTTTAATACACATAAATCGCTATGCGAAGTTTTATGTTAAGGTGTTTCGTTTATTTTTTTTTTTTAATTTCGACAATATACAACTAACTCTGTAGGCTAATAAGTAAATTTGATTTTTTTCTTTTTTTTTCAGCAGAAAATAATAGTCCAGTGATGAATTTCTTTCTCTTTAATATTCACACACGGTATTAATTTTTCTTCAAGTATGGCACCAATTTCACGATGCGTGAGATGTTTTGCTACAATTTCATTCTTGCCGGTGGTAATTTTCTATTGTTTGAAAAACATCAAGCGTAAGGGAATTGTACTTTTATCAGCAGATTTTACTTGTTACCAGATCTCCCGTTCCGTATGCAACTTAGAAAAACTCTTTACTGACTTTTGCATTATTGATGTGCAACTTGCAATCCTGATCACGTATTCATCGAATGTCCTTCTTTAAAAACATTACGTTACGAACTATACCTTAGGTTACTGTGCTAATCTTGTACCGATCCTCCATAGAATGTATTGCCCCTTCTTCATATTGATAATTTACATGTGTTTCCAGACATGACGATATTTCTCGAAACGTTGTCTACGTTTATAGAAATATGAGTTAGTTCGCCAGTATCACGTTAGGTAAGATGTAAAGGCCGCATCCTCTAAATATATATATATATATATATATATATATATATATATATATATATATATAGAGAGAGAGAGAGAGAGAGAGAGAGCAAGTATATAGTTACATATACCTAGTTCAAAAAATCACAACAAATAAAGACATGATAATGAATTCAGAAGTGACAAAGAGAATATTACTATCGTGTGTTGCGCTTGGAAAATTACTCATAGTATTTCGCAATCAACAAATACCGATTAATCTGAAACGTAAACTGTATAAACAATGTGTACTTTCGATTCTTACATATGGTTCGGAAACATGGCTATATGCAAAAAAAAAAATTAAGAAGGATAAGAAAAGCTCAGACGTCACATGAGAGAATGATGCTGGATATAAGATTATCAGATCGTAAAAAGAATGCATGGATACGTGAACAAAAACGATTGGATGATGCAGTGAAGCGGATGGCTATAAGAAAATGGAATTGGACTGGACACATGGCTCGAAGAGAAGATAACAGATGGTCAAAGTGGATCTTACAGTGTTGGCCAATGGGCAGAAAAAGGAAACAAGGAAGGCCGTGATATAGCAAAGGTAGCTGGGAAAAATTGGTTGACAAAAGCGCAGTACAGAAGCGTTGGATTAGGAAAAGCTTTCATCCAGGGGTGGATAGAGAAAGGATTATCGTGATGTGTATGTATATGTATGCACTGTTATCTTTTTTTCAACCATATCACTTTAACGATGTCGGAGAGGGTCTACTATTTGTATTGAAACATTATAGAGGTGTACTTCGTTGTAAGGTAATGATTCATTTTCGAGTTTCTTGTCTCGTCCAATATTTCTGTACTATTTTAAGCGACTTAAACGGAATTTACCGATGACAGCGTATATACGTAATCGCTCTTTATCAGCTTAGATAAACGAATAGCCGTGTTCAAATTCGTCCGCTTATATTTTTCTTGTTTTATCGACTAATTTAGAATTTTTCCAGATAAGAATAAACTGAATTTGCGCCATAATTCGGAGAATTCTTAGTTTGACCGAACGCAGACATATAATCGACCTGGTCGGTGATTTTCATTCCATCGGGTTTATACGTTTAGGATTTAGGCGTTGTGTGTGTCTGTATGCGGAAACCCTGATTTTTAAAGTTACTTCTCCGAAGCAATTGTTCATCATCGTCTGTTTTATTAACTGGCCATATTATGTTTTCGAAAATTAGTCAAGCTATACACACTATATCCTTCGAAGTACGAAGTGCGATCACCTAGCACGACAATATTTAAGATACTGAAATTTTTGTTATACCCTTTAACTGCGCCGGAGTCCGAAATCGGGTAGAAGGTTTTTTTTTTTACTTATTGTATTTAAATTCTTCGATACACGAAGGAAAAATTTCTGCTAGTCTCTTCGGGTAGGGGATGAAATTTTTGGACGGGGTTATTTGCTTACGGCTCATTCTATGGATTTTTTAGAGCAGAATCGTGTATGAAATATCACGAAGATCGCCTATTGCAAGAAAAGAGATTAGATTTCGAAAAATCATCGTTGGAAATGTTGAAAATAAATTTTTTTTCTCCCCGACTTTTCCAGGTGGAAAATGAAAATTTGAAGTTTTAACGAGATGAAATGATTCGAAATTTCAACCTTTAATAAAGCCGCGGACACACTATATTCGATAGAAGAGACAGATTGTAAAATTTTCCTCGGAGACATTAAAAATAATAACGCGGACAGGTGTTTTGTATTTTTTATTTCTCTTACGAAAATAAAGGAAGTTAGATTTAATTCGATTGTTCGACATTTTATCGATTATCGCTGCGGACCGAGCTTAATTTCTTAGCGGCGGCTTTTAGCTTCGGCTTGTCTTTTCTCTGTTTCGTAGACTTCCTGGAATCTCGGACATTTAAGTTTATCGCGTAAAAGAAAAGAAGTGTACAGAATCGTTCTACAGGGATCGTCGCGGTTTTTCCAGTTTTTACGTTCGATTTTTGGAATTCTATCTCTGTGCTCATCTCGTAAACGATATTATCGTCTCTTTCAAACTTCTCCTGTATCTCTATTCTTATCTCTCTCCCTCTATATATATATATATGTATGTATGTATATTTCCATCCGTTTCGAATAGTAATAAATGGAGCGTGGAAATAAAAACCCAATTTCCCCCACCACGAGTTCGATAGATTTTTTTTTACTTTCAGCTCCCGAAATGTCGTAACACGCTTTTCCTGCGTATACACTTTTAGCGTTATCTTCTTCGCTGTTGCTACGGCTTTTACATCCTCCGGTTCTTTACAATATCCTACGATTATGATTATTATTGTAACTATTAGGGCTAGTAGTTATTATTACTATCACGCGGTGTTATTCTTTTATTTCTTTACATTTTTGTTAGTTTCTCCTGCTTCCGATATCAAGAAGCTTTCATTTTTCATTGTGTTCATTACGGACCTCGTCTTCCCTCTATGATTTTCTTACATCCAGCTGGTATGTACACCTTATTTTTTTTTTTTACCAAAGTCCATTTCGTTTTCTATAATACATCGTAAGTTCTATCGAGAACAGAATGAAAATCCGCGCGTCATAAACGTAGATGATCCGGAGAATGTTCATTTTTTTATAGGCATCATCTCGTAAACGGGGTTACTAGTAGTAGTGTTAGTAGTTTTGAAATCAGTAGATTGAAAAACGTTTCAAATATAAATTGTTTTTCGGCAGTGATGAGTCGACGCATCTTTCGAAAATGATATTATATATATTACGAAAACACGTTTTAGAGGGATTTGTTTTCGAATAATCGATTGTGGATTTTTGAAAAAGTGGAAATTTTGAACACTCGTTTTGTCCATTACTCTCGCATTGTCTACTATCTCGGCCACTCGTTTTTTCACGTATGTAGTATGTGTATTTGGCGTGTAACGCGTGCGTTAATATTTCTATACGTGTGTATGTGTGGGTAATGCACTATGGAAATGGAACGATTCTATTTTTAAAAGGGAAGATATTCAAATTGTATATATACTATTTGTTTCGCGTATATATTATGTATATATGTACGATATAATATTTTCAGAGGACTTAAATTTGATACTTACACGCTGTTCGAAGATGTTAGTAGAAAGCTGTCAGAATTCAGAGACGATCCTGCACAAAAATTTTAATAACGACTGATACCCCCTGTTATATATGATTCTTCCTTTTAAGTTACTTGTTTCTTTAATATATCTCTCGGAAAATGTGATAAGTCTAAAATTACATTAATTAGAACGCTAATTTCTTTTCCCCCGATAAAATTAACGAATTCATTCATTTTTCTCTCCATGTATAAAATCAAATTCGGAAATGTATGTAATTTTAATATATCCGGTTATCGCGTTTACCGATCTGACAATAAGTGTGACGTAGTGGTGGAACAGCCTTAATAGTTAGAAATCATGACTAAGTGTTACCCCTTTATTACCGCTAAAACGTCCGGACACATACTGATCATTATTAGGTAAATCTATCGTTAATATTTTTTGCGCTTACCCCGTGGTTTAATAAATCTTTTTCATCTTCTTCTCTCAAGATATAAATATTATTTTTCTACGTAATTTCCAAGTACGAGTGCTCGTCTTTCTAATTATTCGTCTTTGTGGCGTGTTCACATGTTTATTTCCTACTACGCTTTTCAAATCTCTTTTTGCAATTATCGATCGCTTTTCCCACTCGAACTGGACTCCATCCCGATTCGTGTTACACACGCTGCTGATAATTAAAGACAAAAATTAAACTTATGGATAACAGTTGTCGATCGTATAGGAATTTTAACGGTTTCAAATTCCTTCTGTACTACGATAAGTAAAATTTCGAATGAAAGAAATTGCCTATTTTCACTGTAATTCGATTGATGTAAAATGTTTCAATTCTATAAATAATTATCGTTAATAATCATCTCTAAAATAAATAAAACGCTATCGATACAAACAAATATTTATATTTCCATTTTCTGGAGTTATTTCATTTATTTAATTAATATGTATTATAGTTTTATGTAAAAAAAATAATAAATAAAACAAAAAATATGCCGAGCAGCAGTCAGACTATCTTAGCAACGTTTGCCGATGATATAGCTATCCTCGCGTCCAACTCGGATGCAGTGTATGCAAACACAGCAGCCTAAAATCACTTAAATCGGTTGGTTCAATGGGCACGAAGCTGGCGCTTACTCTATTTAACCCGAATAAGTGTCGACACGTTATATTTACAAATAGAAAATTCAAATGTCCAGCTCTGAAAATAAATAACGATGAAATTACCCAGTACGTTACTTCGGTATGGTTATAGACAAGTGGCTTACTTGGCGACTACATGTGGCACAGAACTATCACATCACTCGCGTAAAATTGCTATATCTATTGTTAGGTCGGAAATCTATTTTAAATTTAAACCGCTAAACGAGCCGTCTATCTTTCAATGATCGCCCTCATTTGGCGTTGTGGGAATCGAGCTGTATCGAAGTACCTGTAAAAGTAAACTTCGAAGAATATAACAGCAACAGTCGACGATACGTCGGTTCCACTCTACATATACAATCTGACATTTCATAATACATACTCAACAGTATGAGAGATTATTTGACCAGTTCGACCAATCCCATCATTCGTAGGATGAACATAATAAGTTTTTTCCGGACAATCAGCCAAGGCGCCTGAGAAGAAAGTGGTGCCGTGATGCTATTCCGATCATCTAACTGACCCTAATGTTCCTTGTCTATTCTAGTCCGACAGCGTGTCTTTTTATTAATTACTGTACCTGCTTCTTCATTTCATTACCATCGTGTTACTTCTTTTCTCGCAATCTTGTGCTTCAATGGAGGTATTAGATTAACACCTGTTATTTTATCCGGATCCGCGTTGTTAGCAGCACTCGATGTTAAAAAAAAAAAATTATTACGTACTACCCAAAGTTTTAAAAATCGTATAAAATCCATCGAATATAGGACGCGAATTTTGAATTCTCGAATACCGATCGTATTAGACGTGTAATGGATATTGTAGGTGTGCTGGTTGTTATTATTACAATCCGCGCTGCAATTATTACCACTTCGAGAAAGACTTTGAAATAGTATCTCGTTCAAAATGCTAGTTTAGTAGAAATTTGACTTCAACTATCAGTTACAGCAATTACTTCCCAATATAGAGAAGCTGCATGTTAGGTACTATAATTTCAATTTTACCGCATTCTTTCTAAAATAGAATACTATATATATATATATATATATATATATATATATATATATATATATATATATATATATATATATATATATATATATATATATATATATATAATCATATATTTAAAGTATAGCAGATATTTGAAGATAAAATTATACGATTGGGAATAGAATACATTAGTAAATTGAGAAGCGAGTCAAAGACATTGGTTCTACGTAAGAACTTTTTAAAATTTATAATACGGCAGGCATCGTCTTTTTTACGTACACGCTCGATCGAACCTTTTTATTTTTATTGCAATTCTGTATCGAGGACACTCAAATTTGTTTTCATTTTCCGCAGTCCGCAACAGTTGCCCCACCTTTTATTTTTTATTTTTTTATTTTTTTTTATTTTTTAGGCTTCACGGGATTGCTTTTAACGTTATGAAGAATATTATTTCTGTACGTCCTAGTTTATCTATTTCGTATTATATGATATTTACGCCTCTCTTATATTCTCTAAATTATATTAAGTCGGCAATGTTTTTGAAATGTATTTTATTATATATATATATATATATATATATATATATATATATATATACGTTGACTTTGTGTCGTCGAGCGTCCGAAATTATACTCGTACATCGTCGAGTTCATCGAACTGTGTAAATATTGTAGGCCGTTATTTTGGAATTTCTATTAGTTATTTTTCCGTATTTCGAAAATCGATCAATGACGTAAATATCATTCGTAAAACGGTCTAATTTTTACAACGTTTCTATTTCAAATTCAAATTATATATTTATTTATAGACGCTCGGCTTGTAGGTCACTTGCGTCTATCGTACAATACAATTTAGATAATTATAAATAATATTATAGTAATTATCAAATTCAAATTATATATTTATTTAAAGACGCTCGGCTTGTAGGTCACTTGCGTCTATCGTACAATACAATTTAGATAATTATAAATAATATTATAGTAATTAAATGAAAGGTCTGTTTATTTTCTACAAATAATTATACCGCGCGTGTATCAAAAATGTTTATAGTTAATTTTAGAACAATTGAACGGAAAATCATGTCCCTTATACTTTAGTAATTTAAAATAGAACTAAAAATAATTCTAGCGTATGTAGATTAAAAATTATATCTTTCGGTATAGTTTTATAATAATTTTTTAAAATTGGAAAGTACTTTGTACTGCAGCTTCATGGTTACCAGGTGTGCGTCTTCTAATTGAAACGCTTCTTCATGTTCCTTGTTCAGTTTTAAACATATGGAGATGACATATTCAAACGACAAATTTTGATTGTCACAAAAAGTACGTGGTGGTAAAGGTTCACTTTACAACACGTGTCCGTGGTTTAGTTTAGTGTGACCGATTTCTATATACGATATTAAGCGAAATAATATAAATAAAAAAAATATATATATTTTTAATGGAGGTATCTTTACGTCCTCCCCAACGTGATACTGTGAGGATTATTTACATTTCAATCAGGAATGCTGACTTCTTTAGAAATGTCGCTATATGAGGCGGAATATCCAGGTGGTGAAGGGACGATACATTATACGGTGGTGTAATACATGGAGAACGTAGCAAGATAAGGTAAAGCTCACAACGCAATGATGTCACAACAGAGCATTAAAAAAAATATATGATCGGAATTCCAAACTGCCTGTTCAGAATGGAGGGGACAAAAGGGACTTTGGTCACGCAACAAATGATATCCAAATGAAATCTATTGATGAGTACAATTCCCTTCCCGCTTAAAGAAGTAGAACACAGGAGTTTTGGGGAGAAACGGTTGAAGTTGATAGTAATGAGTGAGAGGTGATTGATTAATGTTCTCAACAGTTCTCAATGATCCCTGTGCTATAGCTGAATAAAGTGAATGATTCTTTGTGAGAGACTAAGGAGAGTTCTACGCCACATGACGCGTCCTTAGCCAATAGCTTAGTACACGTTCTGCAGTAAGTACTGAACATTGTTGGTATAATTTGTACATGTTACTATTGAAAGCTAGACTGAACATTGCTGCTCTCGTTCCCAGACTTGACTTTGATACCATTCGTGTAAACAAGGTTGTGTAATGAAAACCTTTCGAAGATAATACTATTGAAAGTGGTAAGCATTAGTTTAGAAGGATATATTGAGGAGTGGTTAGAAAATTTTCAAACACACGTAAATATAATATTAAATGAGTCATATTGTATTAAGAAAAGAAGTCATCTGTATTGGTCGAACTCAAAATTACAACTGTTCAAGGGTATAGCAGGCTTATAGAAAATATTACAGATGTGAAAATATACAAATTAAGTCGGTATATTACAAAGAATATAAAACACACTTTAAAACCTATAAACATATGATAAAGGAAGCGAAAGTGAGCGCGTGGAAAAAATTGATGGAAGACAAGGACGTACTTGGATTGAAATACAAAATATTATTAAACAAAAATAAGATAGTTGAAAATACCGACATTAGATAAATACGCCATTACAGATGAGGACAAAGTTAACTTATAATCATTAGAATATAAAATATTAGACTACCTGCAGAAACCGAGTTATTGTATTCTTAAAAAAATGCACACTTAGTGCACTCATTCATAACGACGCATGGTGGATTTGAAATTGATGGTCACTTTATTAAGGCGTATAAACTGAAATCCCCAGCCACTAAAATAACTTTATCAAATATATCAACAGCAATAACCAATGCAGTTCTGGAACAACATCTTGTGAGAAACCTAAATACGAAATTGGCATGAAACATTTCAATACTTAAAGCCAGCAGATGACGAGTTTAGTCACGTAGCTACTTTCCGCCGTCAGGCGTATATTACTAATTACGAAGTACTAAATCTACCAAGCATGTTTACATTAGAAGCCAATGATAAAATTTAATCTTTATTTCTACTGATGATCTTGTATATTTTAAATGTAACTCTCGACAAGGCACAAAGCAGATAACTGTGGACTAACTTCAAACCCCGGTTATACAGAGCTTATAACCGACTACTCAACCACCATCATAGCCTCTTCAAATTCTACTTCATATCCTATTGAAGTGACTACGGATGATTTTCTGACTCTTCCAAGTGTTATTTTGCCTGATGAAAAAATCCAAGCGACTGTCCATTGTAAACCTGCCGCCTAACAACAGTAAAATACCTCTTCCCTCAACATCCTCTGTAAGTTCCGCTCATCCTCCTGCACCTAAGGTCAATATGAAATCGAAGAAAAGACTAAAAACAATAGCATAGAATCTGCCAGTCAAGCATCCTCGGATGAAGGAACCGCACTAGAAAATCCTGAACCTACATCAGTGTGAGTCCTTCAATCGTTAGAACCATACTTCTAAACAAACCAGAACACTGCGCTTTCTTTATCAAATTTTTCTATATTTTTTTATGTGTCGGAACCAAAACTGTACCCAGTAGCCATTGCTAACGAATACTCTGTGTATATAACAGCCTTGATTGCGCTAATGAATGAGTATCGTCCATTAATTACGGACAGGAGAACAAAAATTAAATTTACCAAAATCATAAACACCTTAACAACCCATCTCAAACGTATCCCTATATAAGACCTGATTTACTAATCCGATATAAATAATTCATTTCAATCGCATCTCTAAATAAATCATATGAGCTCGTTAATGCTTAATTGGAATTGTAATGGCTTTTATAACCATTATAAAGAACTAAAAATACTCATTACTACCTACAATCCAATACTTATATCTCTCCAACAAGCACATCAAAAACATAATTAAGACCAGAAAATTCCTTTGTATACTATACTTAAATCAAACCCGCCTACTTCCTTTCAACAGATTAATCTTGAATATGTTTGTACCCGAATTCAAATGGACTAAACATTTACTCTATGCGCATTTCATATATGAAAACTGTAGAACAGGAGCACTTTTTCAATATCTTACGATAACTTTTAATACATACAGGAGACTTTAATGCACATAGCTCAATACTAGCTAGCAACTACATTAATGGTAGAGGTCGTCTAATCGAAAATGCATTGGATAAACTTAATCTCTGTCTTCTAAATACTGGAGAACCTACTCCTGGTCAACTCTTGATCTGATAATGTCTTCTCCACATTTAAGTGGTAAGCTTCATATATATCACCATAACGACTTGGCTAACAGCGAATATGTTCCAATACTGGTTGAACGAACTGATGATGCTCGTAAATGGGACAAGTATTCTGTACACTGTCTCGATCTAACGCTAGATCTCAACAAAGATATAAATAACATTATAAACAATTTTACATACATATTAGTAGAAACTGCGCGATTGTACACTACTGAACCGAAGATAAACAACCGTAAATTAGTTCGTTGATGGACACGATAATGTGCAAAAAAAATTAGAGATAGACGAAGAGCTTTGCTTGTACTGGAAGCTATACCTACCACTGATAATCATTTAAAATACAGGAGAGCTCGTGCAAAAATAAGATGGACCATAAAACAATCGAAACGTAAATCCCGGAATGAATTTACAACAATCATGCCGTCTACTCCAGCCAGCACAGCTTGACCAAAAGTACGCTCGCTAGACCATCTCCATTCGTCCCTGCTTCCAACCGCCCTGAATATCGGAGGTACAAACATTTGCAACACTGATGAAATTGCTTCTGCTTTTGCAGATTATTATCAACAAACTATACGATTGAATAAACAAAAAGTTCCAAACATTTACTTTGATAAAACAAACCTAGATGATTACAATAAGGAAATCAGCCAACGAGAATTAATCCACGTCATCAAACTAACTAAACACCGGGGCATGTGTCCCATCGGGTTTATATTGCAGATCAGCCTATTCTGCAAACCAACGTGGTAAAATATCTTGGCATGCCTTTCGTGGAAACCGCATGTGAAGATAAAGTACAGGCAAATCAAGAAAACCATGTCAACACTATACTGGCTAATAGGACTGCGTTCAACGCTCAGCATTTACTGCAAACGCCTGATATACTTACAAATTATAAAGCCCATATGTACATATGGAATAGCCATATGGGGCTGAAGAAGACCAATCAGCAGCTTGTTTAAACTCGGCAAAACGTAATCCTACGAATAATCGTAGATGCCTATTTTTCTCGCAACGATGGCATATACCGCGACCTCGCAGTAAAAAGTGTACGCGAAGTAATACAAGATATTGCAAAGATGCATAAACGGCGACTGCATGGACATCCCAATCTTGAAGCGAAAAAATTGCTTGACATCGAACTCGATACTCGCCGTTTGAAACGAATGAAACCGCATGACTTGATTTAGCATTAAGTACTAATTTATATATGATATACGTAAATTAGTAAGAAGCCTTGCTCGCTGGAGCAAGTGTCTTCGGACCCGTCTTTATGTTTAACGCTAGTTTTAAGCATATACACCATCATCGTAATAATTGTAATACTTATTTGAGCGTAGTCTTAAGATCGTATTAACTCTTAAAATAAAATTAAAAAAAAATATATATATATATATGTATATATTTCATGCAATTTATATGTAATATTTATTGTGTTTGCTTGATAATAATGTATGCAAAGCCTTTCGACTATAAAGTCATTTTCAAGCAAATACAAAAACGTGAAAAATGAATTAACAGAGACATTAATGAAAACTTATAAATATCGATTCACATTGATTAGCCAGATGTAATTTAATTTACTAAAAAAAATTTATTTACAAAAACATTTAATTATAAAACCGAGTTTAAAATTAATTCTTCCTCAAAATTGATCATATTATTTAATAAATTATTACTACTTCTTTGTTTTATAATTTGTATTTTTTTCTAATAATTTTCTTTTTTTAAATTTATATTCTATGTGTAAAATTTGTATATCTGTAATGTTTTTTATTATAACATTACATCTGGCTAATCAATGTGAATCGATATTTATAAGTTTTCACTTTTATCTGTGTTAATTTATTTGTTACGTTTTTGTATTTGCTTCAAAATGACTTTATAGTCGACAAGCTTTACATACATAAAATAAATTTTATAGTGATTAACATTGTTTTTATTTTGTTTTGTTAATTCATAAAATCACTGCTCTCCAATATATCTATATATCTATATATATATATCTATCTATCTATATATATATATATATATATATATTCGTGGAATATTTTTTCGATTTATATTATGGAACGTCTAATAAAAAAATAAAATTGACTGTAAAAATCTCTTCGACACTTGAGATTTACGTTCGATTCAACCGATATTTCCTAAATTAATTGAACGGAAGTACATCGGGTACATATCGATGAAACGAAAGTTGGTCTCGGTTATAAGGGTTACATTCGATGACGTCGGAGATACTGTAATTATTAAGCACCGCCTTAATTAACCTGTAATTACGAAGTACCTCTTAAAGTCGTTCGTATTTCCTCTTTTCCTCTCCTAACCTTAACATCCAAAATTCATCGTTCTGATTGCGAGATTATTATACTATGAGTTTGAAGTTTCTTGAGATAAGCCGATGAGTATCCAGTATATATATATATATATATATATATATATATATATATATATATATATATATATATATATATATATATATATATATATACAGCATACACGTTGCCTTTTCATAGTGATGTGGCCTGGTCGAAGATTATTGTTTCTAATTAATTATTAATTAGTCTAATGAAAAATCAATTACGTTTGTATTACCGTCGTTCTCTACTTCAGGATGCGTTCGTTATTTTAACCGGCATTCCGTTCGGAGTGCTAATTAACAATCTGGTTGGCCTCAAGTCATCGCGTTCGCTTCCTTTAATAATTTAGATAGTAATCATTTCGAGTTGAGCAGCAGCGGATTAAATTTTGTGATTTTTCTAGCGATCTCAGCTTTCGAATCAGCAGCTTGATATTAACTTTGTCGAGCCTAATACAGGAAACGTGTTTTTGCGAAACGAGCAGTGTCGTACGTATATATGGCGTTGCTCTCGTAAAATAGCCACTGTATTGAATGAATGCCGTGCTGTCGGGTCTCTACTGCTTTGTGCACTCCGCTGTGCAGTTTTATACCAGGCGGCTGACAAGGAACACGTTTCGGCCCATTTCTTAATTAAACACCTCGGCAGTTTTGTGGCGTGTACTATCGACGACTTATCGAACAACAAATAGATACATCTATTTGCGCCGAGCAAACGGAATCAGGCAATTTGCTCTCGATCAGTATCATCAAATTATAGGTGTATCGGTCGAGAGCTGGCCATATTTCTTCGATCAAAAAACTACCCGGTTAATCGGCAGATATCTCCTGTGTTTTTTATAAGATTGTACTTTACGAAGTTTAGGTTGTAGACACTCGTAGTAGGGTTGTAAACTTATCATTCGGGACAATATCATCTATTAGCTAATAGATGCAATCTTCTCTTCTTGTAGTGGCGTATAATGGATCGTGAGCACGAATTTAAACGAATGTCAATTGTCACTGATTACTATCTCAATTTTAGACCGCACTAATTCTACTGAATGGCGATTGTCATCGATTACCGACTCAATTTCAGACCCGTACCGTGGGTAACTTATTAATTCGGACAATTTGAATCGCTCTAAATCCTAAGTTGCGTCATAATCAGTTTAAAGACCGGAAAACTGTCTAGGTCTTTAATAGTAACGATTTTAGCTTTACAAACATATTAGTCCTAAGTTGAGGATAACGCCTGGTTTAAATTAGATCGAGTCTTTCTACAGGTAGAATATCACTCTACTCGTATGTACGTATTGCGCATGTATCGGGATCCAGCAAGTGGCTAAAATAGGTTAATTACTCTTTAATTTTATCTGTAAGCCATATATAGCTTCCGGGTAGAGGGATTCACGGGACATCTGTGAACCCTGTTTTGCTTTAAGTAATAATTTTGTTTAAAAGAGGTTTACCTATCTGCCTAATGATAATTATAATTCCGCCGATGCATTACGTTTCTATAAAACATGTATAAGCTCTAATTTGCTGCGTGAACCGCGGATTCAATTGATTTACAACTCGTTATATAGTCTAGATTATTTTCTTACTACCATCAACTCGCGTTTTTTAACACGCATCAATCCACGATTGAGTATTATCACGCTCATTGCTTATACGTTAGTGTATTATTATGGGTGCGCGTTATATAAAAAAAAATAGTAGCATTTCCGTTAAAAAAAAAAAAATTGTTTCAAATGTATAAGATACTGTGATACGACAAAAAAAAATAGGTTCTTTTTATTTATTCATTTATTTATGTATTTGTAGTTTTTTTTTTTTTTTCAAAATGAAATTATTTTGCGATTAAAATCGACGATAGAATAGTGTGACGTGAGGAGGACGGTGGTATGCTGGAAGGAACCGATGTGTGCGGTTAAGTTGGCAAGTTAATCTCGTACGCCAACTAACCGAACAACCTCTTGTCCCTAAAGAGTGTCGCTTAGGCTCAGATTTAAAAGAAGTAACGAGAAACGATGACTAGTTTTGCGCACTAGTTGTCGGCCCTTCTAAATATTTCGTTCCTCATTTCGTTTCAAAGAGGCGATTTCCGCGACAAATTTTATCTCTTTTTTTTTTCCTCCGCGGTTTTGTAGTAACGGTTAAATGTGTAAGCTTCTATCTCCATACATATACACATATACCTACATATATATATATATATATATATGTATATTTGTATATATATACCCACTGTGGGGCGCAAAAGATTTTATATAAAACATTTATATTACACATATATATATATATATATATATATATATATATATATATATATATATATAATGTATAAGTATAGGGCATATGTATATATACGTATATGTTGTATTTCGATGGAGAATTTCCTAGGTGTCATTTAATCCTGTTTCTGTTCAACTTGTTTTCGGCGAGGTCCTTTAAGCTTGCGAAATCCCTTTTTGGGAGAACTTGTTTTTCTTGGCATAATTCACTTCGATTTCGGGTTTCGTCGTTCACACGTTAAACGTCTCGCATCTACTCGACAACATTACGTATACCCTTAAGGGATTTACTGTTTCGTAATTTATCCGTCTTCGTACTGATATTCGAAATTCAACCATTTCTCCGAATCCGTCGAATGTAATGCAAGACTTAACTCGAACGTATACGATTTTATTTTTTGCAATTTATTACTCGACATTTTCTTTATCGTTAACGATCGGACGAAATAGTTTTTGTCGGTTTAGATTATTGTTTCTCGTAAAAAGGTGGAAAAAAATCGATATTTATTTAGTATGACTAAGACGAAGATTAAAAATCTGTGTATGAAAATACTTAAATCGAAATTTAAAATATATTTGATCTATCATAAAGGAATTATTGAATCTATTTATTATTGAATCTACTTTAAATACACGAATATATATTCTTTCTCTATCCTTTATACCTCGTGAGCACTTAGTGGTCTAATTACACTCCTTATATTAGCCTGTCTTGTGTAATATTTTTAATAAATGCAACATCGCGATATGCCTTATGCAATATTAAATTCTGTGTAGAAATGTTCCGAACCCTTACCATATGTTTCCGTTAAATCGCGTTTCTGAATATTCACCGTAGAAAATTCATTCTTCACGATGCGATTTTTTTTGTAATCCTTATATACTTATCAGTTGTCGTATCTGATATTCGTCTGCTTTACGTTACCAGTAGCGTATTTTACATTCTAGCCACACCAGCATGCTTAGTAACCCATTTCACACTGATTGGTCTGGACCTATCACGCTGCCGATTGTCAGTTGGATGTATGTCGTTTATTTCCGTAATAATAAGATATCGGTGGATTTTACCCGAGGCGGTTGAATATTAGAAGAGTGTTCTACAATTTTGAAAAATCAAAAAAAAACAAAAACATATAAATTGGACAATTTTTCGCTCAGATTTGGCTAAAATACTTATGTACTTAATACTATGCTGGCGCTGGACTGGCTAGTGCGAATACAAAGTTCCGCTCATTTCAGACACCGCAATTGGAAACGTTGGAAAATCAGATTGAAAAAAAAAACCTGTAGTGCTAAAAAAAATAACGAAAACTGAAGGTACTTGTAATAATCATTAATAACTTCAACAAATAAAATAATACAATTATAATTTTAATCAAATTCTTAGTTTGAAAAATATTTACGAAAATAAATGTTTTTTCGTCATTGAACCGAAGCTCACATTTCGAACAAATAGATTCATATTTATAACAATATTTCAGATACAAGGTAACTCGTTGCTGCTGGTTATTCATTAAAATTTACTTACTTTCAAATTTTATTTTTTTTTCAATTTTAAAATATTTCTAAATTATTAATCATTTCCTTTGGTTTTTTTTCTTGTTCCCCTAAAAAATTATTACTTAAATTACGGACTATGGCAAAATATTTTTTATTTTTTGTTATTACAAATTTAAAATGAAATATATATAAATTCTAAATATCCGAGAATTTTTTTTGGTCAGTTTTTCACTTTATTCGATAGATTTTACATAGCAACGTGCGTCTATAAAAAGATGAAATCATTATTGCACACAGGCCCCCCACAATCTTAATTCGAACTTGTTTATTGACAAAATTCGCCTAGTTGTTACTTAAGATCAGAAAACTACTCGAATCATTAAATCGTAGCACAGAAATTGAATTTTTAATTTTTAAATTTTTAAAAAGTCGATTTTCTATTCGCTCCTTCTTAAAATTTGAATGTTAATTTTAAGCATACATATATGTAAATTAATTCTAAGTTCGTCTAGTACGTAATACGAACTTTCGAGAAATTCGGATGATTTATTCGATTTTTTATAGCGATTTCGAAAGAAAAATTAAAAATTAAGATTTGTATTTTAAAAGTAAAAGGAACAAAATATCTGGCCATGTGCGACCGAATTTCCACTTCGACATATCCAAACGCTATGTTTGCAACCGATAGTGTAGCGTACTATACAGTATAGAGCTATTAACGAATAGACTAAAAAAAAATATTGTTAAATAACGATTTTCAATTTTTTTTAAAATCTTCCACCTCTTTCGCTCTCTCGTGAACGTTAATCGAAACCGGACCAACTCTATTAGAACAGATCTCGGTAGTGACTTAAAAAAAAAAACAACTATATATAACGTAAATAGAAAATCTGCTATAAGGATGAGGGAAACTAAAAAGATTATGAAAAAAGTCACACGTATAGAAATTTCGAACAAAACATAATATATTAGAGTAAAATTAAAATGGTTACGTCTGTCCGTCACAAGCTAAGTCCACACGCGTTTCATTTTCGCTCACAATTTCAGCGCCTTGTAATAGTGTATTCGGAATCAACGCATTTAAAAAGCGTAAGTTTTTATACACCGCGCGAATGAATAAGAATATCGAAAACGATCCTTAAGGTGTTTTAGAGGTTGTAAATTTTGTACCTCAGTAAAAGCGTGTCAAATCTGCGATCATAGTAAGTGAAATACCATTCTTTGGGTCGGATTTACACATTTAAACGCGAGTCAGAGGATGATCTTTCCGGGCTAAAATGTTGTTGCTATATAAATCAATTCGAAATTCCGGACGGAAAATTTCAGTTCGATCCCGTTGGTCTATGGACAGTAATTAATATCTTTAGAGGAAGTGATGTAAACGCGTTTAAATTATTCGTAGTCAAATCGCAAATATCGTAGTTAAACTATTTATGAAATGCTTTGAAGTCTTGAAAAAAACATCCATTAGCGTACAACTGTAGAATATCGTACAGAAAAGAAAAATTGCATATTTCGTTCATATAATTCGTAGAGAAAATTACAAACTATACGTAGTAGAAAAACGGCCAAAAGGTAGAAAGAAGTTAGGATGGATAATTAACATGAGAATTAATGGAAGCGGCAAGAAATAGAACAATGAAATCAGTTAACGCGTTAACGAGTTAGGACACCAGAAGATGAAGTCATTTTTTAAAATAGTTTAGCTGTAATTTACTTAGAAGTTTTCAGTTATTATTTCCTGTACTAAAATTTTGTCGTTTCTCGTCAGAAATGATTATTCAACAGGATACACGGTGAACAATCGTAGAGAACTATGGAAATAATGTATAACAATTTTTTACACGGGTAAAATAGTTGATCACTAAAATATTTATGTATATACTAATCCGAAATTTATCATTTTGTGTTAAAAATTAATTTTATATATATATTATATTTCTCTTATATAATGTTTTTACTTTTAATTTTTATATTATAATTAGTCTCTTTTTTACTATCAATAAAAAAAAGTTAAAAAAAAACCATCGCTCTATTTATTTTTCTTCTATAATAATGTGTACGTTTATTGCACGTACGTATTATCCAAAAGATTTGCTGTATTCTTATTAATTTGCACAGTAGTTTTTATTCCAGTTTTATTATTGTTTGTTGGATTTATATTAATGAATTTATTAAAATCGTTATTGTGATCATTTGAGAATGCGCCCAGTAAGTAACCACATATATGGCTTTTTCGTTGCATTCGACTAAGTCTTGAAGGCTGCACTGCTGATACATTAGCGGGCACTGTAGTTGGTGATCACAAGTCTGGATTTCTCCACATTTGCATTTATCATCTTTTTCAATGTTCCATTTTTGTAAATTGGTCATACATCGTGTTATACTTGTTCTTAATCTATTAAGAGAACGTCAGATCTTCTATGTTAAGTTGTGGTCGACTTAGCTCCGCGTTCGTTTATCTCAAAAGGCTCGTGTGAGAAATTATTTATGCTATCTTCTTCCGCGTTTGGTGTCCATTTTCCTATACGTTTACTGCAATTAGATTTACCATTTAATAACAGTTGGTGCGCAACTGCATTTGCTGTTACTGTCGCTAATTTGTCGATTTCTTCTGGGTCATTACTGAGGTTTTTTAACATTTTCCAAGCCCTTCGGCTATTCTGTTTCATGTTCAAATCTTCCAGCATCTTACACCATTTGTCTCTCCTGGCTAATGTGACTGCTTCTAGAAGCTTTTCTCCTGTCATTATTTTATCATCGGCAAAAGGATCTTTTGCAAATAAAATTTCGTATTTCTTCAACAGCGATTTATAATCCGCTGATAATCCACATATGTATTCTGTTCTACATCCTCTTGGTATATATCTTCCTGAAATCTTCTTTACTAATGATATGAATTTGTCATAGTTACCAGGTTATAGCTTCTGTATTGCTTATTTCGATACCCAGTTCTTTCGTAAATCCTTTCCAGTCAGCTTTTTGAAAATTATATCGTCTTTTGATATTAATCCTTTCAGGTGCAATTACTGCCTGGACCGTGCATGATATAGGGCGATGTTGTGTTCGCGGGATGGGAGTAATGGTAACAACATCTATTAATATTGAAAGACTATCAACCGATGAAGAAGTAATACTATCGGAGACATGTAAACAAATTAACTATGACGTACTATTGGTACAGGAGATACATCGAGGTCCCACTAAAAATAGACCCAAAATTGATATATACATATATATATGTGTGTTTGTGTATATATCGGTATTTATATTGTCCATTGAACATGTTATACGATCTTCTTGTATTTATGGCTAATTTAGCTCGTGAAAGTATAATTTTCTCATAACGTCGTTCATGATGTATTGAACATTTAAATTCGCTATTTACCCACAACTATTAAATGTGCGATGTAAAGAATTCTATCTAGAGATGTTGGCCTTTTACTTGGCAGCTAGGTTTCACTTCCTGTAAGTAATTTTCTATCGATAAGGCTAAAAAATACCCACGTAATAGATACGCACAAATACACACACACACACACAAGTACACATAATTATAATTGCCGTCGGATTACATTCGACATCGATCATCTTCTTCTTCTTCCGTTTAGCCTGTGGATCTTTTCTATTCGCATCCATCATTACGATACGAGTTGGAATCAAGCTCCGTAAAGTACAGTACCCCGATGAGGTGCGTTTATATACAATTATATTCACAAACATACACACACACACGGGCACACTTTGTGTATATATATATATATATATATATAATCTTGACCGACTACTAGTGAAGAAAAAGATCTTTGATTAATCGTTGTTTTATCCTCCGGCTTTATATATCCCCGCCATATACTCGGCCGATGAAGACCGTTTTACGAGCTTGACGAGGAAATCCGTTTTCCCGACCGACGTTGGAAATCTTTTATCCCGAAGTTCCATTAGTGATAATTAACCAACAACAGACAGAAGAAGGCATGATAGAAGCGATGGGCATTTATCAACAACGGATGAAGCTTACCTAACTGACGACTTCGGGGGACTTTTAAATTTCTTTACTTTGTGTATCCCCAGCATCCTCTGTTATATATATAATATATGTACTTACACGTAATATATATAAATTTATTTATATAACCAAAAAAAAAAAAAAAAAAAGTTAAAATGGAGAAACATTTAATCACCATATCAATTTCGGTTGCCTTGTCTTTATCTATATTTATTGTACCTAATTTTGATGGACGATTTTTTACATCGCTTTGCGTCGAACATTAAAAATTTTTATTGCTGGTGTCTGTGTATGTGTGTCTATTCGGGTGTGTAACTGTTAGATTCCGAATTAAAAATAATTGTCTTAAATGAATGACTCAATAGGGTTTTTGTTAGAAATGAAAACAATACGTCGCTTGAACGAATTAAAATATTTCTCATATCAGGTGTGTGAGGTAATATCAGCTAGAACAAATATTTAGTTAAAATCACGCGAAAATTTATCATGTATACGAGCTTATTATGTGTCCAGTGGGTGGGGTAAATTTATCCACTTTTTCGTTGTAACTTTTCCTATCTTACGCTATCGCTTTTATGTTAGCCCGTTCTTGTGTTATCGAGTAAATTAAAAAATAAACCAATTTAGTTATTTTATCGTGGTATGCCTATATCGACCGAATGCTGTGGCATTGCTCAAACTTTTCCAACGGTTCCTATCATGCGCAGCTCGAATCTAATTGATTCCTGTCCATTTTAATGACATCATCTCGTGCCTCGCTCGCGGTTTGGCCACCACTGTAATAACCATTTAGTTCGTCTTTCATCATCTTGTCTTGCTACAAATTTCGTCGGTTTCCTAGTCCATGTAACCGTTTTTCGATTTTCGAGCTTGATTCCGAGGATAATCCTCTCGTGAGTAGTTTGGGTTTTCCTAATTATCTTGAAGTATCTATCACCGTAATCGATTCTTTAATTTTTATAAATATAACGTTCATTTTAAAGAAAGATTTCATCGACAAGAAAAGTATTTGTTATTTCTGTATATGTAATTATTATATCATATAATATCCGTATATATTAATTATATAATCATCATTTATATTTTATTTAAATTATTTCTTATAGCGTTAGTTTTACTTGTATGCTGACCGTAGCACCTCGCATATTATGTTATATACTGCCCGATATCTGTATACTCTAATCATATAATTTATAGAATATTTTTCTTCTTTTAGTCGTAACTCCACGTAGGAGAAGGAAACAACTTCCTTATTTTCTGTCTCCATCCTTGACGATCTTCGGCATCATGAACACATCTTGAAAATGCCATTCGAGCTGCAACAGTTGCATCTGTTCATGTAATTGGTATTCTGTCTTTTGGGTGCACATCATTTATTCTTCCCGTAACTATTGCTCTTTCGATTCCATTGTGTTTTCATACGATGTGACCAATAAATTTTAATAGGTAAACTTCTGTTGTTACTCCCCGTTTGTACCAATTTCTTTCAAAATAGACGCATTAATACGCTTTTCCATCCACGAAACCCGATGGAGCCGCCTCCAGCACCACATCTGGAAACTATTTATGCGAATTTGTTCCGACTTTCTGATCGTCCACGTTTCTGCACCATATAGAAATATTGAAAAATCAGAGTAGGTACAAGTTGAATTTTTATATTTTTCGCGATAGAGGAGTTTTTCCATATCCGAGTTAATTTAAATCGCACTTCGTGCTAGTTGAATCCTTCTGTTGATCCAGACACTCATCCCAAGTAAACGAACTTTTCCGCAGTTTCATAACCGTAAATGGTTTCATGTTTTTCCTTTATTATATTCTTCCGTTCAATCAGCATTAACTTAGTTTTTCCATTGATTATTTGTAGACATGTGCTTATATAGTTTTTGTGTTAGATGTACAATGTGCTTTGAGGCACTCATCTCATAAATATTTCCCTCAGTTTGCTTCAGAGTACATTATAGAAAGCCGTTCGATAATCAATAAAACACAACACTATAGGCACATTGTACTCTCATGAATTCTCTATTAATTGCATCATATTTAGGATCTGTTCCCGCGTATTCCGTCTTTTAATGAATCCAGCTTGTTCTTTGACAATTTGTTCGCTCATTTTTCTGCAGATACGATTGTTAAGGATTCGTAACATTACTTTGTTAGCGTACGGCAATACAGAAATGGTTCGATAATTATCACACCTATTTGTCTTTCTTTTCTTACATAGAGGATTATATATATATATAGATGTATACCATTCACGTGGTCATTCTGTAGTTTTCCACACGGTGTTACATTTGCGCGCCTACTTCTCCTATATTTTTAAGGCTTCTGCTGGTATTCCATCAACGCCCACAGCTTTATTGTTTTTTTAAAATAATTAATAGTTTCTATGTCTACACTTTTTAATATGTCTTGTTCTAGTTCTAATTTTGTCAGCGGTTTTGAGGTTGCCAGTGTTCGTTCATCATCGTAATAATATAAGTATCGGCAATAATTTCTCCATGCTACTGCTATTTCTTTCTCTTCTGTTCTAAATAACACCTTTTTCATCTTCAATCATTTCAATTCCTAGTTTGAAAATCCCGTGATAGTAGTTTTACTTTGTTATGCAAATCGTTTGCTTTCACATTCTCCGCGTGGAATTGAATTTCTTTACATATATCGTATATTTATACTTTTTGAAATCTGTCCATTTATTAATTTTGTTATATCTGCGTTGTAATGTCCATTCTCCTTCCAGCCATGGTTTTTATTTAATGACTGCTGATTCTGTCTTTGTGTTTATCTGTATGTCTTCTTTATGATATTCTTCATTTTATCCCACCGTTGTTGTTCTCATAAGTTCAGTACGTTCGTTATTGCTCTTGTTTCTAATGCCTATATATATATATATATATATATATATATATATATATATATATATATATATATATATATATATATATATATATATCCGAGCGTATATCGTACGTATATGTGTGTGTGGATTTATGTTTAATTTCCAACTTTATCCTATCGAAGCAGGATTTATTTATTAGGTTGGAAGTGAAAAAAATTGCTGACGTTCGTAAATATTAGATAGAGGGCGAGATACTAAAAACGAGATAAAAGTAGTTACGGATGATTATATAGACGACGAAATTTTATCTACAAGCGTCGGCTACCTGTAGGCGTACACGCTTAGATAATAATGTAATATCATAACGATAAATTAGGAAGAAATATGTGGCTGAGGGGAAATTAGATTTCTCTTGCGAGTGCGCGTGTGTGTCAGTTCCTCCGTACGTAATAAAGCGCGAGTATGAAGAAATTTACACTTCCAAACGAAATTGAGATTTTCTCGTGCTCCGCCTGTTTCAGGTATCTCTCGGTTAACCATGTTCAATTTACATCTCATTTTTAGATAAAGCGGAAACACTTTAATCTTTCTCGAAAGACGCGCCCTAGACGTATCCCCGAAAATGTTACGTTATAGTCGAACGCAATGATCTATCTATCTATCTATCTATATATGTATATATATAATGAACATAGGCGCATGTATGCATATGTGTTTGATTACATCCTGTTAAAAAGTGTATATAATGCTATCTCTAAAGCATTGCCCTTTGTAGATTAATACCTCTCCTGCATTAATAATTCTGTCGCTAATTTGAGTCTCTACTGGACTACTTCATTCTCTTTTATAAAGTTAAACCGATATGCATCATTTAGCCCTTTAAACTTCCGATATAATAAAGGAAATTATACGAAACTTCGCGTTGACATGTTACCGGAAGATTGCATATGTAATATTTGAACATAATGTCACTGACTTGTAATTAACTAGAGCAATACGAATACGATATATATATATAATATATATGAACGATAAAGCAGTCGTAGGTATGAATGAAACCGGAATGAATATAAATGAAGAATTTATGAACCTTTTTATAAACCCTGAAATGTGTAAAGCGATAGAAAATAAATTTTGCGAAGTCGAAATTATTTCGGCGTTGAAAAACAGAACGTTTATAGATTTTTTTTTGCCTGTCTGCTCGGCAAGTTAAAAATCACGAGTTAACTTCGAAAAATGGAAATTACCATCAAATCCGGATAAATCGGACATTGCAAGATTTCACTTAAATAATAGCGCCATAAATTCGGAAGTTACAATTAATTTCGAAGGAAGACGCTTAAAAAATTTCAAATGTCGCGACGTCACTCGCTCACTTATAACGAACAAATCTTGCTCAGAAACTGAAAGGCAGAATTAACTTAATAAGTAGATTGGCCAACTCAAGCTGGTGCTTATCAGCAGCTACCGTGCTAGTATTAGTTCTCTGCACACTTGAATATTGCTCATCTGCTTGGATTAATAGCTCTCGCACAAACACAATCGACACCGTAATGAACAAGTTGCTACGAATAATACACAGGAACTTTAAAACCAACGCCGCTTCCATGGCTTACAACTCTAGCAAATATTGCCCGTATTAAGATAGGCGGAGATATAGCATTAATGAGGGTCAAACGACGCTTCGAAACATACTGTAATCTACCTATCATTAATGAAGTCAAAATTGCACCGCCTTGCTGATTGAAATCGAGAAAATAACCGTGATTTATCTCAAATCTATCAGCTAATAATGACACTGACCACGGAAATAATAAATGATGCAGCATGTGTGAAGAGAATACGAAAAACATAAAAATTGCATGATTAATAGAAAACCCCACTCAGGAAATGTCAGGAATGTACTTACCTTGAAAGCAGTGGCGATTTAGAACGGGGCATGTTAAATGTGTATATAACTTGCAGAAATGAGCTATGCCGGAATTAGCATCCTTTTCACGTGGAGAATCATACGACAAACACTCGAACATATCGTGAAAGATTGTCCAATCTACGTTGGAGGATTAGAAACTGAAAACTTCATAACCTGGTGTCCGAAACTATCCACTAGCTTGTAAAATTAAAACTAGATGTCTGTCGCATACGATAAGTAAGCATTATTTTACTGCATAATGTTACCTGAGTACCGATAACCGTTGCGGTATAGCGAAGGATTCTACACGAGCGATTATTCTTCTCATCAACGCGTTGAGTCCGACGTCAATTTTCTTGATAGGAGCATTGTTAAACTAAGGTGAAGTTTATTGCTGGATAAAACCTACGTTATTAATGTTGATGCGGTAGTTTCTCGTGTTTTCCCTGCGAGCTTGTGTATAATATGTAGTGTTTTCGATATATTTACCATAAGTTAGTTGTCTGTCTGTGTGACCGGACTTTCAGATATTTTCGGATGTCTGCGTTTTGTAATTTACAACCGTCGACAGTTGTTTACGACACTTTGGTTTTAATCTAATTCAGTGGTAGTCGTCGTTTTTTAAAATACTTCAACATCTTCTTTGAGCAGGTCTTCTAGATAAAAGAATAAACTTTACAAAATCAAAAGAAACGTACGTAACTAGAAACTGTAAGGGTTGCTGAAATTGGAAATGGAATGCTGTCATGTCAGTGATACTTATGACACTTAAGCAACAAAAAGAGTACAGTTCGATCTGTATGCGGTATTTTATTTTTGCGTTTTTATTAATTTCAATCGGCCATACTTCACAACAGCTTGTATATAGGATTCATCTTTTCCCAATTATTAATTATTACCATGATGTATACAGTACTTTAGTATTATAATTATGTTTTTAATGATTTGTATTATCGTAAAATAGATTGCATCCAGACGGGATTCATCTGCATGAGCAATTAGAATTAGAGACTACAGCTAGATGTTGTCCGATACATAGTTTACTTACTTCGACACATAATGTACATTATCGATAAATGATTAATTTTGTTCTGTAACGTCATAGCACGGTTTAAATGAAAACATTGTTGTTAAATCTGATTTAATATTGTTCGTACTTCGACTGCGAAAAACACGGATTATTTCGGCTCGGTTTTTCACTCGGTTGGAAAACCGTATGAATACCTCGGCTGTAATCCTACTCGTCGAAACGAGCAGTCTAAAACATACGGTGTTCCTAAATTTGCGATAAATCTGTTTTAATTGGGGAACGACGCTTATGAGTGTTGACCCCTAACACGCCACTTTACATTCGAGTCTAATTGCTAGATGACCCTGAAGCGATTAATGTCGCAGAAAATATCTAATGTACAGTGGCGTAGTCAGGGGGAGGTTTTGGGCCGGGTCTGAACCCCCTTGGAATCAATTTGATAATAAGAAAATATACACTCGTTGTTAAATGCGGTTTTGTATTTTTGTTAAACCTAATTGTTGTTTTTTTTTTTTTCATTTATTTAATTTAAATTTCGTTGTTTTTGAAGTAAATAAATAGTTTTTTGTAATATAGGAGGTACTAGAAGAATTTTGTAGAAAAACGAGAAGAATAGATTTTAAATTTTAAATTTGTTAAGTATTACTACGTATTATTCCTACAAAAAAATATATAATCGTTATTTATCGTTTATTTTTTCGCGGAATTTATTGTAACCATCTCCCTCTGTCCTCAATAACATACTATCAGTGTGTTCCAGTGATGTTAAATATTTCTGCCGTCTATTGCTTCTAATAGAATTACATATTCGACGTCTAATAAGTATAAAAATAACTCCGGTGAGTTGGATTGCTTAGGGGTTTAACCTACTTGAGTTTTGGTTCTTTACTTAAAGTTCAATTCAACTCGGATTTACTGTTATAATTTAGTTTTGTTTGAACCTCCCTCTTCAACCAAGTCTGGCTACGCCACTGCTAATGTATATATGTAAAATCCTGAGTTTAGATTATCTTATAATTGAAGGTTTTTACACCCGATAGAATGTTTGTAGAGAACCTCGCTTTGACGGGCCTTGTCAACCGGAATATTGATAGAGGAACGCTTAAACGACACATCCTCGGCAATAAGGAGTAGTTTACCACTGGCTTCTACTGATTTCCTTATTTTCCACACACACACGCAGTTGATTCGATTAACTACTTTTCTTTTGGTTCTTTCATTAATTTTCTACTTTGTGAAACGTTCCGTCCGTTGTCAATCCGCATCTAACTAATAATATTAGCTCATTTTTCTGTATTTTCGTCTTATCATCATCTTGATTATAATTATACCAGCTTATAGAGCATTTTTTTTTTTTTTGAAAAAGGTGTATATGTCATTTACGCGATTATGAAACGCTGCTTATTAACAGTTTCTAAAAGAACCTCCTTACTAACGCTATCGTAGTAGTAACGGAACGGCTGCGATGGTTTTTGTGGTTTGTTTTTGTCCGGTTGTAATTAAATTATTTCTATTCATTCGGGTAAAATGTCGACAACCCGGTAATGACTGGCTTGTTCCTCTCGGTTTTGGTATTCTTATTTGGCGGTCGTCACCGCATGACGGTCCCGACTAACCCAGTTCTGGATATTTTCGTTCATTTTCTCAGCACTGTAAACTGACGCATTCTCGTCGCGAATATATACATATATATATGTCACACGTTCTATGCACAATGAACGCCTAATAAAAGGGACGACTAGAATGAACAAAAAAGCTCAAAGTACAAAAACCATTTTACTCCGACAACGGTGATGACAAAAGGAATAATAATAATCGTAGAAAATCTATGTACTAGCCTTTGAGATGACGAACAGGAACCAGCCAACTTTCTACATGCGGAGCAGTTTTAATTTCTAACCCTCCACCATCCCGATGAAAGTTATCCCTCACCTATGTATCTATATCTAGATGTTTTTTACGCATATGTATACATCCTTCACTCGTTGGTCGCAAATTTGCGGTTTCGCGAATTTCGTTCGCTTCCCTTACGACGAAACAATTTTTACCAGCACCTCGTTTGTGTACCGATACTAGGCGTTCTTTGTACGTTTCGAACGTGGAGGCGTCGGTAGATAGGGCCCTGCCCTTTTGAAAGGATATTTTTTATTTCGTTTTCTTCCTTCACTACTAAGTATAGAGCTGCTGCTGTTGTTGTCGTCGTCTATTATTAAAACTTTCATTTCGTAGCCGGCCACCGACAGAGTATAATCCGCGACGATGACGGTGCCAGCCGCCTAGAGCCTAAGCGCTATTTTAACGGATGATTACAAAACCGAAGCATCGCTAAAGTTGTGTTTGAAGTGTGTTGAGCGGAAAGCTTTTGGACGTATACCAAAATATTAACAGTTCTCATTTTCCTTAACGAGCTTCAAATTTATAACGATCGACTGCCACATTATTGTCTGTTTCGGATGTTGGACAACCTCAAAAAAAAAAATAAATAAAAAATTAGATTATCGTCTCCGATGATTATAACGTGTCGGAAATATTGTCGCTATTTAAAATCTCTTTCCAAATGATCGAAATTTTCGACGGTATCAAAGTTTTTCCGTTTTCATTTGGCAGTTGAATTCGCTTCTGCTTTTCGACAGCTGACACTAAGCAGTACGTATTGACAGCAAGCCACTGCAAACGAATAATAGAAATATTTTGAAAACAGTAGACTAATTACTTACTGACGTGGATTTGCCGAACAGACTGAATTCATGAAGACCAGTACCGCGATGGAACTTACGTAAGAAAAATTTGAGATGAGACATGTGAACCACCCGGAAGGTGGATAAAAGAAAATTGATACAATATCCAAACGATAGACCACTTGGCTTCGTTCTGAATAGAAAAGCACGGGTTGCGCTAAATAGGTTTAGAATGGGTTACGATAGCAGCGATGGAAAATAAAGAACGACCCAGTGTGCGTTTGCGGGGAAAACACAAACGATGAACCAAATTTAACCGAATGCAGCACCTTTCGGGCTTAGAATGGATGGGATCATATAAGAACATTGTCGGATGCAGCGCAGCATGAGCTGGACTTTCAAGTGGAGAGGGAAAACTATTGGCTGGCATAGTAGTGTTCTTCATTTTCGTAAGGTTTCCTCGAGTATTCAACACCTTGTTTTTATCGCTTCATTATTTTTTAATTTCCCGTTTATTATCGGTTCGAGATATTCGAAATTAGTGATTCTCTCACGTAAATTATTGTTTACGCAATTAGTTGACATTTTTACACTTTGATCTTATAACCACCATAAATTTAGTTCACATTAATTTAAATACCTTGTTTTTGCTCTACAGCAAAGAGCACGTGCATTGTAACTATCGGAACCTTTCTTAGATAATTACTGAATCGTGGCTAATAATTCACTTGCCATTCACTTTTACTGCGAATTTCTCATTCTGTAGTCTAGTCGGAAATCTTCCCCGAGTATATACTAAACGAAGAATGTGAGAACATGCAATCTCGTCTTACATATTTTGTCAATTGCACGATTTTTAAGCTTTTATTAATTTTAGCTGTTAAGTTTATACTTATTTCTTGACTTTATTATTAAGCTTATATTTTTGGAGTCTCGTTTTATATTATTTATAATTTCTGCTCCTACATTCGGCTGGTCTTTAACTATTCGTAATTTCTTCATACAGGTTTCAGTGTTGGTTTTTCTTTCATATTAATTTGTTTTATACTTTATTATGCCACTCGTACAACTATCGCGATACACGGTAAGAATAGTGTTTATTATCGGTACGTGTGGATAATGCATACTCACTTGTGATAATTTTATATATATATATATATTAGAACAAATTCACTTATTTATAACGCGTTTAATTTTTCTCGTTCAAGCTTCCTCTGTTATAAATATACGTATTGCCACGATTTATCAAAATCCTCAATTGCCGCTAAATAGACTTAACAAAAATCATATCCCATCCATCAGCTAACAACCTTAAATTAAATAATAATAATTATTATTATTTTTTTTTTGTTTTACATTTTACATACCTCGACGTATACCTTATTGTAGGTATATAAGTATATGTAAGTTTCGCCATGTATGAAGAAAGGTATTTCGGAAGTAGATAATTTGCATACTCATATTATTCGCTATATAATTATATAATATCCTTTGTATTATCGTTTTTTTTTGGAAAACTATTAATATTGTATATCGATCTGGCCGGTGAAATCATTTTGCAGCCAACGCTTTTGTAATCTGCTCACAAGTAAAAGCTGTAGATGTCTAATAACCACCTAATACGCTCTATCTGATTTTAGTTGATAAGTGTAGAAATTTATATTCTACCTACGAAACGTTTGAACGAGTACTCTTTAATCACCCGATGGAAACGTGTTTATTTTTACTGATGATTTTTGTCAGGGGGTAATTCCGAATTATCGTTAATTATTATTTTGATAATTGTTTTACGCGTCTTTTTTGAAAGTTTATTACTTCGTATATGAAACCCGGAGATTGTTTTAATTCGTTGTTTGTTTTTCGTTTACCATCTACACATTCGCTATTTCAGCTTCTCTGTCATCTGTTGTTCCTTCTAATTTATCGATTTTTCTTGTTGTATTCTGAAAGAATTTTTTTCTTTTATTTTCCTTTTTTTGGGGGGGGGGGGATAATAATTCTACTGCGTAAATACAGGGGCACATCTGTTGCTTTTATTTTCATTTTGAATGGTTTTTGGTAGTGCCGGTTGTCGATAATCTGCTGGAATTGCTGTAATTCTTTTACGAATGACTGAAACTTAATTTCACTTTTTTTTTACCCTCGTTTTCATTCCGCCTCTTATAAACAAACCAGCCTGTTACTAACGTAACCTTCAATGCATGTTCCGTACCAGTAGTCCAAACAGTAATTCCGGTCACGTCCCTTATTATTATGCCGAGTGATTACTGTTACCGCGAATTTTCAGATTCGTTAGATTCGATTTTATTTTCAACCAGCGCTAAAATGTTCAAAAAAAAATAAATAAATAATAAGACATAAAAAAATGTATATTTTTCTACATATATATGTGTATATTTTATTATAAATAGCGTACGAGGCAATCGTAATATGGCATTAGCCATACACACACTCGAGAGAACTGATTGTAATCGCTTTGTTGTCACGACACAATGCAGTCCCATGCGTTTTAGTAGTGTACTATATTGTTACTAGCGCGCATGCGGTGTCGGGCGTGGTGGACCACGCGATAATATTCCGATTATTTACACTTTTATTTTCTATTGATAATTTTTGCGTCGTCGCTTATATTCGAACTCGGTACCTTCCGTATAAAAGTCAGTGCGCTAGCCTAACCCGACGACTTATATATATATATATATATATATATATATATATATATATATATATATATATATATATATATATATATTTGACATCTCGCTGCATTAAAGCTCGAGTCACCGTATTTAGTAAGTAGTCACTCGTCTGTCGTAATGTGCTAATTGAAACAACCTAGTATGTTCTGTTCGTTTCATTTTGTGCGGATTGTAACTTCTATTTCGCCAGAGTAGCAAATACAAATCTAGAGGAAGTGGGCTACCGGGATCTTTCAGCTGACGGAGCAAACCCTGATCGAAGATTATGTGGAAGGCAAACGTAAAGCACCGCATTATACATTTTAAGCAAATCACAATGAACGTGTCATAATGTATGCCAATCTTTTGCCAAGGGATAAGGTTGGTGGCCAGTGTTTTCATTTTTGTGATTTGCAATCAGCCACCCTGGAAGGGATAACTAATTTCCTTGTGGAAAATGTGCTAGTAGAACTACTGTCAGGAATCTTGTCATTATAAAAACTAAAATTGCAATGTAGAATGTCAGGGGCTTATTATAGACTTTATCGAAATTGAAGTCAAATTCGTACATATAGAAGCCGTGTACTTTATCAAGGGCAGACCGGTCGATTTCTCAACAGAAACTAGTTTTATACATTGCTAAGAGGTGAAATAAATTTGCTTTATTACTAACTTCTCAGTTACGCAATACTTCGAATTATTTATTTATATATCGATATACATACTACTACTACTGCAAGTCGATTTGTGTACTTACGCTGACGATTTATTATTCATCATAAAAGGAGATTCTAAAATTGAACTGGAACATGTTGCAAACGAAACGTTACATAAGTTAGAAAGATGGTTAAATGACGTTAATCTACAGGTATCCGTGGATAAATGTTTCACAACGTTATGAAAGTCGTATACCAAGGTTGTCAAAGTCTCGTTGAATGTTTTAAATACTTATAAATTATAGTTGACAAACTCATTTTTAACTATCATTTAGACAACGTGATATTAAAAATGAATGGGAAATATCACCGATTACTAAAAACACGTCGGAATACTTGGGGATTCGATTTTAATTATAGAATGATAATGTACAAATCGCTAGTTGAAAGAACTGTATGTTACTGCTTTTTCGTATATACCCAAAATGATAAAAATTTTCGCCAAAAAAAAAATAATTTCATTACAATGGAAATTTCTAATTAACGCGCGCGGATGATATAAAACATGCGTTAGACGCTATTTGTGGCGTACTACCACTTGACTTACTAATGAAAAGCAGAGTTGTTATATTTGCAATACAGAATAATGAATTTCAGTTAATGAAAATCTATATCAGGACTTTATTTATTTATTTATTTATTTTTTTAAATTGTATATTTGATTAAACTTATATTAATACACGAACATTTATATAGTAACACACATACACACTTATGATTAACGTTTTACAATTGTTCCTTCAAGTATTTGCTTGTCGACAGATTTACGTACCACCACTATGACCAATACTTTATTTTTTTTAATTCGTATATTTGAATAATTTTTTTTTACAATTACAGTCATATTAGTGCACATACATGCAAATAAATAAAATATATGCAACACTATTTCCACACACACACATACAACATATATAAACTGACACACACGCTGTAAAATCATCTACATATATTCAGATTAAAAATTACATGTGTAAAATTATATTTTACCTCATCCAATAATACAAACCGTTTTCCTATAGCGAACGAAGTAAAAACTGTTTAAAAAATTACTACAGTACAGTTTGGTAATCCAAATGGGAAAATGATACAATTGGGCGCCGCACTTTTGAATGATCCCGAACTTTTTAGATAGACACTTATTTTTAAATTTATACGAAACAGCCATTAACACGACATGGGAAAATTACCACACATACTTATGTCGTTTTGGCTTAAGCAAAGTTGATAAATGCTCCTGCTGCTTGAGGACAGCTGTAGAATATATTACTTTCGAATTTACAAAATATAAAACCATAACACACTTCAATCAAAAAATTTAAAATTCGATGAACAAATCGCTAAAAATTTCCAAAAATTTGCTTTCTACACAAGCGTCGTCACATAATCGTCCATTCGCATATCACCATATGGCTCTGTGTGTATCTGCGTTTGGTTTGTGTGATGCATCAAGAAACCTAGTTACGTAAATAAATAATTATTGTACGTTTCAAGCGTACATATTCTGTATATGATTCTATCAACCGCGTGTATTTTGTAAATATAAGAACATTATTATGTCAACTTTTAACTGAAATATAATTCTAATGAATGCGAGAGTAATTGTAGTAACAGTACACAACCCGGGGAAATGAGAGTGTATGTGAGAATTTTATTACTATTAATTACGATAACAAATTGAAAGGAGCGGCCTCTTCTCTGATTAACCTTAAACGGTGGTGCAGGAGAGACAACTCCAATATGAATAAAAACAATATGTTTTAATTTACATCGCAAATTTTGACAAAGTATTTATTAAAAAAAACCTACAATTATTATCTCTTCTAATATTGTACTATTGTGTAATAGTATACGTATTTTGTCAATTATTATTATCGATATGTGCGCATCGTATAATTCATTTGTATGAATACTGTCATCATATATATATATGTATATATATATACACATATACATATACATATACGAGTATATACTATAACGTGTTATCCCGTCGTGGTGGCCGGCCAATTTATAACGTATTAACTCGTTGAGGATCGCCACGTTATTACGTTCCACCTAAGAGAGCGAGGTACATATACTCTGTGATTGCGGACAATTTGCAACGTTCTTACGAAACCCTCTCTTTGGTAGAGCTGTGAACTTGTAGGCTGGTAAAGTACCAAATAAAGCTAAATAAGAAATGCCGCAGTCGCCCGCACAGAATACTGTGCAAAAAAAATATTTATTTATTTTATTCACCGGAAACTAAGTTTCTTGGCGTGGAGCCAACAACAAATAAATTTCCCTACGGAATGACTAGCGTACGTTACGAATTTAATACTATTTATTTTAATTATTATGATGATTATTTTAATTTTACATGATTCAACATAAAAACAATTTACTACCAATTATTCACATTTCCATATAACATAATTCACAAAATATATACATAAATTAATTAAGACGTACAAAGTATAAAATAACGTAACCTGGTGGCACCCACCGGTGAGATCGATGGCGGCTTTCAAATCGTGGTGACTTATCCGATATTCCATTCGTTGTATCTTCGCAGTAAGATAGTATTCAGCTGTTCGGAATTATTTTTTTACTATTTCAAATTTAATTTATTCTCGTAACGGACGAGCAGTTCGATCCATTTACAACCTTTCGGATGAAGGTACGATCTCTTCCTAACAACGATACCGATTATTATATAAAACATATTCGGTTATCTTTATACCGTGTCTACTTACACATACATACATATGTCTATACATATACATATATATACATAAAAGGCGATTATCGGTTGCTGGCTCCACGTGCGACTTGTTTCCTGGAATTTCCCCATTAATCTGGGATTGATCATTACTAGAGTGCGGATTTCTCGGCATTTGCCGAATCATTTTGCTGCACGCTACAGAAGATCTGATCACAGACAAATTCGAATTGGAGTTCGATGATTCTACAACCGAATTTTATTTTGCCGAAAAGTGCCGAAAAACAAAATAAATGCCGAATACAGAATAAATGCCGAAAATGATTAATACTATTTTAAACATTTTCCACATATTAAAAAAAATCCATTGATGATTTTTTTTTAATTTCGATTTTTAATCGTGTAGAAGTCGAAAAGTTTGTAAGGTCGTTCTATGTCATATTTTCTGTCTGTGACTAATATGATAAATAGTGTGAATGGCCATTTTACTTTAATCATTTACTTTTACTTTTCATTTCTGTTTTCTATGTTGTTACTAGTTTTGTTACCTGTTTTGGTTTTCTCTAAATAAAGGTGTGTTCTGTTTATAATTAACGTTTGATTTGTTTTTTTTTCCATTCGTTAGATATTTTAATTTTGTTTACTTTATTTCCTAATATTTGTAATTTGTTCTCAAAATGCCAAAATCGACCTCTGCAAAAAGTGTTTTATTAAAAAGATGGATTCAGATAAGAAGAATGCTGTGGTAGCTAAAA